>OY970823.1:70600978-70923478 GCA_963853835.1 Calendula officinalis | reverse complement strand
TGTTTGAAGGTAACTTCCCATCTTATTCTCTTTCCCCTCTTATTCTCGGTCTTCCTAACCTAAATTCACTGAAGATTTCTAACCTCTCTCCTATATCTCTGGTTTTCCCCTCTTCATCTACAACCACACTTTTGCCACCATGTGAATAGTATTTGCACCGCCACATGGGTTATCGATTTGCCACTATGATTTGTAGATCTCGAGTTGCAGATTTAGGGTTAACGAATTTGGCAGATGGTGGCAGTGAGTTGGAGACATATTTGTGTGTTTGTAGCGGCCGGCGACGATGAGAAACTCCGACGAAGGAAGAAGGAGATGTTGCGACATTTTTCAACTTTTCCGGTGAATAGGTTCAACATGTTCTTGTGACAAGGTTTATCTTGTTGTTTCTGATGTGATCTCATGGACAACTGCAATTGCTAACAAGAAAGATTTTTCTAAAACAATATTTTGATTTCTGTAATGGTATTGGATCCATGATTTAAACTGTTTTTGCAGTTTCATTATCTTCGATATTTGTTCAAGATTGGAAATGCCCACTTTGTCTCTGGCTTCAGATTCTTCCCCACTCCAGGTTTGAAATAAAAAAGTCATTTTTTAATTTTAATTTTGTGGAAATCTTGAATTTTGTATGATTTGTTATGTTGTTTGCTTACCACATGTTTGTGTATGTGAATTTGGATAATGTGTAGGAACAAGCAATTGCAATGGTTGTATATGCTACTGCACATCAGTTATAGAAAATTTAGATTAACTGTAAAGAAAATTGTTCGTTCGTTTTGAAAGTTGTGGTTAATCTATAAACTTGTTTAATCCTAAATTAGCTTCACATGCTTACCAAATATGTATTGGTTACATAAATGTAATTGCTTTATATTATTTTATCATTTGACAAGTTTGAATATGACTTATTATATTTATTATATTTCTTTTACTATGGTATGAATTTCTTCGATTATCATACTTCGTTTATATTTCTTTTACTTCAGTATTTCTTTTAGTGTAGTATGAGTTTACTAAAATTATGTTTTGAGTAGGGATGAGTTTGTTTTGAGATCCTCAAATGGGTTATAACAAAAACATATGTGTTATTGCTTTGGTATGTGTGTGTCTTAATAAAGTGATTAATCATTGATGTAATTTATACATATATGTTTTTTTAATGTTTTGCAGTGGTGTTGTAAGGGAAGTTGACAAATTATACAAGTGGAAAAAGAGAAATGAGCATTTGGTGCTAGGGTATATAAAGAAGAAAGTTGTTTCAAAAGGGGACACAATGACATGCCATCAACCATTTGGATGCATATATGTTATTCCTTGAATACATATGTGTTTTTTGAAATAATTTTTGACTTTTTGTATGAATAAGTTCAACATGTATGATAATTGTTTGCTCTATCAATTTTGTAAATTTTGGATATAGGGTTAAACATGTTTGTTTTATGTTACATATATGTTCAGCAAACCCACGAAATAATATATATGCGTCACATGTGTATTCAATACAATCGTAAGATAATTTATATGTAACAATTAATTTTTGAAATTAATGCAAAAAAACATATATGTAAAAAAAATATATGTAAAAAAAACATATGTGCACATCCGGCTCTACATAAATAATAAAATAACAATAATTTTTCGAAAATAATTCCTAAATTTTAGGAAATTTTCAGAAAAGGAAATATTTTTCTTTTTGATAAAATGTCCTAAATACCCTTTAATATATATATATATATATATATATATATATATAAGTGGGATCCTGTGAGGACTCAAAAAACGGTGAGGACTCGCGAGGACACCTCAAAAACATTCCAAAAAATTCCGAAAAAATATATTTAACTCTCCATTATTATTACTACATTTGGCCAAAAAAAAATCTTAAAAAAAATTATGATCCACTTTTTTTTGCGGATCATAACAATGATCCATATTTTTTTTGTGGATCATTATTATGATCCATATTTATTTTTTTGGATCATTTATTAAATTTTTTTATTTCTTTTGGATCTTATATGCTGCGATTTTAATGTTTAAAAAAGAATGTTTTTGAAAAAAGTTGTTTTGGATTATTTTTAGAGTTTTTTTTGGAGTTCTCGCATTCGTCACCGGGAAAAGAGTCCTCACCGGATCCGGACCGTATATATATATATATATAGAGAGAGAGCGGTTCATGCGAGAACCACTAAAATTGTGAGAACTGCGAGAACCACTTTCTAGCCAATCATTTTGCTTAATTACATTTTTTAATCTAAAGGGTATTGTAGTCTTTTTAACACTAAAATCTTTTTATTAAATCTAGTTTTCATAATTAAATTAATTCATTTTTAACCTCAATCCTATTTTCTAGGATCCGAATTTTGTAATTTGTAATTTTTTTCGCAATTCGTATGTGTTCATTGATGAACGCCTAAAAATAACTAATATTTTTTTTTACCATATTTAACATGTTCAGCATAATAATAATGTGATCAATTTGCAAAATTTGCAAATTTACTAATGAACAAATCTACAATATACATAATGAACATAATGAACAAGTCTGACAGGGAATTTTATTAACCTTATTTAATATATTCAATGATGAACGAATGAACAAAGTTACAAACTATGAACTGAAACCTTAGACGGATACAAATATGAAATTACAAACTGATGAACAAGAACAGATCTGAAACAGATGAACAGATCTGAAACACAGATGAACAGATCTGAAACACAGATGAACAGATCTGAAACACAGATATTTCTATACATAATATAATGAACATAATGAACAAATATTTCTATACATAATATAATGAACATAATGAACAAATGTTTCTATACATAATATAATGTTTCTATGAACAAAACAGACCGACTTCGCCGGAGCCCTAGCGTCCTCCGGCGCCGACTTCGCCGGGAAACAAGTTAAGAAACAACAAACCCTAGAAACTGTCGCATATCTGAATCCCTAGATACCGTCTCAGATATGAAACCCTAGAACTCGAAAACGACAGAGAGAGATGAACGAGGGTTATTGTTGCGATATCTACGGGTGAGAAATGCATCACCGGAATCCGATGATGTCTAAGAACACCGGCGGGCGGCGACAATTTTCTGCAAAAAAAATGCGAACACCGAGATTCCGATTAGAGTTGAACAGATCTGTAGAGAGACGAACACATCGGAATTCCTGCAAGATCTGTAGAGAAATGAACAGATCTGAAGAAGGAAGATGGAGGATCGATGGTGGTGACGGATCTATGGTTGGCGGCGGCGGTTCGATGGGAGTTCTCCGGTAAGTTTCTGTACAATAGTCGGCGGCGTTGGTGCTCAACGGACAATGGTGGCTAGGACTTTGGAGATCTGGTAGTGGTGCTGGTGGTGGGAACCGGCAATGGTGGTGGGGTAGAGGTCGCCGGAACAGAGAGAAAGGTGCCGGCTGAGAGAGTATTCTGTAAAACACACACATGTGTGTTTGTTTTAGAAGAAAATAAAAGGGTTATCCCATTTAGTTAAAACAATATCTACCATATTTAGCTTCAAATGTATTTTTACCAAAATAACCCTTCGCCATTTTTTTTAATTATTTTGTATTTCTTTAATTACAATTTTGTCATGGATGATCTTGACCACACATCTAATAATTTAATGGCTTCAAAATGGTTCTCGCGGTTCTCGCAATTTTAGTGGTTCTCGCATGAACCACTTTCTATATATATATATATATATATATATATATATATATATATACACACACACACTAGGTTATAACCCGTGAAAAATCACGGGTTATCAATAATTTTACTGAAGGTAATTTTTATGGAGTACAAAAATTTAGCAAAAATAGGTCGGATTATAAAGAATTAGGTAAAGTAACAATTTGAAATGTGATTTAGTGAACAATTCTCTAACCTGTTAATATTTTTAAAAAATTTGGACAAAAATGGTGACTCTTTTCAAACGAACCCGTTTTAGCTAAAAGGGGAACATATCAACGGGTTGAATGGGTCAAAACTATTGCAATGCATTAATTATTTATAAAAGTTCCAAAAAATTGAACAAAATATGATCATTAACAACCAAATCAAAATATAAATATATGTATCATATTTGAGTGTATATTATCATCAATTTATGATAATTAGAATTTTGCAATTAAAAACACTCACTGAGCAGTTTTTGTCATAGCATGCTTGTTATCCGCATAGTTTGAAAGTCCATACGGTCATTGTTACTTATAAAAATGGTTAATAAGTAAAAATGATGAGAACCTATATATATATATATATATATATATATATATATATATATATATATATATATATATATATATATATATAGTGAAGGGCTAGTTACAGAACCCATTTTAGGCTACAGAACCCGCAGAATTCAATCCAAACCATTGAATTTCAAAATGAAATGATCATGGAAGATACATGAAGTGATTTAACGAGGGACCCCCATGCATGTATGTTATTCATGCACGAAAACATATATGTTTTTGTGCACATGTATGTTTTCATGTATATATACATAGGTGTTATTTTTGCATTATTTGAACATATAAGTTTTTTAGTATTTTTGATATTTTTCTTATAATATATGTTTGATTTGGGTTAAATGTTATTGTTTTGCATATTTTTTTACTAAATTCTAATATTCTTAGATGAGTTCTGCTTGGTTCTACGTAAAAAATGGGTTCTGTAAATAGCTCGCCCCCATATATATATATATATATATATATATATATATATATATATATATATATATATATATATATATATATATATATATATATATATATATATATATATATATATATATATATATATATATATATATATATATAGGGTGCTATTCAGGGCAGAACCACAGAACCAATTTTCAGCCAATCAAAATGCATGAAATTTACTTTATTATTTGTTTTTTATAATAAATCGAAAAGGGCATATATGAGATTTTACATTCAGTTTTTTTATGGAAACAGTATATGTGATTAATTGTTTCCTAAAATTAAGCAAAGTTAGTTTTTTTTAATAATTATGCTTGAATTTTTCTTTATTAGTACTTGAAAATTGTGGTTTGTACATGTATGTGTCGATTTAACTAAGAATGTGTGTTTTGTGAATATAAATGGATGCAATCATGATACGTAGCTGTAAAAAAAATCAATCATTCAATGTATACTTTGCGAAAGTAGTCTCTCAAACAGACTAAACAATTGATGTTTATGACATGAATGTATATCAATCAATGTATACCAAAAAAATGTATATTTTAGAAAACAACATTTAGTGTATACTAAACAAATTACTCAATGTATACTAAAAAAATCATTCAATACGACAGTTGATGTTTACGACATGGATGTAAACAATACGTCTGACTTGGATATAGATTAGACATTACAACACATAATGTCTTTGGGTTGGAACGAGTCTGAAAAGCTTCATTTTTTATTCCTACACCAATAACAATAGGATCATCTCACTTAGATGATTCACCAACCTTCGATTTCCCTTTCTGTTAACATTAGTTTGATCTTCATCTTCAAAATCTAAAACTAAACAAACATACACATTAAATGTAATAACATATAAGTTTAACATGTAAGTTTCATCATCCGTTTAACATGGATGCTTAAATCATAAGTTTCATCAATTTAATGTATATTAATGACAAAACATCAATATAAACTTTGAGTTCGACTAATAACATAAAAGTTGTACCATCCTTAATATATATTTGAAATAAAGAAAATTATTGTTAAAGATAATTGTGTCTGATTATTTATAACATAGAATGGAAAAAAGAGAGGTTATGGACATAAACAAAACCTTAGAGACATAAGATACGAACACTTATACTAATTCAACAGGCCACGTTAAAAAATAATGACACGAACAAATGCGAACAATTATGTATATTTCTATCCATATTGCATATAGGATACACTAGGCGATGTGTGTGTAAGTAATTTTATTTTATAATTTTTTAGTGGAAGTAATTAAATAAATAATTTAGAAATTAAGCTACACATTTTTACAAACAGTTCGTGTGCATAACAATGTCATAATAATGGAAACTATAACAGTTAAAGATAGCACATCACGCTCCATAGACAATATAATGATTTCACAAAATGGAATTACAACAAATTCAAAGAATACAATATATTAACAAATAGACTTAAAGTGGAGAGATGCGTAAGAAAAAAGGAAATGGAGAAAAGAATGTGTACGGTGTGCGGAAGGAAGGAACAAAAATTGGACGAGGTTCAAGTTTCTTTACTTCAGATCTAATTATGTTGCCGCCGCAGATCTAGTTAACATAACCGGAAACCACCGCAGAAGATCTTATTTACATCGTCGGAACCCTAATTTACTGATTTCCTTCTCCACGGGCTGTTTTTGCTCCTCGTCGTCATCCTCTTCGGGGCTGTTTCCTCAAAAAATACACTGAAACCTCAAAGATTATTGTAAAGAAAATAAAAAAAGAATTAAAAAAACCTGATGATAAAGTACAAAATAGAAAAACGTTATTTCTTCCAATTCCATAGCTAGAATCAACTTCAGCCAAATTGAGAAGACAACCGCCCGCATCTCATGTTGCCTCAACCTCTGAATCTGAAGCCATTTGACGATCAGGAAGATACAGAGAATGAGGAATGAGAAGTGTGGGGCTAGGTTAATGGAGAGAGAGAAGTGGGGTTAGGGTTTTGGGGAGAGAGAAGAAGAATGAGAGAAAGTAGGGGGTGGGGGACGGTTTCCAAAGGGTTGGGTTTTTTTTGTGAAAAATTCTTACTTTACCCTTTTATTTATTTCTTATTAAAAATATAAAGGGTTTAATTTTTGAAAATGTCACGATTGATCTTGACCGCTAATTCTAAGATATAAAGGTCTAAAATTGGTTATGTGGTTCTGCACTGAATCAGATACTATATATATATATATATATATATATATATATATATATATATATATATGTATATATATATATATATATATATATATATATATATATATATATATATATATATATATATATATATATATATATATATATATATATATATATATATATATATATATATATATATAGAGAGAGAGAGAGAGAGAGAGAGAGAGAGAAAGAGAGAGCGGTTCATGCGAGAACCACTAAAATTGCGAGAACTGCGAGAACCATTTCTGACCAATCATTTCAATTAATTAGTTTTTTAATTATAAAGGGCATTATAGTCTTTTGAAAACTATAAAAATCTTTTAATTAATATCAAATTCAGTTTCCTTAATTAAATCGTAACTTCAATGCTATTTTCTAGCATAATAATTCTGCAAATTCGTAGATTATTTTTGAAATTCGTATCCATTCATTGATGAACGCATAACAATAACTACCATTTTAACCATCTTTAATTTGTTTAATGATGAACACAAAATAATCCATTCAATGATGAATGCATTGTGAAACAATAATAATAGTACAAGTAGTGACACAAATTACAAAATTATACGTGTTCAATGATGAATACATTTGCAAAATCCTAACTAAATTTATAATTAATTATTGAACAAATGTACAAGTAATGAACAAAATTAATGTTCATCACTAATGAAAAAAATTATTAATAAATCAACAAATTACAAAATTACAAACCAATAAACTACTTAACAAAAATCCATCATTGTTCATCACTGTCATCAATCTATGTTCATCACTTTCATCAATCTATGTTCATCACTTTCATCACAATTGTCGGATGCCTAGGTTCCAACGTTGACTTCATAATCCATAAGTTACCAACGCTGACTTCATATTTTTTCAAATTTGGGACTGTATCAATGTCAAAATGTGGTTCCAACATCTTCATAATCAAAGAAAATTATTAGAACTTGACTTCATTGAAACGGGTCAATAATATGGCTAAACAAGCTAATGAACAAATGAATAAAATTACATAATCATTGTTCAACTATTTTTTTATCTAAAGCATTGAAAACATTATAACCCTTTTACTAAGCAACAATAACAACACCATTCATCAACTTGGACATTCTGTAGTAAGAATTTAGTAAGAATAGAATGTAGTAAGAATATGCAGCTTTCAGTTAAAAACAATAAAAAAAAAAACAAACGAAAGAACATAAATTTACTTACAATTAAAAAAAATCGACTTGATGAAATTAATAACAATACATATAAGGTCTCTGCTGAACATTTATAATGAACAAGTAAACAAAACCCTAAGTTTTTTCAAAATTTTGGAAGAAAATCCCGAATCATTTGATTTAATCGACAAAAAATCCAACCCAATTTAGTAAAAACTAACCCTAATACATAATAATCACAAAACGCAGAGTTGATTTAACCAATTAACACAAATGTAACGTCCTGAACTTTTAAGTAATTAAATATTATTTTAATCAATTTAAATTACATTTATTTATTTATTTCTAAGTGATAAATATGTGAGTGCTAAATTATGCATTTATGTGATCTTATTATATTGTGTTAGTTTATAATTTAGTGTGACGTTTCGGCTACGCATTTAATATGCTTCTCGAACTAATTATTCAAGTGCGGACTAATTTATTAATTTGAATTTAATACCTGATTTATTCAAGGCCGGCCGAAGGCCAAGGCCGAGTAATCAAGAAAGGGGCCGAACCCTTACTCCTTGTTTATTTTATTTTATTAGTTGTTCGTCCATGATAAGTAGTAGAGAGACTGCGTTGTGTTTTAACAGCAAGCCCAATTGGATGATGCTAAAGGGTGGGCTCGATGGATTCGGTGTCGGGCTTAAAGGCCTTGTTATTCCTCATGGTCTGCTATAGAATCGCCGTGACTGTTCCCTTAAATCGTTACTCTCTTTTCATTCGTTCCCCTCATTCCTCACAACCTAATTGCCGACAAAACTCTATCGTCTGCTGGGAACCAGAAATTGAAGACAACAAAGGGGAATCGAGTAGAAGCTTCATCAAGGTCGAGGTTAGCAAGGAGCTGATGATGACGGTGGTTATTTCCTTCTGACGCTGACCAACAACAATTCGCATGGGATTTAAATTCTTGGGAGAGTTGGTGATTTCAATTGTCAATTGGAGTAGGTGATTTAATTAAACCAAAAGGGGATGGTGATTTAAAAGTCAAGTGGTGTCCATAAAATTAATCAAGTGCTTAAACGTGATGGTGAGTTTCAGAAATAATCAAGAGTTTGGTGAAGTATATATTTTAATCATGATGGTGTTGGCAGTTGGGCGTTCTACAACCGGGCTGTGGTGGTTTCGTGGTGATCGTGTTCGCCGAACAGAATCGGGGATCGAGAAGAGAAGAGGGATCGATCTGAGCTGTGTTCGAGATTGAAATTAGTTGTTCTGGGTTTTGCAATCGATGGTATAATATCTCGTTTCTGTTACTTTTATTTATTGTTTTGTGCTGCCAGTTTTCTAAGATAAGCTTTGGGTTGGTTTTAATTCGGGGTTTCATTTTCTGTTTTAGGATCATCTAAGAGATAACTTGGTGTGCCTTTGACTATCGGGAACCCTTTGGAGCTTACGTTTTCTCGAGGTGAGTACTCTCACCGTGTATTCAGTTTTAACATAGTACATGCATGACTTATGTGTTATATTAGTTGAACCTTATGTGTTATCTGAGTTGATATGTTATCTGAGTATCTGAGCATCTGTTGATTTATTTTGATCTGAGACATTGTGCCTGGGTAACCGAGCTCGGCACAGGGTCATTCTGTGCTACTACTTGCTAGGGCATCTGAGATAATTATGTTAAAGGGATAATAAAACATAATAATACACATCTGAGTTTTTGGCTATATGCCTAACTTGGGATCACCTCCCGTCTGAGTTTTTGGGATCATTCCCGTCTGAGTTTTTGGGATCATTCCCGTCTGAGTTTTTGGGATCACTCCCGTCTGAGTTTTGGCTTATGCCTATCTGAGGTGTGAGGAGGGGCGATCAACCCGAATCACACAAGCGCACTATATAAATTAAAATCTGAGTAATAAAATCCGAGAAATAAATCTGAGTAATTAATCGAGTAGATTCTGAGTAGGAGTACACCGATGTGCCCTCATGTGTTGTATGTTTTAATTGTTTACATTTTGAGATTATTCACTCAGCTTCCCAGCTGACCCAAACTTTCCCCCACATTGTTTCAGGTACCAGCAAAGGAAATGAGAAGGTGGACGGTTGACCGCTGTATCTTTTCATTACTGATGTGGACAGCATTTATTATTTTAAAACACTTTATTTTATTTAAACTATTTCCGCACTAAATACATTTTTAAATGAAAATATTATTATTGGGATTTAATTATTCAAGTTATTGGGACCTTTTTATTTAAAATCTTGTATTTAGAAAATTTTATTCTTGTAAAAATTTGGGTGTTACAACAAATGCAATTTCATATGAACACTATTAAATAAAACCAAAACAAAAACCTAAATGTTTCCAAATTTTTTGCTGAAATCGGTGATCCAGTGGCTTGAATCGACAAGAAAATCCAACAAAAAATGGTGAATATGCAGCCTAATACATAATAAAATCATAACACCCCTTTTTTCATGTATTTCGAACTTAATTTGAGAAAATAAAATTGCGAACGGAAAATTACGAACGGAATATGAACCCTAATACATAATCAAAAACGAAATTGCGAACGGAACATACCTTCGTTCATGGATTTCGCTCTTCCGGCTTCTGATGAAGACGTTAAAAGTTTCAAAAAATTGACAATTGTAAGTAAAGGGGAAAAAACATTTTAAGAGATGACGTTAAAAGTTCCCAAATTACAATATCAATATTACATTGTTACCAAGTGAAAATACCTATAAAAAAAAGAACACAACCAACTGATCATGCGAATGAACAAATCGCTGCAAGATCCGGCGTGGTCTGGCGGGACGACACTTAGGAGAGGGGGACCGACAAGGGCTGGTGATTTGCGCCGGGATTTCCAGAAGCTGCTACAGACGACAATATATCCGACGGAATAATCTCCATTAACCTTGAAAATCGTTGTTAATGTCGAAGAAACAATGAACGATTTAAGAGGGAGTGAATGATTGAAGAAGCAGAGAACGATTGAAGGCTGTTGGTGATGGTGTTTACCGAAGATGCATCCAACGATTGAAGAACTAGGGTTGGAGGAAAGAGATAGACTTACAATAGAAAATTAAATAGAAAATGTCCCCTTCTTTTTCTACTATGTTCAAAATATAGAAAATTAAATGGTTTTTTAACACTTTTTCCATATTTAATTGAAAATACCATAAATAATAAGAATTGGGTTTACCTTTTTACCCTTCCACCACTAAATTTTAATCTTTTCAAATTCATTTAATTACGAAATTGCCACTATTCATCTTAATCATTGATTTTTAATCTAATGGACACAAAGTTGTTCTCGCAGTTCTCGCAAAAATGAATGTTCTCGCATGAACTGTTGTCTATATATATATATATATATATATATATATATATATATATATATATATATATATATATATATATATATATATATATATATATATATATATATATATATACTAGCTACATAACCCGCCCGATGGGCGGGTATGCTTCAAAATTTATTATGTAGAAAAATCCCAACAAAGATTAATAATTTTAAAAATGACATAATAATGCTGTAGCTGTAATGATGAATTGATAGAAAAATCGATAAATTGAAAAATAAAAAATAAGCCATATTATAGGTTAAAACCAGATTTCCATATAGGATGTGGAAATCCATATAGCTTTCAACAATGATGAATCCAGATAGTATTTTGATAAAAAGATATTCACAAGGTTTCTACAAATTCAGTTTGACTTTGGCAATGAAATGTATCCGGTTTGACCATCAAAGACAAAGTTTACCTTACTTTCAATAACGTGAATGAGATGCTTTATTGTAATTGATTTAACATTTATTAGTAGGTGTTTGTGAACTGAATTAACCATTACCACATTTGCGACTGCAGTTTAAAACTCAAACACCGTGTTAATGTATTGCATCCGTATTGAAATATAGATATTACAACACCAATTATAAGCTCATTGTGCCAAACACAGACATTGCAACACCAATTACAAGCTCGTTGTGGTAAAAAAACACACATTACAGAATCAATTATAAGGTTAGTAATTAAATATTTCAAATTCCATGTTAAGCATTCAAACAAACACACATGATGAACAATAACTGGAAGTACAATTATAATTAGACTCCTTTTGTCAAAATTAGTCAAAAATCAAATCTAAATTTAATCTTAGACTATTACATCTCTTATAATTTGAATTTAAGAAAAATCTAAACTTAATTTTGACCAATAATTGACCCGCCCATTCAACTCTCGGTCTCCATCTCCCACATCTCAAGTCCAGGTTTCATACAGTTTATGTTAATTGTGTAAAAGCCCAATTAGCAAGGAAACATAACATCATAATATATAACAGTTTTGTATTACCAACAATAGATATTACAAATTTAGGGTAACCTGAAGATATTGGTGATAAACTACAAATGGATCTGAAAACGATAGAAATGGTAGAACCTCGTTCACTACACTCTAAGCATCAACGTCTGGAGCAGCAATTATAAGGCTACAAAGTCAAACTGGAAATTAATACCAATAATATTAAATTAGCTAGAAAAGGAAATATTTTCTTATTAGTAACTGAGAAAAGGCAAGAGGAATTCAACCTCGAAAATCCATTTTCTTTCCACATCTTAACAGCATCTTGAGGAGCTTTTTCTCATGGTTTTGCAGCCTTTTGTATCTTCAATTGACTCTAAATATCATTATTGATATCAATATTAGCATTATTATTAGCATTAGGGTTGTCAAAAGAGATTTTTAATTGATTATAATAAAGAAAATATTAAACTTTTACTATTAAACATCATTAAACTCACTTTAATCATAATATATGAGACTCATCACTCACTAACTATCCAATTTAACCTAACTTAACCTTCATTACCATATTTTGACTCAAAAAACGTAATATCCAAAGTGTATCACTTATTTTGAAACGGAGGAAGTATTTCTAGAATATGTTTACACATACACACACACACACATACACACACACACACACACATATACAATGATTAAGTGAGATGATTACCTTCACTTAGAGACCCTAACTTGGTTCTTTCAATGACATTAAAGTCAATAGGCATGCTAACATGTTGCAACTTTGTATAACTGTGAAAAGATGGCATGAGTAAGATTGTTTGCTCCCCAACTTTCAGAGAATTTCCAAGTAAATCAATTGTGTTAAGCTCATTGCCAGTGACTGGACAAGAAGTTGACTTTCTCATTTTGTTTCCATGTTCATTATTCAATGGATAGCCATGACACCTGCATGCCTAAAAGTTGTATTTTGTTATTTTGGATCAGTGATGATTAAGATTAGAAAAAAAGAGAGATTAAATTACAGAAATCGTCTCTCAACTTTTTTTTGTTACAGGGATAGTCTTAATTTATGAAACTTGTAACACTAACGGTCCCGAAAGCAAAAAAGGTTGTTAAGGTTTGAGGGAGTGTTAAAATGTTATAGGTTTCAAAATTAGGGACCACTGGTGTTACAAATTTTGAAATTAGGGACTGCTGATTTTACAAAATTTGAGATTGGGAACTATGTGTGTAATAAAAAAGCTGAGGGATGAAATAATTTTATGCAAACCACGGGGATATTTACGTAATTTACTCTAAAAATTATTGAATGCAGATTTGATATGTTGGTATATATTCAAGTACTCGTTATAGCAAAAATGCTATAACAAAGTATAACCAAAACTACTTCTCATCACATTTAAATCTTCTAAAAAATTAGAATTGACAAATTATGGAATTCAATTGTTATTGTACTAATGATATATACATGAAGATATACAATTATGGAATAAAAAATCATAAACATAAAATTAAAAATAAAAATAATTCAAAGCAAATGAAAGATAACTGGGTAGTTTGCTTTGAATTTCAGGTGTAAAAATGTTAATGAATTAACTGACAATTAACTATTTCTTTGTTAATATATGAACTATTAATTGAATCAACTGTTTTTTGTTGTATGAACTATTTGTTATTAGAATAGATAGATTTGTTTTCCCATCATGAACCAACATATATAACTATAACTTCTATAAACTTTCACACAAAACATTATGTGAGTTCCATTTTGCTTAGAAGCATAAACGAAATGGAGCCTTTCGTATCAAATTAACGATTTTCCCCTGCTCACAATTTGTCTTTGGGTACTTGAACTTTATGTGTCATACATCATGTAAGACATATGGATGTAATAGAAACTTTCTTATGTTTTAGTGAGCATCTGAAAAGTGAAAAGAGCTTAATTTTTTTCACAAAAGAGCACATGAAGCAGTGCAGAAAAGAAATCACAGGATTATTAATCCAAACTTGAGTCAATGTGTGATGAATTGCAAAATTTGGTGAGTGATAAATAAATTGATCTACAAAGGTGTGTATAAAACTCTAATATCTAATATTATTATATTTATTTCTGTATAAGGCTACAAAGGTGGGATGATGGGCTAAAATTAAAGGGTAATATTAAGATAATGATATTAACACTCATCTAGAAGTTTATAAATAAATTGATCTAATTATTCAATTGTTTCTAAATATTTTAGGTCGAGTTACTAATTGATATATAACTTCCAAAGTCAACCTTACCAAAAATTAAATATTATATCTTTTACAGCAAATAAATAGAATAGTTGACCAACTTATAATTATAAATAATGGTGTTTATAGTGCATTTTGACGTTTTTAAGACCTTTTCAGTGTTGTTTCACTTTTCTTATGTTTTTTAATTTCTTGTCAATTTGAACAGGTTTAAAATGTATGGGGTTAAAAACAGAGTCAACAGTTAATCAATTTGGTAATCTTTTTAGCTATCTTCATCATATATGTTACTGTAATATAGTATTATTAATTTGAATAACTTTAAGATTGATTTTTTATAATTATTCCATTTTTCACCTAGTTAACAGATATCAGAAAAATGTAACTACTTTAAAAAAAATTTAAAATGGAAACAATACCTGCTGCAGAGTATCAGAAACAAACCTGCTGCATAATATACATGCTGCAAAGTATAATTTCGTATAAGAAACAAACCTGCTGCATAATATACATGCTGCAAAGTATAAGAAATTGAATAAATTTATGTCGGCAATCTTTTGAAACCTTAATTAGTTGTATATATAATAGTCGTGAAATGTGAATTTGTATATACTAATTTTAAATATTAATGATGCTGAAAAGTATAAGAATTGTGACATTTTTGTTTTTGAATAAATGAACGAAATCATAACCTTGAAAAAGTTGATATGTGAATTCGGTGTAGCTCAATCCTTGATCTGATGATTCTAATCTTCTTTTTACACTCTCTTTAGCCATCAGTGTATTAACCTTAGCGAATCTCCCAACGTCTTTTAAGAAATCGAGTAATTTAACATCTTTCTACCAATCGTAATTATTCATAACCCTAATTGAATTTGAATTTGAATCACTATTGTTATCAATTCGGTTCAGGATTTTGACAATTGTATCGGAGATACCGGAAATGTTACATTCTAGGGTTTGGATATCCAGTTCCGGTCATTCCAGAGACTTACCGGATGGATCACCGACACGACCGGTGGCGCCACCGACGAGTGCGACGGCGGAGTGACCGCAGCGGAGGAACCATGAGAGAATGATGGTTCCGATGAGGTTACCAAGGTGGAGGATTTCGGCGGTAGGGTCGAAACCACAATATACTCGGAGAGATGAATCAGAGCAAATTGAACGTAGGTTTTCTCCGGTGAGGGATTCAAGTAAACCTCTTTCTTCGAGGATGTCGACGACGTTGGTGCGAGTAGCATTTGAGGAGAATTTGTGTTTAAGATTGGTAATGCCGGCGGTATATGTTCTTTGGCAGCGTGTAGGTTGTGAATAAGGAATGCTTGGACAGGTGGACCTATCCGCGAATTACACCTGGCATTTTCAGCCAATGAGAATCGTCTGTTATGCATAGGTGGCAAGAATTCGTCAAGTGTAGCCTCATATATAAGGTAGGATATATATATATATATATATATATATATATATATATATATATATATATATATATATATATATATATAGGAATGAGTTCCTATGAGAATTAATATATTGGGTGAGAATGTGATAATAGATCTCAGCCATTGATTTGGGTACTGGATTTGGGGCTCACGGCCCGACAAAATTTGCCGCGCGGCGCGAGGGGGCACATGTGCCCTGTTTAATCATCGATGAACCTTATGAATACATATAGGATAATCATTGATAATTACACTAATTCTCACATTCTTACGATTTTTCCAATTCTCAAAGGAACCCTCCCCTATATATATATATATATATATATATATATATATATATATATATATATATATATATATATATATATATGTATGTATATATATATATATATGTATGTATATATATATATATATATATGTATATATATATATATATATGTATATATACATATATATATATATGTATATATACATATATATATATACATATATATATATATATATATATATATATATATATATATATATATATATATAGTGTCCAATTCAGCGCAGAACCGCAGAACCATACAAACATCCAATGTTTTCTTTGTTGTACATAAGATGTACATTTTCATACATGCAGTAACACATTTACACATCCAATGTTTCTAATTTTTTATACACATAATATATAAATATATTTATATATTATTTGTATAAAAAATTGGAAACATTGGATGTTAGGATGGTTACAGCGTGTATGTAAATTTACAACTTATGTATAACATAGAAAACATTGGATGTTAGGATGGTTCTGCGGTTCTGCACCTTTAAACGGTTCTGCGCTGAATCGGACCCTATATATATATATATATATATTTATGCTTTTTGGCTTAATATTTACTTTTATTATTACAACAGAAGCACAAAATTAATGTTCGCCTAGGGGCTCCAAAAACTCAGGGCCGGCCCTGCATGTTGGTTGGTTTTGTTCGGTATAAACTTAACACCCCTAGTTTTTTAGCTAATGAGATGAAAGAGAGAGAAGATAAAAAAAGAAGGAGAAGAAAAAGAAAATTAAAAAGGAAAATGACGAAAATACCCTTACTTTGTTTGCATTTCACATTAGTTAACGGATGAAATTGGACGAAAAGACAAAAATCCAGAAACTAAAAAAAGCACAGGGGCAAAAAGACGAAAAGAAAAGTATAAAGACAAAAACACAGAATCAGGATTACCACATTGACAATTTTTGTAATTTACTTTTTAAGTTATGTACAACGTCATATACAATAAGACCCATGCCAACGGTGCCGTCGTAGGCACGTCGACAACCCTTCGAGGGTTGACACCGATGGCACGAAGCCATCTTGGCTCACGTCGGCAGGAAGACGTCGTCACCACGACGGAGGAGAAATGGCGTCGTGGGAGCCGGGAGAGAGGGGGGAAGAGAGAGAGAGGGAGGGGAAGAAGAAGAGGGTTAGGTGAGGGTGTTTGGGGGTTGTACATCATGCATAAAGACTTGTACTATTGCCATTTTTTATATAAAATAGATTTTTTTTTCTTTATTTCTTTTTTATTATTATAATATTTTTATTTTTATTATAATTCTAATGTTTTTTTATTAATGTAGTGTTTTTTTTGTTTAATTAAAAATTATGATGTGGAAAGGATGTGTTTAGTGATGGGTTTGTGATGGGTAGAGTTGACACGACCGTGTCAGTAGCGTGTCAGTAAGGATATGATGATGTGGCGCTACTGATGGGTTTACTGATGAGTAACGGTTGAGAGAGACCTAATACCATTGCCTTAGGTACAAATCATAATACATCACATGGGTGACGTGTCAATATAAATTTCTTTAAAGGTATTAGGTCTTGGGAGCATATTAAATTTAGTGAAACGTTTAAGGTTCTATGATTTTTATAAAATTTTGAGGAATAAATCTCAACTATAGGATTAATCAACCCTTAAATCACCACCTCCACCTGAATCACATGTGATTTAACACATCAACACCGCCACCACCTCATGTGTGTTAAATCACATGTGATTCACACCACCGACCACCACCACCCCATATGTATTAAATCACATGTGATTCAACACGGCCGACCACCACCATCATCAACCTCTACCGGCCACCGTCTTTACCACCGGCGACCCCTCGCCACTGTTGGCTGCTTGCAATCACATGTGATTGCGTATCCAATCACATGTGATTGCGCCGACCGGAGGCGGGCGTCGCCGCGACTAGCGGGCGCAAATCCTGGTGCCGCCTTCATCAATAAACAAATCAAAATCTCTTATTTTGTTATGGGGATTTTGACGCCGTCAAGAGGTGGTCAATAATTTTTATCCACAAACAAGATTCACACAGTTTAAGTTAAATGCATTTATTACACTGTGCAACCAATAAAATTATATCTTTACCACATAACTGTTTTTTAATTGATTGGATTTTGAAACAGATAATAATTTTGAGACATATAAAAAAGGAAAATTGAACAATAAAATTGGGACGGAAGGAGTAATATAATTTGTCAATTTTAACCATTTAAGGCAAGTTTATTTTCTCCTCCATCAAAAGATAACAAATATTACTAAACTTGTTACATCAAGTTTATTTTCTCCTTCATCAAAAGATAACAAATATTACTAAACTTGTTACATCTTGCTCTTACATTCATCCATAGTTTTATTATCGAATATACGTTATCATTAATGTGATCATAGGAAGTTAATAAGTTTATTGATAAATAATGGGATATTTGCTATTCTTGAGAGTCCATTAAATAAGAATGTGAAGCGAGCCACCTGTCCACAATAGCCAACGATTCTTTCGGCTTGTATAATGCCACTCCATGACCCGCACCCTGCAGAACACAACCATATCGTTTATTGCTATAATATATGTAGTAGTCGAGTACTACAATAGATCGTCTAACATATCTTTAATGAATATCATTTCTGCAGATTGGGATTCCACAAGTGTTATTAAGTAATGACAGAAGACACACACTCACTAAACTATCTTTAAATTTACACCATTTTGTCTACAGCGGGACTCGAACCCATGACCACATGCTATTGGGAACACCTTCCAACATCTTATACCGCTAAGCTACAAACTCTTTGGTGTGCAAGTGTTATAGTATAACTAACATATAACCAAGCTATGTATCTCGAGTTGGAATAACAGTTTCGTTTAGAGAATTCAGTTATCAAATATGTGTCAAAAGATGCGACTTAAGTGTCTTGTTTCTTACCTTAATAGTTGCATACGTTAACGAGTATTCATCCTTTGCATACCTTGTCCGATATCTACAAATTAAAAAAGGACAAATCAGCTATGAGCATGCATGGTATTTCATGAAACAAATTTTAGCCCGGGAAAACAAATTAATAAAAGAAATTTGATGTAGAAAAACTGGAAAGTAAATATAGTACTTTAAATGAAAAACACTAGGAGGGTGATGATATTACTTATATATAATTATAACATTTATCATGGAATGCTAATAATTATTTTTTTTAAATGGTGTTTAGTGTTTGCTGTATATTTGCAAACTCGTTGTGAAACGCAGACACATGCGCCTAGTTAGAGAGACAAAACATCAACTCACCCGGCAACTTGGTTATCGACAAACCATGGATTCCATGGGCTTTCATTTGGAAGATTGAGAGATTTTATCCAGGCTTGTGTGCCAACATATGGAAAACTCATATCATGATCACCACTGCCAATAGAATTTTTTTTGAAATATTAACATATGAGTAACATGTTTTATTGATAGGCAAGAAAAATAATCTTATATCTAAGAGTATTTGTAAGTACTTAATGATCAAAACTTGGCAATTTCTTGTAATCAATTCTTTATGGTAGATGAGACTACTGAATATGTCATATGAATAAAATACGGTGTCATCCTTCACGTAATGGAGAGAGTCATTGTTTTTGTGCCAAGTTTCTATTATTCCCTGCACAACAAACCAATATTTATTTTAGTAATTATTGAACCATTCTCAAATGAGGAAATGATCGAACTAACCCGTGTAACAAAAGTGACGAGGGTTGTACAGTAATTGAACAATTTCATAAGATGTAAAGTCTTTGGGAGCTACATACCTCACGGACATGAAGAGCTTTTTGAACAACTTTATAATTTGCCCAATACTCTAAATATATTTTAGCAGCTTCCTAAAAGAATATATACAAATATGATTATATGAACTAAAGTTTGAGTTGACCGCGTATAAATACGTGGAAGTTTCATAATATTGAGAAAAGAAATCTTACACGACAAATTGGTTCCGGATTTTCAGGGTCACAAACAGGATACAGTATGTTTGCTACGTTAAGGCCGCTCGTACACTGGAATTTGAGAATCTAGATTAGCGTTTTGATACATAAAAATTATAGGTCAAAATGTATTTTAGTATCATAAACTTAGTCGATCGGATCATCTACTATTCTGAAATATAAAAAATGCAACATGGTATCCTGCAACTTATAAAATGGCGAATTTAGTAATTTGACTCATTAATTTGATCGCATTGTTTACATGATTTACTTTTCTTATAACTTTTGACGACCTAAAAAATACAAGTTCTAAACATATTGAAATTAGAAGCAAAGGACGTGAAAATTCAAGATCAAATTAGTATTCACAGTACTATATTAACAATTTTTTCAAGTTCAAGGTATCATGTTGCACGTGGTATCATGTTGCATGTGGTCAACCAAGTTGACGGTATTAAAACATATTTTCGCCAAAATTATATATGTCAGGATTTAAATAATGCATATTTACCTCATCTAAACGTTGAAGATTATATGAACACTGGGTGTTATTCGGATCACTATATAAGTAGTTACCATGACAAGTTTCTTTTGTCGACTGAAATATAACATGGATGAAGATATCAAAATCTATTTTACTAGCAACAAACATCATTCGTTATTATGATATTGATGTAAATGTTTTACGTTACCTCGTAAATATCGTCTGATATAAGTGCAAGCCGGTGAGCAAACTCTAATTTTGAATTATAGTCGTTGAATTTATCCGTGAGAGGGTTAACAATTAGGCATCCCTATAATGGGAAAAGTATTAGTTAATTACAGGGCCGGTCCAATCAGTTTCGGTCCAATCGATCTCTGTGCTCTGGGCAAAATCTTAGTAAGAGACATCTAAAGTTTATTTTTTTTTCAAGATAAGTACGATTCTTTCCGCTAGATTAAGAGTATCACACCAATCTCTAAGTTATATGTTCGGTTTTTCTTCTGGGCCCTTTAGTTTGTTCATTTTCAATATTTCATTTCGTTTACGTGGATTCAAGTGGGCTTATACATAGACTGACTTTTTTTTTAAATGACCTCTAAATTTTATGGGCCCTGATAACCGCCTTGGTGGCTCATGCTCAGAACCAGCCCTAGTTAAATATTCTATATCCTTGATAAAATGAAAAAAAGAAATTAAAACTATGAATTGATCCTAGTAATTACTTGTATAAAGATTGATTTCACTATTGGTGAAGAAGGTCGACAACTTTTCAATAAAATGATAAACTTTCAAACAGAGATATACATAGATCGATATTTACTTTAATATTCACTTGTGGTTGATTTCCACGTTCATTGCCTACAAAATTAGAGAATATTGTAAATAAAACGCAGCAATAATTATCTCTTACATAAAATGTAGTTATTGTTTTAATCTTATAGATTTTGAGGTTATTGTTTTTAAGTTTTAATTAATTTCGGGTATTTTATCGTTTTAAATGACAACTCAAATTTTAACTAGTTGCACCATCATCTCCTCCCCGCCACCGGCCACCCGTCCCCACCGCCTTCCACCACAAACTTGCATCATGAAAGTAAGTACTGGTTGTTACAACTTACAAGAGAGTTGGTCGTTATCAGCCAAAGATGGTAATTATGTTCAAACTTCTATGTCACTGCAAGGAAACACCTAATTAATATTGGTCCTTAACGGCCTAAATTTCTTCAGCGACACTCTTTATCATTCAATGTCTATCACTAATATGTATCAGATAGGAGTGACAATTGAGTTCGGCTTATGAGTTGGTGAGTTAGAAACATCAACCTGAAATTGACTGGTCCATCAAACGGGCAGTTAGTCAGAATTCTTAACCCTAGCTTGTTTACGTTCAATCTGAACACGACTCATATAACCCTTTAAGAAAATAAGTTAGCAGTTTGAACGGCTCAAACTTGTTGACTTTTTAAATGTTAATGCGGTATCTATTAAAATAAAGAGTAAATTCAGGGAAAGAATATGTGGTTTGACAAAAATTTTGGATTTAGTCCTTAAGTCCCATAATTACATGGATAACTAAGTTCGAGACTTCGTCTTGCTTTCGGACCCTAAACGGGTATTAAAAGTGGCTGTTAAATCTGGTCATGTTCATTGTATATGAGGGTATATTTGTCGTTTTACATTTTCTTTTATTATTATTATTATTAAATTGTTTGTACTTTTTTTCTTGCATCATATCGCCCACCCATTAAATTATTTGTCCTTTTCTTTAACTGGACCTCTTCTCCTTCTCAGGCAACCAAAGAAACCCAAATTTGTGAAATCTTCATTATTGTCATCTCAATAAAAATTTGGGGGTTTTCAATAAG
Source organism: Calendula officinalis (assembly GCA_963853835.1). Taxonomy (NCBI): domain Eukaryota; kingdom Viridiplantae; phylum Streptophyta; class Magnoliopsida; order Asterales; family Asteraceae; genus Calendula; species Calendula officinalis. The sequence continues at coordinate 70,900,739 of OY970823.1, read as the reverse complement.
AGCATCTCCAATAATAAACTCTATAAAACTCACTCTATCTCTATAATTAGTAGGTCCATTCACTCTAATATAACCTCAACTTCAACCATAAACTCTATCAATCCTTCTAAAACTAGTGGGACCCATAGAAATCATATTTTTAATTAATTTATTTTACATTACAAAAGAAAATTAGGGAAGGATGTGTGGGTTCATGGATAGAGGCATGGATAGAGAGGATACCCTCTCACTTCAAATATAAAGGGAGTTTTTCTCTCACTCTATATTTAGAGTGAGTGATAGAGATGAGTTGGAGAAGATAAAACTTCAAATATAAAGATAGATGGATGGATAGAGTATGATTGGAGATGCTCTAAGCAATACTTTAAAGTTTAAACCCAATGTTCAATTCATAGAGCCCAAACCGAAATAGTGTGTTTGATTTTTAATTCATTTGAGAGCAATACTTGTAGCTCGAACTCGATTTCTCATTTCTCTACTCCGAAAACACCATGGCGGGACCTTCAATTCATGATGCCCTAAACCCAAATCGAAATCTTCATCATCGTCATCTCATTTCTCCTTTCCCCCGATTGTTACTCCTTTTACCAAGAAAAAGCAGTCAAAGAAACCGTTTGATACCTGAAATCTACCTGCTTCTACTCCAAAGGAACACAAATACCGACATCAACCAGCATGTTGGCTTCTCCCTAAGAATCTAAGATCGTTAATTTTAATATTGGAAGTTGAAGCTTACAAATGAATCTTCTCGGTGACCGGAGGAACGAGTGCCGATTTGGTGACGGATGAACGTGACCGGAGGAGCCGGTGAGGTGGTGGTGGCCGAAGGATAGGCTGAGGCGGTAGTGGCCGGAACGAGGATGGGTTTTTAGAAATGGGGTTTTTGCAAGGTAAGAGAAGGATAAAGAAGAAATGAGGTAAATACCCTCACGTGGAGAGCAGTGGTTCTTTTCTAACGGATAAAATTAATGTCCGTTACGCTTAATGACTAAAAGCAAACAAAATCTTGAAGTTAGTGACTATCGGCAGTGTTTCAAAATCTGGGTTCGATCGGCCGGTCTGACCAGAAATTGAAATATGCTGGGTCGAATCGACCGTTTTAAAGTCCATTTATAAACCGTTTCGAACCGGCCGAGTTAACTGTGAACCCCAGTCAGACCGGCCGGGTTAACTGTGAATCCCGGTCGGACCGGCCGGTTGAACCCGGGTTTTTGTAATTTTGGTAACTTTTTGTAATTTTATGTTAAAGAATTAGTATTTGTAATTTTTTAGATTTTTATAATATTTATTTTGTAATTTGTAGGACTTTTTTGTATTTATATACTTTTTAACATAAATATTCAATAGCATTTTAATCCGGTTGAACCCGCCAGTCTAACCGGTTCGGCCACTTTTAGAGTATTGTCCGGTCCGATTCAAAATCCGGATTTTAAAACATTGATTATCAGTATAATTTTTGGGACTTAGAGATCAAATCCAACACTTTTGGTAAACCACAATCCACATGGACTATTGGTGTAAATTACTCTAAGATAAATCTATTATTCTAATAATATTTAAAAGATACTAAAGTATAAATATATTGGAATGATTATAAATATATATGTTTTTAAATATATTTAATTAATTAATCGGGTTGGCTACTTGAACAATTTAAATGAGCATCAATGCGAGCCTAACCCGTTTAATTAACTGGTTAATTGATTCGACTCAAAATTGACCTGAAACTTGTTTGTCTCAACTATAATAGAATTGAATTACGAAGAAAAAGTTATCCAAACATTCCTCCGTAATCGAATTGAATTCCAATTGCGAAGGATTGCAGATGTTTATTTCAAAACAAAGGGGCCTAATTGTATTATATTGATGATGTTGTATTTATTGAAGGACTTATAGTTGAGCGTTATCTAATGTTTAAGTGTTCCACAAGGTTGTGGGTTAAGTCCTGATGTGGACAAAAATAATATAGATTTACGGATATGTGATAACCGTTAAAAAGATAGGGTTATTATTTAGAAGTTGTTACCTTTGTATGTGTCTAAAGTAGCAGTTGGTACAATAATACCCATATATGATATCCCAGACATGTAAAACGGATTATTGAGAAACAATGGGTGCTCCGCAAGCCACTATAAGTTCGATCCTCGTTAAAGAGATGGATAGAAAAACGAGTTTAATTATTTAATTAAGAAAGTGAATAAAGAGAAAAACGAGTTTAATTATATAATTAAGAACATATATGAATGAAAACTTAATTGAGGTGATGGATCTAACCTTATTTATAAAGTCATATGCATTGAAAGCTATATTAGAATCACTAGTCCTCGATGATTCCCATGTTGTAGCATATGAAAACCCTACACCCGCCGGTAGATCTACAAATATCATATTCGCCACCTACAAAATTTCAACATATATATTGTCTATTAATTCTTAATTATGTAACAAATTAAGAAATGTATAAGATAATTAACGTCATATAAATATCTACGTACCTTTGTCCATGAATACGGGTTCATCTCAAGTGTAATGTTAGTCCACGTCGAATTTTCAAAATCGATTCTTAGTGGACCTGCATAATATAGTTTTATTAAGGAAAATTTGCAATTTAGAGTAACACATATACTATTGATTTTTCTTATTTGGGTAACATATAATCATAAATTGTTCAGTTAACCGGAAGATTTTCTATTTCATCGAAATTAACAATTTGGAACTTGAATAAAGAGCATTATCTTTGTTCGCATGAGTCTTAATAGTAATGATGGTGGTGGTTTGTGATTTAAGTACTAGAAATACAAAATAAAACATACCTATTTGACAGAGGAAAGGATAAAGTCCTGAAGTGCCAGGGCCACCGGGCATATAAAGAAGAAGAGGGTCGTGCAAAGGGTCTCTTTGAGACTCAACAAAGTAGTAGAAAATCTGGATTTCATTATCTTCTCCAACTCCCACATATCTTTTGACATGACAAAAATAAAATGGAGGAGATGGATCGAGAAATAAAACATTAAACCAAGATTATAAAAGTAATTAATTAGCATGGTTACCCAGTTTCAAGAGTGAACGGGAGATCACCGTCAAAGCCAGGAAGATTGTTAATGATGGACTTGGAGAATGATAAACTTATGAGAAATGCAAAGCTGATAGAAAGGCAAATCCTGGAATCCATCATCATATGGCAACTCTTAAATTTCATCGTTGAGGGATGCAATTGGGCTCCATTATATAACAATTTCCATTTAACATATTTATTTTTCAACAAAAATAATAAGTTAGGTTCATTTAATACGATTATACTCAAGCCCTTCCCTTAAGACTGGCGTGTATACGTGAAATTATAACCTCCTTGATTGACATATAGACAATCTTACAAATTCTCAACTCGAGTTTGCTTCTTTTTTTTAACAACATACATACTCTAAACAACTTTAAAATTTACTTTACAATTTACATCATTTTATCCACATCGGGACACAAACTCATAACCACATGCCAATGAGAACAGTTTCTAATATATTATACCGGTAGGATACAACCCCTTTGATATACCTCGAGTTTGCTGATTTCCACAAATCATTGGCAATATTCTTTAGAAATCACGGTTGAGAAAAACATATATTTCTCTCTTTTAATAATGTGAGCAAGCATTATGAATCCATGTAAATAACTATTTTCTTGAATATCTTTGCTCTATATATTTGTGTAAATATCAATTTATGTATGCCTTGCACTCGCGTTAGAAGTTCAAACTTTTAACTTTGTCTTGTGTTTCATTGATAGTTTGTCTACTGAAGTTTTACCTGTTGAATCACGTTTTTACCTTGTTTTGTAAAGTTATAGCGCATCTCGTTGAAAATTTTTCAGATATGATAGACTATGATAAATAAAAAAAAACTCAAATCCTTCAAATTGAAAATGTAGACAAATGGACCAATTGCCATGTGAACTCAATCAAAACCATAGGCCCACTATTGTCAGTAAACTAATTAAGCCTGGTGCCATTCGTCTGTCGGTCAAGCCTTCAGTTGATTTTAAGTCTTTCAATATTAAAACTTTATCATCCATCCATCCAATTTTAAGCCTTCAGTTGATTTTTAAAACTTTATCATCCATCCAATGCTCCTAGGGTTATCGATTTTAAGTCTTTCGTAATTGCTACTCTGATTTCATCATCATTCATTAGAAAATTTAGTTCTTTGATAAAATTCTGCTGTTATGAAGTTAGGGCTTAGCAGCTTGTTATGTTTACCGACTTCAACTTCTAATCTCACTTGATTGTCGAAAATAATCACTAATTAGTTGGAGATTTGGTTCTTTGATGAGTTGTGCAATCTGATAGTAGCTCTGCGATTTATAAATACATATTAAATTTTGTTATAATGGTGAAAATGGATATGTTCATCATCTGTTGCAAACTAATGGGGAAGAAACTAAAAAAAGACAAAAATATCTTCACTTTTTTGGGATCTTCCGTTAGTTAACAGTCAAATTTGGAGGCAAGGACACAAAAACAGAATTCTAAAAACATGGTGGCAGAATTCCAGAAAAAAAGTTTAGTGATAAAAAAAATAAAATCGGGAAAACCACATGGATGATTTCGATAATTTACTCTTATTTTTATTACCATAAGTTATGAAATCTTAAAAGGAAAATAATATTACCCCCAGGGAGTGAACATGAGAACTTTTGAAAATTTTACACTTAGATGGCCTTTGATCGTTTCTAGGTGTTTGTCTTTTTTTGTTCTTTAATTTTTTTGGTGATGGCTTAAAGTGATGACAATGAAGCTTCATATTAAGTGTCCCTATTTTGCAATTCAAAAAAATAAATGGGTGACTTGACAATCGGTGGGCCGATGATTTTTATTGAGTTCACATGGCAATTGGTCCATATTTTCGTACAAGTTCAATTTAAAGGATTTAAATTATTTTATCAAATGCTATGAAATCGAATTTTATTCAACTAGACGCTTTAAATTCTTTACAAAAGAAGGTAAAAACGTGATTCAACATGTAAAATTTCAGTAGACAACATCAATGATAACACAAGGTAAAATTAAAAATTTAAACTTATAACGTCGGTGCAATGCATATATAAATTATTTAATATTTGTTTAAATACTCGTGCTTCAATCATTATTGTCAGGATCGAATAACTCAAACAAGTTATTAAATCACATATCTACTAACAAAGAGAAGTTACAGCGGATTAACACTCTTGTTATTTGATTAAGAACAATGTAAACTGTAATCGAATAAGAATTACTCCCTCCGTCCCTAAATAAAGTTCTCATTTCCTTTTCAAGTTTTGTCCCTAAATTAAGTTCCCATTTCTCAAACATAAGGGGTCCACTTAATATAATAATATTATTACAAATACTTTCACCACTAACTATCTCTTAAAATACTTTCTCTCTCCAATCAAACCTTATATTTTAATCAAAAGTAATACCAAATACCCCACCATTAACTATCTCCTAAAATGTTGTGCCCAACCCAAATGGGAACTTTATTTAGGGACGGAGGGAGTATAAAGAACACAGTTTATCACAAAAAGCTTCAATGTATATTAATGATCGATCAATACACACGTACGTTTGCAATTCGTAAGGAACTATTTATAATAGTCCTTGAAGCCTAAACATTTAACCTAGTTATTCTAGGAATAGATTACAATTGAATTTACAAAAAGATATGCATTCTAAACTAATTTAACTAGAATCTCGGATACGATCTGCACCATATATGAACATCAGTAGTATTCGCACCCATCAGTAGTAGATCACTAGTCAGTAGTATTCTTGCTTTTCTGCCCCATCAGTACTAACTTCATTACGTCTTCATCAGTACTAACTGCAGCCTCAGTAGTAGAATGCTTATATCCCAACAATCTCCCCCTAAACTTGTTAATTCACTTTGAATTAATCAAGTTTCTTTTCTTCTTGTTCTTTCTTCTTCTTTTCTTCCAACAATTTAGCTCTTCTTTGATCACCTTCAATTGTTAATTGATTTCTCTTTTTCCTCTGGGCAATTATGTATTTACTGTTTCTCTTCACAAAATAATTTAACTTTTCTTGAAACATTGCAATATCATGAGGTTTCATAAATGAACAAGTGGTGATTTGATACATAGTTTCTTCAGAATGTGGATATTCTTTTTCAAATAAGAATAGATCACATTTTCTGTACTTGTGAACTTCTCAGGATAGTTATCTGGATAGAATGCAGCATCTATCATTTCTGTTAAGTATCCAGCACCTGAGTTTTTCCAAGACTTCTTTGCCATTCTTGGTTTACCAATGATTAAGACTTTAATTATATCACTTCTGGTCAATGACATAACCATTGGTTTCCAAGCACTAAACTTCTGAGTTGTTTTATCTTTTCTTATTATTTCTATAACATTATTAACAACTCTCCAACTGATAATTGGATTATCTTGTAGAAGAGCTATTGGAAGATCAATTATTTGAATTTCTTGTTTGTTTTTCTTCCTTGATTCTTGTTCTGTTTCTATTACTTTCCTGTTTTTGTTGACAGAAGATTTTGATGATTCACCAGTCATTGGTTTTCTGGTAATCACTAGTTGGGGATCAATATCAACTAACACTTTGTCTTTCAGCTCTTCTTCTTCATTTTCTGCTAATTCCTTCTTTCTGGCAGTACAATATTTATCTAAAATTGTTAACATTTTCATTCTGCCAAAAAATTTAGCACTGTGACCCTTTGATTTTAAGTAATCAATCATTTTATTTTTCTGTTCAAATATTTCATCTGGTAGATCAGCCTTTTCTCTTTTACATTGCAACAAGATCTTCAAGACAGTTTAGATGTTCTTCTTCTATCTTTTTCTGTTTATCAAACTCTGCTTGTTGATCTTCTACCAGGAATTCTTCAATCTCTTGAATTGCTGCATTTTTAAGTCTTTCTTCTTCAGCTTTTCTTTTGTCTTCAAGAGCTTGAGTCTTAGCAACTTTTCTCAGATATATCATCCTCTTAACCTTCCACTTATCTTGCTTTGCAGGTCTGACACAATTTATTTTGTTTACCATAAAGTGACCTAGAGCTCTGTGTGGGTAGTCATCATCAAACTTTTCTTTTCCTTTACCAACACATATTGAAGGTGGGGTCTATTTCATATCAATAACTGGGTTGATCACGATTGATGGAGAAAATGTATGAAATTTATCCTCAGGTAATATCTTGGGGTGAGGAGGTAGGGTACATTCATCAATATCATCCCAATTCACATTATCATCAATGTCAGGTATGATAAGTGGTTTTAATTCTGTAGTTGGAGGCCTTGGGATGATCACAGCTGGTTCAAGTAATTCAGGTATTTCTTCATCTGATTCAGTAGTCACCAAGGTGGTTTCTACTGATATTTCAATTGTTGTATGTACTACCAGTTGTTGTGAAGAGTCTACTACTTCAGTAGTTTCAATGATTCAGTAATAGCTGGAGAATGTATTTGTTCTACTATTGGGGATTGATTTGCAGACACAAACACATCTTCATCCATACTTCTGACTCCTCTGTACATGTCTTCACCAAAACTTTGAACTGTTTCACCATGAGCTTCTCTAAGGTTTAGAAGAGAGGCTGCTGCTGCAATTGAATGATCAATCATTCCTTGAATGTGATCCTTCTCCCCCTTAGTGATCTCAACTTGTTGAGCTTCACTATCTGCAATCTTCTTCTGTAATTTTCTGATGAGATTAGATTGCCTTTGAAGCCTATAATCAAACCTCTTCTGCCTCCTGTTCAAAGTATTGATATAGTGCTTCATGTAGCTCATGGTCTTTCCTTGAGAGTTTAATAGATCCAGACAATGTTGTACAATGGTTTTAAGGTTTTCCTTCATATCCGTCAATTTAGTTTGTTTAATACTACCCTCACTCCTTCTAGGTGGATCATTGGGCTTGTTTGGTACATTGGCTTTAAGGTTTTCCATCCTATCCGTCAATTCATTTTTGTTCAATCTACCCTCATCACTGCTTGGTAATGAAATGGGTTGTTTAGATACTCTCTTCTTCCTAGAAGAAGCATAAGTATCTCCCCTAGTGGTTTCTTGGCACCGGGGTCCTTTAAGTGCTGCCTCAAATGATGAGTCATCACTTAAACTTGCCGAGGTCTGGGTCCTAATTATGTTCTCACTAGCCTGTGCACCAACCTTTGGTGCATCAGTAGTGAGAGCCCTTTCCTCATGCCCTCTCTCCACCTCGGAGGACAACTCTTGGAGTCTGGTGTAACGACCCGAATTTTTGTAAATGAATAAATTATTTAAAAAATATGATTAATAAGGATAAATCATTTAAAGAATGTAGGAATTGGTTTCGTGTCATTTGGACATCGTATGAGAAAGTTATGGACGAAACGGGTCGAACCCGGGTAGTAAACGAGAAGGAAAAGAAATTCAAGAAAGGCTGCTCTAACGATTTAGTTAGTACTGATTTCGTTAGTACTGACTTCGTTAGTACTGATTTCGTTAGTACTGACTTCGTTAGTACTGATTTCGTTAGTACTGATTTCGTTAGTGCTGATTTCCGTTAGTGCTGATCAGTTAGTGTTGATTCCGTTAGTGCTGATCAGTTAGTGCTGACTCCGTTAGTGCTGACTCCGTTAGTGCTGATTTCCGTTAGTGCTGATCAGTTTCTGCTGATCAGTTACTGCTGATTGTCGTCTGGAACACCTTAAATACGGGTTTTTGGCCATTAAGTGCCAAACTTGAAACCCTAACTCTCTCTCTAAGTTCTTATACATATTTTGAGTGGAAAAGGTCATTTGAAGCCGATTTTGGGGTCCGAATCAACTGATTTTGCTTCTATTGTTGAAGATTAAGGTAAATCTTCACTCCTTGATGTTTATTACTTTAGATCCATAGAAGTAAAAGCTTGGATCTCGAACCCTAGTTCTTGGGGTTTTCTTAAATGGTGAAATAAAGGTTGTATACACTTGGTAGAAGGTATTTTAAGAAAGAAAACAAATGTATGGTTAAGATTTGTAAGAATCTTAAGATTGGTTAAACCTAGGGTTTTGAAAATCATCAAAATTGGGGGAAAGTGTTATCAAAGGGATTTCTAATAATAAAAGGGTGTATTATTAGTAGTATTTGTTGTTGAACAACTTCTGATTGTTGTATTAGGCGTTTGGTGAAATCTTGGAAAGTCGATTGATTGTTGGAGCAAGGAAATTGGCGTAAAGGGCACGGTTGGAGCATTATTTGCTAAGGTGAGTACATGTGAAGTTTAAAACTGAGTACATAGCGGTAAAGAAGTATTTTCATAATTTGTGATTACTAATGTTAAACTAGTTGTTTATTGTTATTATTAAATAGTTGGATTAATTGTGTGAATACTAATTGAGATTAGTATATGGATAGTTTGCATGATGTCCTTACGGCATTGTTTATAAGATGTGACATATAGTTACATATAATAGTTATGATGGGTAGACTGAATTAGGACAGGTACTTGATAGATTCGGAGGCATTCTGGAGTATCACGGTATCTTTAAACCGATGGATTGGAGGCATTCCGATCACCCCAACAAGATGTTGGATCTTACTGAATTGGAGGCATTCTGATTAGTAAGATAAGATGGGTCACCTTGCTTGGACTAGGTGACAAAGGGGGTTCTACTGAATCGGAGGCATTCTGGTTAGTAGGACAAAAATGGGGTCTCGTTGTATTGGAGGCATTCCGAACAACCTGACGGGTCGAATAGGCTATGAATGAATGTGATAGGATTACCGAGGAGGTGGTCGATGTATATGAATGTGTTAGGGTTACCGCGGAGGTAACTAAAGTATATAAATATATATATCTATATATACTTAATATGTGTGATTATTTATATATTAATGTCGGGTCTAAAACACATGTATCTCACGAGACAATTTTATCTTACGTACTATGTTTGTTTGTGATGCTATGTACTCAGGTTCGGGAGCTAAGGATTAGGTGCGTTTCCTAGTGAAGGCGCACGGGTTTAGTAGAGATAGCAAGGTGGATTTACGTTTGGCTTTGGTTATGATATATTTTGTAACACCACTAGTGACTTTTATTATATATCAAAGGTTTTTGTAAATCCATATTTTGGGACAATACTTTAAATGTTTGAAAAAGGAAAGGATTTTACGGAAATATTTTGTATTAAAAATTTGAGGTGTTACATCTGGGGTGTGACTCAGTGGGTCCCCTGGTGTCCTTTAAGGAAGTTTTCTTCCTTTTATATGTTGTATAGATTTGTTTGGCTTTAGGTTGGTCTACCTCAGAGTGAAGAGTAGCACTCTGAGTATCATCTACATGTACTTGGGACACATTCATGACATTTGTTTGTGTGGGTAATTGAGTGGACTTTTGGGATTGAGTTTGGGCTGTTTTGGTGATGGAGTGGGTTGGGGTTCAATGGGGTGGCTTGAACATTCTCCAGTTGGTGGTTGATCATAGATCATGTTTGGGAATAATGGAGTTTCTTTACCAGAAAATTTAAACAGTTTTCTCATGTTTGAGTACACCTTTTTATTTAGTTCAGGTGTAGGAAAATATTCTTTGTAATTGAAAGATTTTGAATTTCACAATTTAAAATATGTGCAAGAAATCTGGGGTACATTAAAAATGTTGAAGATGATATATTGGCAAGCATGTCTTCAAAAATCATGTTTGAAAAGTTGAATACCCAGTTTGTGCACAAACAAACAACAGTAGATGCTATTGATTTGTTGAACTCATTCCATGTACTTTTTTTTGGGAGAGATACAATCTTGAATAGTATGAACAAGAAATTTCCATTGGGGGTGAAAGAATACCTTTTTGAAAAGTGACTATGTCAAATCTTCCTTCATAACCCATGTTTTTAAGAGTTTCAACAAGACCCTCCTTAGGAAGTGAGACCAAACCTGTTTCATCATTTAGTTGAAGATGGTGTCTGATAGACTGCTCTGTTATGATGATTGATTACCCATCCACAGTTGATTTTATTTTGGAATGGCTTCCTTCTTCGATTACTTCAGCATTTTCCCAGAAGTGAACAATATGTTGTTCATAGGCTTTGGGATTCACAGTAAGTGCAAACTTGATGTAAGAAGAACATAACAATTGGTCGAAAATCCTTTGTACTATCTGGATTTCTTAGAAAGGCACACATATTGTGGAATTCTGAGTATTTGAGATTTGTTTTAACTTCAAGAGATTTTAGAGTTGCCATTGTTATTGAGTTCGTAATTTCAGAGAGAATTTGATCTTTTGACCGAATGTAGAGAATGAATTTCGTTGTTACTGATGCAGGGTTTTGATCGAGATTAGGGTTTATCGTAGGGTTTATCAAATCGAGGTGTGGATAATGCTAAACTAATCTCATTCAGCTATTTATATTTTTCGAATTAACCTGCAAAATGACCGAAATACCTTTCGAATCATAGCCCAACGGCTATTTTCATGGGGGTTAGTATGGTAATTTGTTCAATTTCACAAATAACGGTCGATCAGTAGTAACTAAGTACCAGTAGTAACCAGTAATAAAAATGTCAGTAGTAGCTGTGTTTTATACTTAACCTAATTCTCTAAGAAACCCTATCAGTACTAAAATATGAGTACAACTCATAGTCTGTAATAATGAATAATCAGTAGTAAAACATACTTGTAAATTTAAGTAATGTACAAGAACTTTACATATTATTTTAATAATGAAACTAAGTTATTAAAATCATTCCAATACAGCTAACCAAGAAACTGAATCTTTCTACATCAAATGCTTTTGTAAAAGATCTGCTAATTAATTGTCAGTATGAATTTTCTCTACTTTGATTATTTTTTTTTCATTACAATCCCTTATAAAATGAAATCTTATTTCAATATGATTGGTTTTTGAATGCTTTACTGGATTATTCACAATACTAATAGCACTTTGATTATCAATAAAAATAGGAGTTTTAAGGATAGAGATACCAAAGTCTAGGAGTTGATTTTGAATCCACAGAACTTGAGCACAGCAAGTAGATGCAGCTACATACTCTGCTTCAGCAGTTGATGTTGAGACATTGGTTTGTTTCTTGCATTGCCACGACACCAGTCTTGATCCAAAGAATTGACATCCACCAGTAGTAGATTTTCTATCTTGACATTCACCTCCATTGTCACTATTTGTGTAGGCTATGAGTTCAAATGGCGAGTCATGTGGATACCAAAGACCAAAGAAGGTTTTCCCTTCAAGTATCTGAAGATTCTTTTGACAGCCTGCAAGTGTAGCTCCTTAGGTCTTGCTTGATACCTGGCACATACACAAACACAATACATAATGTCAGGTCTTGATGCAGTTAAATGCATTAAAGAGTCTATCATTGATCTATATAGATGTTCATCTACATCCTCCCCCTCAACATCAGGATGTAGGTGTTTTTGTGTGTTTCCATTGGAGTGGTAGCAATTTTGCAATCTTTCATAACAAACTTTTCCAAGATGTCTCTGACATATTTTGATTGATTAATCAAAATACCAGCTGATCTTTGATTGATTTGGAGTCCAAGAAAGAAGTTCATTGGACCCATTGAGCACATCTTGAATTTGTTCTGCATTAATTCTTCAAATTCTTTGCACAGTTGATCATTTGTTGAACAAAAAATGATATCATCTACATATATATATATATATATATATATATATATATATATATATATATATATATATATATATATATATATATATATATATATATATATATATATATATATATATATATATATATATATATATATATATATATATATATATATATATATAATGATATCTAAAAATTTTGTATCATTATCGTACCATGACTACACAATTGGTACGGTACTACCAACCAAACATGTTAGCTACCAGCGTATTGGCTACCAACTGTTCTTTGTATGGTTGGTAGCATGTTGACAGTACCGGCCCTGGGCAAAGAGATGATAGGCACAGGTCTACAACAAAAATTTTAATTGGAACCCATAAACTCTTAATATTCATCCTCGATCTTGTGCAGAATGTGAGAGGGATGATCTTGTGCAGAATGTGAGAATATTCGACAAATATATTTATGCTTTTTGGCTTAATATTTACTTTTATTATTACAACAGAAGCACAAAATTAATGTTCGCCTAGGGGCTCCAAAAACTCAGGGCCGTCCCTGCATGTTGGTTGGTTTTGTTCGGTATAAACTTAACACCCCTAGTTTTTTAGCTAATGAGATGAAAGAGAGAGAAGATAAAAAAAGAAGAAGAAAAAGAAAATTAAAAAGGAAAATGACGAAAATACTCTTACCTTGTTTGCATTTCACATTAGTTAACGGATGAAATTGGACGAAAAGACAAAAATCCAGAAACTAAAAAAAGCACAGGGGCAAAAAGACGAAAAGAAAAGTATAAAGACAAAAACACAGAATCAGGATTACCACATTGACAATTTTTGTAATTTACTTTTTAAGTTATGTACAACGTCATATACAATAAGACCCATGCCAACGGTGCCGTCGTAGGCACGTCGACAACCCTTCGAGGGTTGACACCGATGGCACGAAGCCATCTTGGCTCACGTCGGCAGGAAGACGTCGTCACCACGACGGAGGAGAAATGGCGTCGTGGGAGCCGGGAGAGAGGGGGGAAGAGAGAGAGAGGGAGGGGAAGAAGAAGAGGGTTAGGTGAGGGTGTTTGGGGGTTGTACATCATGCATAAAGACTTGTACTATTGCCATTTTTTATATAAAATAGATTTTTTTTTCTTTATTTCTTTTTTATTATTATAATATTTTTATTTTTATTATAATTCTAATGTTTTTTTTATTAATGTAGTGTTTTTTTTGTTTAATTAAAAATTATGATGTGGAAAGGATGTGTTTAGTGATGGGTTTGTGATGGGTAGAGTTGACACGACCGTGTCAGTAGCGTGTCAGTAAGGATATGATGATGTGGCGCTACTGATGGGTTTACTGATGAGTAACGGTTGAGAGAGACCTAATACCATTGCCTTAGGTACAAATCATAATACATCACATGGGTGACGTGTCAATATAAATTTCTTTAAAGGTATTAGGTCTTGGGAGCATATTAAATTTAGTGAAACGTTTAAGGTTCTATGATTTTTATAAAATTTTGAGGAATAAATCTCAACTATAGGATTAATCAATCCTTAAATAACCACCTCCACCAGAATCACATGTGATTTAACACATCAACACCGCCACCACCTCATGTGTGTTAAATCACATGTGATTCACACCACCGACCACCACCACCCCATATGTATTAAATCACATGTGATTCAACACGGCCGACCACCACCATCATCAACCTCTACCGGCCACCGTCTTTACCACCGGCGACCCCTCGCCACTGTTGGCTGCTTGCAATCACATGTGATTGCGTATCCAATCACATGTGATTGCGCCGACCGGAGGCGGGCGTCGCCGCGACTAGCGGGCGCAAATCCTGGTGCCGCCTTCATCAATAAACAAATCAAAATCTCTTATTTTGTTATGGGGATTTTGACGCCGTCAAGAGGTGGTCAATAATTTTTATCCACAAACAAGATTCACACAGTTTAAGTTAAATGCATTTATTACACTGTGCAACCAATAAAATTATATCTTTACCACATAACTGTTTTTTAATTGATTGGATTTTGAAACAGATAATAATTTTGAGACATATAAAAAAGGAAAATTGAACAATAAAATTGGGACGGAAGGAGTAATATAATTTGTCAATTTTAACCATTTAAGGCAAGTTTATTTTCTCCTCCATCAAAAGATAACAAATATTACTAAACTTGTTACATCAAGTTTATTTTCTCCTTCATCAAAAGATAACAAATATTACTAAACTTGTTACATCTTGCTCTTACATTCATCCATAGTTTTATTATCGAATATACGTTATCATTAATGTGATCATAGGAAGTTAATAAGTTTATTGATAAATAATGGGATATTTGCTATTCTTGAGAGTCCATTAAATAAGAATGTGAAGCGAGCCACCTGTCCACAATAGCCAACGATTCTTTCGGCTTGTATAATGCCACTCCATGACCCGCACCCTGCAGAACACAACCATATCGTTTATTGCTATAATATATGTAGTAGTCGAGTACTACAATAGATCGTCTAACATATCTTTAATGAATATCATTTCTGCAGATTGGGATTCCACAAGTGTTATTTAGTAATGACAGAAGACACACACTCACTAAACTATCTTTAAATTTACACCATTTTGTCTACAGCGGGACTCGAACCCATGACCACATGCTATTGGGAACACCTTCCAACATCTTATACCGCTAAGCTACAAACTCTTTGGTGTGCAAGTGTTATAGTATAACTAACATATAACCAAGCTATGTATCTCGAGTTGGAATAACAGTTTCGTTTAGAGAATTCAGTTATCAAATATGTGTCAAAAGATGCGACTTAAGTGTCTTGTTTCTTACCTTAATAGTTGCATACGTTAACGAGTATTCATCCTTTGCATACCTTGTCCGATATCTACAAATTAAAAAAGGACAAATCAGCTATGAGCATGCATGGTATTTCATGAAACAAATTTTAGCCCGGGAAAACAAATTAATAAAAGAAATTTGATGTAGAAAAACTGGAAAGTAAATATAGTACTTTAAATGAAAAACACTAGGAGGGTGATGATATTACTTATATATAATTATAACATTTATCATGGAATGCTAATAATTATTTTTTTTAAATGGTGTTTAGTGTTTGCTGTATATTTGCAAACTCGTTGTGAAACGCAGACACATGCGCCTAGTTAGAGAGACAAAACATCAACTCACCCGGCAACTTGGTTATCGACAAACCATGGATTCCATGGGCTTTCATTTGGAAGATTGAGAGATTTTATCCAGGCTTGTGTGCCAACATATGGAAAACTCATATCATGATCACCACTGCCAATAGAATTTTTTTTGAAATATTAACATATGAGTAACATGTTTTATTGATAGGCAAGAAAAATAATCTTATATCTAAGAGTATTTGTAAGTACTTAATGATCAAAACTTGGCAATTTCTTGTAATCAATTCTTTATGGTAGATGAGACTACTGAATATGTCATATGAATAAAATACGGTGTCATCCTTCACGTAATGGAGAGAGTCATTGTTTTTGTGCCAAGTTTCTATTATTCCCTGCACAACAAACCAATATTTATTTTAGTAATTATTGAACCATTCTCAAATGAGGAAATGATCGAACTAACCCGTGTAACAAAAGTGACGAGGGTTGTACAGTAATTGAACAATTTCATAAGATGTAAAGTCTTTGGGAGCTACATACCTCACGGACATGAAGAGCTTTTTGAACAACTTTATAATTTGCCCAATACTCTAAATATATTTTAGCAGCTTCCTAAAAGAATATATACAAATATGATTATATGAACTAAAGTTTGAGTTGACCGCGTATAAATACGTGGAAGTTTCATAATATTGAGAAAAGAAATCTTACACGACAAATTGGTTCCGGATTTTCAGGGTCACAAACAGGATACAGTATGTTTGCTACGTTAAGGCCGCTCGTACACTGGAATTTGAGAATCTAGATTAGCGTTTTGATACATAAAAATTATAGGTCAAAATGTATTTTAGTATCCTAAACTTAGTCGATCGGATCATCTACTATTCTGAAATATAAAAAATGCAACATGGTATCCTGCAACTTATAAAATGGCGAATTTAGTAATTTGACTCATTAATTTGATCGCATTGTTTACATGATTTACTTTTCTTATAACTTTTGACGACCTAAAAAATACAAGTTCTAAACATATTGAAATTAGAAGCAAAGGACGTGAAAATTCAAGATCAAATTAGTATTCACAGTACTATATTAACAATTTTTTCAAGTTCAAGGTATCATGTTGCACGTGGTATCATGTTGCATGTGGTCAACCAAGTTGACGGTATTAAAACATATTTTGGCCAAAATTATATATGTCAGGATTTAAATAATGCATATTTACCTCATCTAAACGTTGAAGATTATATGAACACTGGGTGTTATTCGGATCACTATATAAGTAGTTACCATGACAAGTTTCTTTTGTCGACTGAAATATAACATGGATGAAGATATCAAAATCTATTTTACTAGCAACAAACATCATTCGTTATTATGATATTGATGTAAATGTTTTACGTTACCTCGTAAATATCGTCTGATATAAGTGCAAGCCGGTGAGCAAACTCTAATTTTGAATTATAGTCGTTGAATTTATCCGTGAGAGGGTTAACAATTAGGCATCCCTATAATGGGAAAAGTATTAGTTAATTACAGGGCCGGTCCAATCAGTTTCGGTCCAATCGATCTCTGTGCTCTGGGCAAAATCTTAGTAAGAGACATCTAAAGTTTATTTTTTTTTTCAAGATAAGTACGATTCTTTCCGCTAGATTAAGAGTATCACACCAATCTCTAAGTTATATGTTCGGTTTTTCTTCTGGGCCCTTTAGTTTGTTCATTTTCAATATTTCATTTCGTTTACGTGGATTCAAGTGGGCTTATACATAGACTGACTTTTTTTTAAATGACCTCTAAATTTTATGGGCCCTGATAACCGCCTTGGTGGCTCATGCTCAGAACCAGCCCTAGTTAAATATTCTATATCCTTGATAAAATGAAAAAAAGAAATTAAAACTATGAATTGATCCTAGTAATTACTTGTATAAAGATTGATTTCACTATTGGTGAAGAAGGTCGACAACTTTTCAATAAAATGATAAACTTTCAAACAGAGATATACATAGATCGATATTTACTTTAATATTCACTTGTGGTTGATTTCCACGTTCATTGCCTACAAAATTAGAGAATATTGTAAATAAAACGCAGCAATAATTATCTCTTACATAAAATGTAGTTATTGTTTTAATCTTATAGATTTTGAGGTTATTGTTTTTAAGTTTTAATTAATTTCGGGTATTTTATCGTTTTAAATGACAACTCAAATTTTAACTAGTTGCACCATCATCTCCTCCCCGCCACCGGCCACCCGTCCCCACCGCCTTCCACCACAAACTTGCATCATGAAAGTAAGTACTGGTGGTTACAACTTACAAGAGAGTTGGTCGTTATCAGCCAAAGATGGTAATTATGTTCAAACTTCTATGTCACTGCAAGGAAACACCTAATTAATATTGGTCCTTAACGGCCTAAATTTCTTCAGCGACACTCTTTATCATTCAATGTCTATCACTAATATGTATCAGATAGGAGTGACAATTGAGTTCGGCTTATGAGTTGGTGAGTTAGAAACATCAACCTGAAATTGACTGGTCCATCAAACGGGCAGTTAGTCAGAATTCTTAACCCTAGCTTGTTTACGTTCAATCTGAACACGACTCATATAACCCTTTAAGAAAATAAGTTAGCAGTTTGAACGGCTCAAACTTGTTGACTTTTTAAATGTTAATGCGGTATCTATTAAAATAAAGAGTAAATTCAGGGAAAGAATATGTGGTTTGACAAAAATTTTGGATTTAGTCCTTAAGTCCCATAATTACATGGATAACTAAGTTCGAGACTTCGTCTTGCTTTCGGACCCTAAACGGGTATTAAAAGTGGCTGTTAAATCTGGTCATGTTCATTGTATATGAGGGTATATTTGTCGTTTTACATTTTCTTTTATTATTATTATTATTAAATTGTTTGTACTTTTTTTCTTGCATCATATCGCCCACCCATTAAATTATTTGTCCTTTTCTTTAACTGGACCTCTTCTCCTTCTCAGGCAACCAAAGAAACCCAAATTTGTGAAATCTTCATTATTGTCATCTCAATAAAAATTTGGGGGTTTTCAATAAGAGCATCTCCAATAATAAACTCTATAAAACTCACTCTATCTCTATAATTAGTAGGTCCATTCACTCTAATATAACCTCAACTTCAACCATAAACTCTATCAATCCTTCTAAAACTAGTGGGACCCATAGAAATCATATTTTTAATTAATTTATTTTACATTACAAAAGAAAATTAGGGAAGGATGTGTGGGTTCATGGATAGAGGCATGGATAGAGAGGATACCCTCTCACTTCAAATATAAAGGGAGTTTTTCTCTCACTCTATATTTAGAGTGAGTGATAGAGATGAGTTGGAGAAGATAAAACTTCAAATATAAAGATAGATGGATGGATAGAGTATGATTGGAGATGCTCTAAGCAATACTTTAAAGTTTAAACCCAATGTTCAATTCATAGAGCCCAAACCGAAATAGTGTGTTTGATTTTTAATTCATTTGAGAGCAATACTTGTAGCTCGAACTCGATTTCTCATTTCTCTACTCCGAAAACACCATGGCGGGACCTTCAATTCATGATGCCCTAAACCCAAATCGAAATCTTCATCATCGTCATCTCATTTCTCCTTTCCCCCGATTGTTACTCCTTTTACCAAGAAAAAGCAGTCAAAGAAACCGTTTGATACCTGAAATCTACCTGCTTCTACTCCAAAGGAACACAAATACCGACATCAACCAGCATGTTGGCTTCTCCCTAAGAATCTAAGATCGTTAATTTTAATATTGGAAGTTGAAGCTTACAAATGAATCTTCTCGGTGACCGGAGGAACGAGTGCCGATTTGGTGACGGATGAACGTGACCGGAGGAGCCGGTGAGGTGGTGGTGGCCGAAGGATAGGCTGAGGCGGTAGTGGCCGGAACGAGGATGGGTTTTTAGAAATGGGGTTTTTGCAAGGTAAGAGAAGGATAAAGAAGAAATGAGGTAAATACCCTCACGTGGAGAGCAGTGGTTCTTTTCTAACGGATAAAATTAATGTCCGTTTCTAACGGATAAAATTAATGTCCGTTACGCTTAATGACTAAAAGCAAACAAAATCTTGAAGTTAGTGACTATCGGCAGTGTTTCAAAATCTGGGTTCGATCGGCCGGTCTGACCAGAAATTGAAATATGCTGGGTCGAATCGACCGTTTTAAAGTCCATTTATAAACCGTTTCGAACCGGCCGAGTTAACTGTGAACCCCAGTCAGACCGGCCGGGTTAACTGTGAATCCCGGTCGGACCGGCCGGTTGAACCCGGGTTTTTGTAGTTTTGGTAACTTTTTGTAATTTTATGTTAAAGAATTAGTATTTGTAATTTTTTAGATTTTTATAATATTTATTTTGTAATTTGTAGGACTTTTTTGTATTTATATACTTTTTAACATAAATATTCAATAGCATTTTAATCCGGTTGAACCCGCCAGTCTAACCGGTTCGGCCACTTTTAGAGTATTGTCCGGTCCGATTCAAAATCCGGATTTTAAAACATTGATTATCAGTATAATTTTTGGGACTTAGAGATCAAATCCAACACTTTTGGTAAACCACAATCCACATGGACTATTGGTGTAAATTACTCTAAGATAAATCTATTATTCTAATAATATTTAAAAGATACTAAAGTATAAATATATTGGAATGATTATAAATATATATGTTTTTAAATATATTTAATTAATTAATCGGGTTGGCTACTTGAACAATTTAAATGAGCATCAATGCGAGCCTAACCCGTTTAATTAACTGGTTAATTGATTCGACTCAAAATTGACCTGAAACTTGTTTGTCTCAACTATAATAGAATTGAATTACGAAGAAAAAGTTATCCAAACATTCCTCCGTAATCGAATTGAATTCCAATTGCGAAGGATTGCAGATGTTTATTTCAAAACAAAGGGGCCTAATTGTATTATATTGATGATGTTGTATTTATTGAAGGACTTATAGTTGAGCGTTATCTAATGTTTAAGTGTTCCACAAGGTTGTGGGTTAAGTCCTGATGTGGACAAAAATAATATAGATTTACGGATATGTGATAACCGTTAAAAAGATAGGGTTATTATTTAGAAGTTGTTACCTTTGTATGTGTCTAAAGTAGCAGTTGGTACAATAATACCCATATATGATATCCCAGACATGTAAAACGGATTATTGAGAAACAATGGGTGCTCCGCAAGCCACTATAAGTTCGATCCTCGTTAAAGAGATGGATAGAAAAACGAGTTTAATTATTTAATTAAGAAAGTGAATAAAGAGAAAAACGAGTTTAATTATATAATTAAGAACATATATGAATGAAAACTTAATTGAGGTGATGGATCTAACCTTATTTATAAAGTCATATGCATTGAAAGCTATATTAGAATCACTAGTCCTCGATGATTCCCATGTTGTAGCATATGAAAACCCTACACCCGCCGGTAGATCTACAAATATCATATTCGCCACCTACAAAATTTCAACATATATATTGTCTATTAATTCTTAATTATGTAACAAATTAAGAAATGTATAAGATAATTAACGTCATATAAATATCTACGTACCTTTGTCCATGAATACGGGTTCATCTCAAGTGTAATGTTAGTCCACGTCGAATTTTCAAAATCGATTCTTAGTGGACCTGCATAATATAGTTTTATTAAGGAAAATTTGCAATTTAGAGTAACACATATACTATTGATTTTTCTTATTTGGGTAACATATAATCATAAATTGTTCAGTTAACCGGAAGATTTTCTATTTCATCGAAATTAACAATTTGGAACTTGAATAAAGAGCATTATCTTTGTTCGCATGAGTCTTAATAGTAATGATGGTGGTGGTTTGTGATTTAAGTACTAGAAATACAAAATAAAACATACCTATTTGACAGAGGAAAGGATAAAGTCCTGAAGTGCCAGGGCCACCGGGCATATAAAGAAGAAGAGGGTCGTGCAAAGGGTCTCTTTGAGACTCAACAAAGTAGTAGAAAATCTGGATTTCATTATCTTCTCCAACTCCCACATATCTTTTGACATGACAAAAATAAAATGGAGGAGATGGATCGAGAAATAAAACATTAAACCAAGATTATAAAAGTAATTAATTAGCATGGTTACCCAGTTTCAAGAGTGAACGGGAGATCACCGTCAAAGCCAGGAAGATTGTTAATGATGGACTTGGAGAATGATAAACTTATGAGAAATGCAAAGCTGATAGAAAGGCAAATCCTGGAATCCATCATCATATGGCAACTCTTAAATTTCATCGTTGAGGGATGCAATTGGGCTCCATTATATAACAATTTCCATTTAACATATTTATTTTTCAACAAAAATAATAAGTTAGGTTCATTTAATACGATTATACTCAAGCCCTTCCCTTAAGACTGGCGTGTATACGTGAAATTATAACCTCCTTGATTGACATATAGACAATCTTACAAATTCTCAACTCGAGTTTGCTTCTTTTTTTTAACAACATACATACTCTAAACAACTTTAAAATTTACTTTACAATTTACATCATTTTATCCACATCGGGACACAAACTCATAACCACATGCCAATGAGAACAGTTTCTAATATATTATACCGGTAGGATACAACCCCTTTGATATACCTCGAGTTTGCTGATTTCCACAAATCATTGGCAATATTCTTTAGAAATCACGGTTGAGAAAAACATATATTTCTCTCTTTTAATAATGTGAGCAAGCATTATGAATCCATGTAAATAACTATTTTCTTGAATATCTTTGCTCTATATATTTGTGTAAATATCAATTTATGTATGCCTTGCACTCGCGTTAGAAGTTCAAACTTTTAACTTTGTCTTGTGTTTCATTGATAGTTTGTCTACTGAAGTTTTACCTGTTGAATCACGTTTTTACCTTGTTTTGTAAAGTTATAGCGCATCTCGTTGAAAATTTTTCAGATATGATAGACTATGATAAATAAAAAAAAACTCAAATCCTTCAAATTGAAAATGTAGACAAATGGACCAATTGCCATGTGAACTCAATCAAAACCATAGGCCCACTATTGTCAGTAAACTAATTAAGCCTGGTGCCATTCGTCTGTCGGTCAAGCCTTCAGTTGATTTTAAGTCTTTCAATATTAAAACTTTATCATCCATCCATCCAATTTTAAGCCTTCAGTTGATTTTTAAAACTTTATCATCCATCCAATGCTCCTAGGGTTATCGATTTTAAGTCTTTCGTAATTGCTACTCTGATTTCATCATCATTCATTAGAAAATTTAGTTCTTTGATAAAATTCTGCTGTTATGAAGTTAGGGCTTAGCAGCTTGTTATGTTTACCGACTTCAACTTCTAATCTCACTTGATTGTCGAAAATAATCACTAATTAGTTGGAGATTTGGTTCTTTGATGAGTTGTGCAATCTGATAGTAGCTCTGCGATTTATAAATACATATTAAATTTTGTTATAATGGTGAAAATGGATATGTTCATCATCTGTTGCAAACTAATGGGGAAGAAACTAAAAAAAGACAAAAATATCTTCACTTTTTTGGGATCTTCCGTTAGTTAACAGTCAAATTTGGAGGCAAGGACACAAAAACAGAATTCTAAAAACATGGTGGCAGAATTCCAGAAAAAAAGTTTAGTGATAAAAAAAATAAAATCGGGAAAACCACATGGATGATTTCGATAATTTACTCTTATTTTTATTACCATAAGTTATGAAATCTTAAAAGGAAAATAATATTACCCCCAGGGAGTGAACATGAGAACTTTTGAAAATTTTACACTTAGATGGCCTTTGATCGTTTCTAGGTGTTTGTCTTTTTTTGTTCTTTAATTTTTTTGGTGATGGCTTAAAGTGATGACAATGAAGCTTCATATTAAGTGTCCCTATTTTGCAATTCAAAAAAATAAATGGGTGACTTGACAATCGGTGGGCCGATGATTTTTATTGAGTTCACATGGCAATTGGTCCATATTTTCGTACAAGTTCAATTTAAAGGATTTAAATTATTTTATCAAATGCTATGAAATCGAATTTTATTCAACTAGACGCTTTAAATTCTTTACAAAAGAAGGTAAAAACGTGATTCAACATGTAAAATTTCAGTAGACAACATCAATGATAACACAAGGTAAAATTAAAAATTTAAACTTATAACGTCGGTGCAATGCATATATAAATTATTTAATATTTGTTTAAATACTCGTGCTTCAATCATTATTGTCAGGATCGAATAACTCAAACAAGTTATTAAATCACATATCTACTAACAAAGAGAAGTTACAGCGGATTAACACTCTTGTTATTTGATTAAGAACAATGTAAACTGTAATCGAATAAGAATTACTCCCTCCGTCCCTAAATAAAGTTCTCATTTCCTTTTCAAGTTTTGTCCCTAAATTAAGTTCCCATTTCTCAAACATAAGGGGTCCACTTAATATAATAATATTATTACAAATACTTTCACCACTAACTATCTCTTAAAATACTTTCTCTCTCCAATCAAACCTTATATTTTAATCAAAAGTAATACCAAATACCCCACCATTAACTATCTCCTAAAATGTTGTGCCCAACCCAAATGGGAACTTTATTTAGGGACGGAGGGAGTATAAAGAACACAGTTTATCACAAAAAGCTTCAATGTATATTAATGATCGATCAATACACACGTACGTTTGCAATTCGTAAGGAACTATTTATAATAGTCCTTGAAGCCTAAACATTTAACCTAGTTATTCTAGGAATAGATTACAATTGAATTTACAAAAAGATATGCATTCTAAACTAATTTAACTAGAATCTCGGATACGATCTGCACCATATATGAACATCAGTAGTATTCGCACCCATCAGTAGTAGATCACTAGTCAGTAGTATTCTTGCTTTTCTGCCCCATCAGTACTAACTTCATTACGTCTTCATCAGTACTAACTGCAGCCTCAGTAGTAGAATGCTTATATCCCAACAATCTCCCCCTAAACTTGTTAATTCACTTTGAATTAATCAAGTTTCTTTTCTTCTTGTTCTTTCTTCTTCTTTTCTTCCAACAATTTAGCTCTTCTTTGATCACCTTCAATTGTTAATTGATTTCTCTTTTTCCTCTGGGCAATTATGTATTTACTGTTTCTCTTCACAAAATAATTTAACTTTTCTTGAAACATTGCAATATCATGAGGTTTCATAAATGAACAAGTGGTGATTTGATACATAGTTTCTTCAGAATGTGGATATTCTTTTTCAAATAAGAATAGATCACATTTTCTGTACTTGTGAACTTCTCAGGATAGTTATCTGGATAGAATGCAGCATCTATCATTTCTGTTAAGTATCCAGCACCTGAGTTTTTCCAAGACTTCTTTGCCATTCTTGGTTTACCAATGATTAAGACTTTAATTATATCACTTCTGGTCAATGACATAACCATTGGTTTCCAAGCACTAAACTTCTGAGTTGTTTTATCTTCTCTTATTATTTCTATAACATTATTAACAACTCTCCAACTGATAATTGGATTATCTTGTAGAAGAGCTATTGGAAGATCAATTATTTGAATTTCTTGTTTGTTTTTCTTCCTTGATTCTTGTTCTGTTTCTATTACTTTCCTGTTTTTGTTGACAGAAGATTTTGATGATTCACCAGTCATTGGTTTTCTGGTAATCACTAGTTGGGGATCAATATCAACTAACACTTTGTCTTTCAGCTCTTCTTCTTCATTTTATGCTAATTCCTTCTTTCTGGCAGTACAATATTTATCTACAATTGTTAACATTTTCATTCTGCCAAAAAATTTAGCACTGTGACCCTTTGATTTTAAGTAATCAATCATTTTATTTTTCTGTTCAAATATTTCATCTGGTAGATCAGCCTTTTCTCTTTTACATTGCAACAAGATCTTCAAGACAGTTTAGATGTTCTTCTTCTATCTTTTTCTGTTTATCAAACTCTGCTTGTTGATCTTCTACCAGGAATTCTTCAATCTCTTGAATTGCTGCATTTTTAAGTCTTTCTTCTTCAGCTTTTCTTTTGTCTTCAAGAGCTTGAGTCTTAGCAACTTTTCTCAGATATATCATCCTCTTAACCTTCCACTTATCTTGCTTTGCAGGTCTGACACAATTTATTTTGTTTACCATAAAGTGACCTAGAGCTCTGTGTGGGTAGTCATCATCAAACTTTTCTTTTCCTTTACCAACACATATTGAAGGTGGGGTCTATTTCATATCAATAACTGGGTTGATCACGATTGATGGAGAAAATGTATGAAATTTATCCTCAGGTAATATCTTGGGGTGAGGAGGTAGGGTACATTCATCAATATCATCCCAATTCACATTATCATCAATGTCAGGTATGATAAGTGGTTTTAATTCTGTAGTTGGAGGCCTTGGGATGATCACAGCTGGTTCAAGTAATTCAGGTATTTCTTCATCTGATTCAGTAGTCACCAAGGTGGTTTCTACTGATATTTCAATTGTTGTATGTACTACCAGTTGTTGTGAAGAGTCTACTACTTCAGTAGTTTCAATGATTCAGTAATAGCTGGAGAATGTATTTGTTCTACTATTGGGGATTGATTTGCAGACACAAACACATCTTCATCCATACTTCTGACTCCTCTGTACATGTCTTCACCAAAACTTTGACCTGTTTCACCATGAGCTTCTCTAAGGTTTAGAAGAGAGGCTGCTGCTGCAATTGAATGATCAATCATTCCTTGAATGTGATCCTTCTCCCCCTTAGTGATCTCAACTTGTTGAGCTTCACTATCTGCAATCTTCTTCTGTAATTTTCTGATGAGATTAGATTGCCTTTGAAGCCTATAATCAAACCTCTTCTGCCTTCTGTTCAAAGTATTGATATAGTGCTTCATGTAGCTCATGGTCTTTCCTTGAGAGTTTAATAGATCCAGACAATGTTGTACAATGGTTTTAAGGTTTTCCTTCATATCCATCAATTTAGTTTGTTTAATACTACCCTCACTCCTTCTAGGTGGATCATTGGGCTTGTTTGGTACATTGGCTTTAAGGTTTTCCATCCTATCCGTCAATTCATTTTTGTTCAATCTACCCTCATCACTGCTTGGTGATGAAATGGGTTGTTTAGATACTCTCTTCTTCCTAGAAGAAGCATAAGTATCTCCCCTAGTGGTTTCTTGGCACCGGGGTCCTTTAAGTGCTGCCTCAAATGATGAGTCATCACTTAAAATTGCCGAGGTCTGGGTCCTAATTATGTTCTCACTAGCCTGTGCACCAACCTTTGGTGCATCAGTAGTGAGAGCCCTTTCCTCATGCCCTCTCTCCACCTCGGAGGACAACTCTTGGAGTCTGGTGTAACGACCCGAATTTTTGTAAATGAATAAATTATTTAAAAAATATGATTAATAAGGATAAATCATTTAAAGAATGTAGGAATTGGTTTCGTGTCATTTGGACATCGTATGAGAAAGTTATGGACGAAACGGGTCGAACCCAGGTAGTAAACGAGAAGGAAAAGAAATTCAAGAAAGGATGCTCTAACGATTTAGTTAGTACTGATTTCGTTAGTACTGACTTCGTTAGTACTGATTTCGTTAGTACTGACTTCGTTAGTACTGATTTCGTTAGTACTGATTTCGTTAGTGCTGATTTCCGTTAGTGCTGATCAGTTAGTGTTGATTCCGTTAGTGCTGATCAGTTAGTGCTGACTCCGTTAGTGCTGACTCCGTTAGTGCTGATTTCCGTTAGTGCTGATCAGTTTCTGCTGATCAGTTACTGCTGATTGTCGTCTGGAACACCTTAAATACGGGTTTTTGGCCATTAAGTGCCAAACTTGAAACCCTAACTCTCTCTCTAAGTTCTTATACATATTTTGAGTGGAAAAGGTCATTTGAAGCCGATTTTGGGGTCCGAATCAACTGATTTTGCTTCTATTGTTGAAGATTAAGGTAAATCTTCACTCCTTGATGTTTATTACTTTAGATCCATAGAAGTAAAAGCTTGGATCTCGAACCCTAGTTCTTGGGGTTTTCTTAAATGGTGAAATAAAGGTTGTATACACTTGGTAGAAGGTATTTTAAGAAAGAAAACAAATGTATGGTTAAGATTTGTAAGAATCTTAAGATTGGTTAAACCTAGGGTTTTGAAAATCATCAAAATTGGGGGAAAGTGTTATCAAAGGGATTTCTAATAATAAAAGGGTGTATTATTAGTAGTATTTGTTGTTGAACAACTTGTGATTGTTGTATTAGGCGTTTGGTGAAATCTTGGAAAGTCGATTGATTGTTGGAGCAAGGAAATTGGCGTAAAGGGCACGGTTGGAGCATTATTTGCTAAGGTGAGTACATGTGAAGTTTAAAACTGAGTACATAGCGGTAAAGAAGTATTTTCATAATTTGTGATTACTAATGTTAAACTAGTTGTTTATTGTTATTATTAAATAGTTGGATTAATTGTGTGAATACTAATTGAGATTAGTATATGGATAGTTTGCATGATGTCCTTACGGCATTGTTTATAAGATGTGACATATAGTTACATATAATAGTTATGATGGGTAGACTGAATTAGGACAGGTACTTGATAGATTCGGAGGCATTCTGGAGTATCACGGTATCTTTAAACCGATGGATTGGAGGCATTCCGATCACCCCAACAAGATGTTGGATCTTACTGAATTGGAGGCATTCTGATTAGTAAGATAAGATGGGTCACCTTGCTTGGACTAGGTGACAAAGGGGGTTCTACTGAATCGGAGGCATTCTAGTTAGTAGGACAAAAATGGGGTCTCGTTGTATTGGAGGCATTCCGAACAACCTGACGGGTCGAATAGGCTATGAATGAATGTGATAGGATTACCGAGGAGGTGGTCGATGTATATGAATGTGTTAGGGTTACCGCGGAGGTAACTAAAGTATATAAATATATATATCTATATATACTTAATATGTGTGATTATTTATATATTAATGTCGGGTCTAAAACACATGTATCTCACGAGACAATTTTATCTTACGTACTATGTTTGTTTGTGATGCTATGTACTCAGGTTCGGGAGCTAAGGATTAGGTGCGTTTCCTAGTGAAGGCGCACGGGTTTAGTAGAGATAGCAAGGTGGATTTACGTTTGGCTTTGGTTATGATATATTTTGTAACACCACTAGTGACTTTTATTATATATCAAAGGTTTTTGTAAATCCATATTTTGGGACAATACTTTAAATGTTTGAAAAAGGAAAGGATTTTACGGAAATATTGTGTATTAAAAATTTGAGGTGTTACATCTGGGGTGTGACTCAGTGGGTCCCCTGGTGTCCTTTAAGGAAGTTTTCTTCCTTTTATATGTTGTATAGATTTGTTTGGCTTTAGGTTGGTCTACCTCAGAGTGAAGAGTAGCACTCTGAGTATCATCTACATGTACTTGGGACACATTCATGACATTTGTTTGTGTGGGTAATTGAGTGGACTTTTGGGATTGAGTTTGGGCTGTTTTGGTGATGGAGTGGGTTGTGGTTCAATGGGGTGGCTTGAACATTCTCCAGTTGGTGGTTGATCATAGATCATGTTTGGGAATAATGGAGTTTCTTTACCAGAAAATTTAAACAGTTTTCTCATGTTTGAGTACACCTTTTTATTTAGTTCAGGTGTAGGAAAATATTCTTTGTAATTGAAAGATTTTGAATTTCACAATTTAAAATATGTGCAAGAAATCTGGGGTACATTAAAAATGTTGAAGATGATATATTGGCAAGCATGTCTTCAAAAATCATGTTTGAAAAGTTGAATACCCAGTTTGTGCACAAACAAACAACAGTAGATGCTATTGATTTGTTGAACTCATTCCATGTACTTTTTTTTGGGAGAGATACAATCTTGAATAGTATGAACAAGAAATTTCCATTGGGGGTGAAAGAATACCTTTTTGAAAAGTGACTATGTCAAATCTTCCTTCATAACCCATGTTTTTAAGAGTTTCAACAACACCCTCCTTAGGAAGTGAGACCAAACCTGTTTCATCATTTAGTTGAAGATGGTGTCTGATAGACTGCTCTGTTATGATGATTGATTACCCATCCACAGTTGATTTTATTTTGGAATGGCTTCCTTCTTCGATTACTTCAGCATTTTCCCAGAAGTGAACAATATGTTGTTCATAGGCTTTGGGATTCACAGTAAGTGCAAACTTGATGTAAGAAGAACATAACAATTGGTCGAAAATCCTTTGTACCATCTGGATTTCTTAGAAAGGCACACATATTGTGGAATTCTGAGTATTTGAGATTTGTTTTAACTTCAAGAGATTTTAGAGTTGCCATTGTTATTGAGTTCGTAATTTCAGAGAGAATTTGATCTTTTGACCGAATGTAGAGAATGAATTTCGTTGTTACTGATGCAGGGTTTTGATCGAGATTAGGGTTTATCGTAGGGTTTATCAAATCGAGGTGTGGATAATGCTAAACTAATCTCATTCAGCTATTTATATTTTTCGAATTAACCTGCAAAATGACCGAAATACCTTTCGAATCATAGCCCAACGGCTATTTTCATGGGGGTTAGTATGTTAATTTGTTCAATTTCACAAATAACGGTCGATCAGTAGTAACTAAGTACCAGTAGTAACCAGTAATAAAAATGTCAGTAGTAGCTGTGTTTTATACTTAACCTAATTCTCTAAGAAACCCTATCAGTACTAAAATATGAGTACAACTCATAGTCTGTAATAATGAATAATCAGTAGTAAAACATACTTGTAAATTTAAGTAATGTACAAGAACTTTACATATTATTTTAATAATGAAACTAAGTTATTAAAATCATTCCAATACAGCTAACCAAGAAACTGAATCTTTCTACATCAAATGCTTTTGTAAAAGATCTGCTAATTAATTGTCAGTATGAATTTTCTCTACTTTGATTATTTTTTTTCATTACAATCCCTTATAAAATGAAATCTTATTTCAATATGTTTGGTTTTTGAATGCTTTACTGGATTATTCACAATACTAATAGCACTTTGATTATCAATAAAAATAGGAGTTTTAAGGATAGAGATACCAAAGTCTAGGAGTTGATTTTGAATCCACAGAACTTGAGCACAGCAAGTAGATGCAGCTACATACTCTGCTTCAGCAGTTGATGTTGAGACATTGGTTTGTTTCTTGCATTGCCACGACACCAGTCTTGATCCAAAGAATTGACATCCACCAGTAGTAGATTTTCTATCTTGACATTCACCTCCATTGTCACTATTTGTGTAGGCTATGAGTTCAAATGGTGAGTCATGTGGATACCAAAGACCAAAGAAGGTTTTCCCTTCAAGTATCTGAAGATTCTTTTGACAGCCTGCAAGTGTAGCTCCTTAGGTCTTGCTTGATACCTGGCACATACACAAACACTATACATAATGTCAGGTCTTGATGCAGTTAAATACATTAAAGAGTCTATCATTGATCTATATAGATGTTCATCTACATCCTCCCCCTCAACATCAGGATGTAGGTGTTTTTGTGTGTTTCCATTGGAGTGGTAGCAATTTTGCAATCTTTCATAACAAACTTTTCCAAGATGTCTCTGACATATTTTGATTGATTAATCAAAATACCAGCTGATCTTTGATTGATTTGGAGTCCAAGAAAGAAGTTCATTGGACCCATTGAGCACATCTTGAATTTGTTCTGCATTAATTCTTCAAATTCTTTGCACAGTTGATCATTTGTTGAACAAAAAATGATATCATCTACATATATCTGAACCATAAGTATATCATTTTTGACTTTTCTTGTGAACAGAGTTTTGTCAATTGCACCTCTTTTAAAATTGTTCTTTAATAAATATGATGATAATGTGTCATAACAAGCTCTTGGTGCCTGATGAAGGCCATATAGAGCTTTGTCTAATTTGTACACATAGTCATCATGTTCAGGATCTTCAAATCCTGGAGGTTGACAAACATAGACTTCTTCTTCAATTTCCCATATAGGAATGCACTTTTAACATCCATTTGATACACTTTGAATTTCTTGAATGAAGCATATGCCAGAAATATCCTTATTGCTTCAATTCTAGCAACAGGTGCATATACCTCATCATTTTTGACTTTTCTTGTGAACAGAGTTTTGTCAATTGCACCTCTTTTAAAATTGTTCTTTAATAAATATGATGATAATGTGTCATAACAAGCTCTTGGTGCCTGATGAAGGCCATATAGAGCTTTGTCTAATTTGTACACATAGTCATCATGTTCAGGATCTTCAAATCCTGGAGGTTGACAAACATAGACTTCTTCTTCAATTTCCCATATAGGAATGCACTTTTAACATCCATTTGATACACTTTGAATTTCTTGAATGAAGCATATGCCAGAAATATCCTTATTGCTTCAATTCTAGCAACAGGTGCATATACCTCATCATAGTCTATACCTTCTTCTTGAGTGTATCCTTGGGCTACAAGTCTGGCTTTGTTTTTGATCACTATACCTCTTTCATCTTTCTTGTTTCTGAAGATCCATCTTGTTCCAATGGCTCTTTTTCCTTTTGGTAGAGGTACAAGTGTCCATACAGATTGTAATTTGAATTGGAGAAGTTCTTCTTGCATTGCTATAATCCAATTTGAATCCTTCATTGCTTGTTGAATCTTTTTAGGTTCCTCCTGTGATAGAAAACATTCATACATACATTCATTAGAGATTAGACTTATATTACAAATATTTGTATTTAAGGATGAATTGAATTTGCTTCTTGTCTGCATATTTGAGTTAACATCACTTAGGACTAAGTCTAAGGGATGATTCTTTTCTGTTCTTGATTTGGAGACTTTATCAGCAACTAGTTGACTATCAAGATTTGACTCATTGGATTCAGGAATTTGAGCATCTGTCCATGTTTCTTCTTGATTTTCTGAATTTGGTTGAGAATTTTCATTGCTACTGGTATCGGTAGTAACATGATAGTCATTTGATTCATGAGGTTCATTGTCAGTAATTGCATCATTATTGTTTGGTTCATCATCATTTGTTTGATCTTCTGAATTACTACTGGGATCAGTAGTGTCGTGGGAGTTTGAGTTGTTACTGGTATCAAGATTGCTAGGGTTATCTGAGTTACTACTGTCCTCAGTGTTAACTGTGGGATCAGTATTGACTATGATATATTTCATTGTGTCTTGACTACCATTTAATGATGATGATCCTCCTTGTTGATTTTGATTGTTTGAATCTCTTGCATTACAATCATAATTAACATCAAAGGATTTGGTTAGATTATCAATATTGAATAACCAATCTGGACCATTTCCCTGTTCATTCATTAGATGTTCATTAAAGGATACATTCACACTTTCTTCAATGATCCTTAGCCTTTTGTTGAATACTCTGTATGATTTGCTTTGAGTTGAGTATCCTACAAAGATCCCATCATCTGATTTGCAAACAAAATTACCAATTTGTTCTCTTGTAATTAAAATGTACAAGGACAACCAAATGATTTTAAGAAACTTATTGAAGGTTTTCTTTTATTAAAGAGTTGATAAGGTGTTTTAAAATGAGGCTTAACTATTAATACTCTATTTTGAACATATCAATCAGTATTAACAGCTTCAGCCCAAAAAGTTATTGGTAATTTTGAGTCTGCAAGCATGGATCTGGCTGCTTCAATGATTGTTCTATTTCTTCTTTCAGCTACACCATTCTGTTGTGGAGTTCTTGGTGAGCTGTACTGCCTGTCAATACCTTTAAGATCACAAAAAGTAATTAAATTAGCATTTTTAAATTCTGTGCCATTATCACATCTAATGGCTTTCACTTTGAGATCTCTTGTGTTTTCCAGTTTGACTATCAAATTCTTTATGATCTCACTTGTTTCATCTTTGGTCCTAAGAAAGAAAATCCAAGTATACCTGGAAAAATCAACAGTAATAACAAGACAGTATTGTTTCTTTCCAATACTCATTACATTTGTAGGTCCAAATAGGTCCATATGTAAGAGCTGCAAAGGGTTAGAAATAGAATTAATTGCTTTGGTCTTATGAGAAGTCTTGTGTTACTTACCTTTTAGGCATGCAACACAGTGATGATCACACATAAATTCTTTTTGAGGTAATCCAACTACCAAATTCTTTTTGACTAAATTATTCATATTTTTAATATTTGTGTGACACATCCTTCTATGCCAGAGTTCTGATTCATTTGTGTTTGCCTTAGATATAACACAGTTGATCTCATTTGAAGAAATGAGTTCTCCCCCTATATCCAGGCAATACACATTGTTTCTCCTTGGTGTTTTTAAAACAACAAATTTTTCATATAAAATAAAGTCAGGAGAAAGAATAATGCACTCTCTATCTGTAAAAAGAATTTTGTTCTTTTTATCACATACTTGTGAGACACTAACCAGATTATATTTAAGCTCAGCAACATAAAATACATCATCAAACGTGATCTTACCATTTGATACTTTACCTTTACATGTAATCCTACCACCTCTTGGATTTTCTCCAAAAGCAACATATCCACCTTCAAAGGACTTGAAATCTTTAGGAATTTGAAGATTTCCAGTCATGTGCCTAGAGCTTCCACTATCAATGTGCCATGTTCTTCCTTCTTCAGGGATCTGAATGCTCTGCACACAAAATAAATGGATTAGTTAATTTTGGGAACCCAAGCTTGTTTTGTCTGGGGTTCATCCTTTAAAGAGTAAGATTTTTGAAATTTATGAGCTTTGAATGCAGGTTTGGTCTTCATTTGTTATTTATTACTGCTGTTTTGTTTTACTACTGACCTAGGTTTATATCCATAGATTTTGGCTTTTGAGTATTTTACTACTGATGGACCAGTAGTATTTGGATAATATGAGTTTTTAGCATAATCAGTAGTATTATGGTAATTGTATCCGACAGCAGTGTAATTAGGGTTTTTACCAGTAGTAAACCTGGAATAGTTCCTACTGATGTTTGAAAATTTTGAGTATCTTGGAAATTGATTTTGGTTTCCATTAGTTTTGAAATAATTACTCCTTTTAGGACTTCCATGCCTGATATTTTGCACAAATCTTTGTGCAGTTCTTCCAAATTTAGGGACTTCAACATGTGAATTTTTAATTTGTTTAGCTTCTTCAGTTTATTTTAGTTTCAATTCTTTTAATTTTTCTTTGTTTTCTTTGAATTCTTTAAATTCTTTGCAGTTGATTGGATTGAAGTGACAATCCTTTGCTAAGTGATTAAATTTGTTGCAGATTAAACATGTTAATTTTGTTTGTTTAGCACTTTCAGGTTTTCTTTGTTCTTTTAATTGGTTTAAATTTCTTTGATTTCCCCTTCTTAAAATAGTTGGTATGTTTTCTGAATTATATTTAGGGGATTCAGTTTGACTTTGTGTGGTATGAAAACTTGTATCGGCTGATTTAGTTGTTTGATCATCATCAGATGAATCATTACTAGCTTCAGATTGACTTTCTACTCTTAATTCATCTAAGATTCTTTCTGAGCTTGACTTGAGAGGAGGAATAAAATTAGTTGGGGGTGGGACTGCATGATATCCAACCCCATGAACAACTTTCTCAGTGGTTTGATTGCTGGTTAATTCATCAATTATTTTAGAACTTCTTTCAAACTTTTTAATAGTTAATTTATTTCGCTCTAATTCCAACTGACATTCTTCTAACTTGATTAAAGTTTCTTTTAACTTTAACTCAGCATGTTCTTTATCATATGTTGTTTGTAATAATTCATCTTTTATCTTTTGATCTGTTATTTTATAAATTGTGATTTGATTTTCAAGATCAACAATACAACCATTAAATTCAATTCTTCTATTTTTGTTTAAAATCATCTCATCAAGAGTTTCTTTATTAATTTTTTCTAATTCTTTGTATGCTTTAATGCATTCAGGAGTGCAGGATTTAGAATGTACCTCAGTAGTAGACTCGGTGAAGGCCATGAGAGCTTAGTTTTGAGCATGTTCCTCTGCTTGAAAGCTCCAGTCATAACCTTGTCCCTTTTGAGATACCAAAGCAGTTGAGTTTGAAAAACTGTTCTTGTTATAATTTGATCTTTGATCTTTGCTAGGACACTCTCTAGCAAAGTGACCAAAATTATTGCAGTTGTAGCATTTCACTTTGGTTTTGTCAAACCCAGCACGTTCACCTTTGTTGTATGTTAGATTCTGTCTACCAGTTCTTTGAAGAAATATCTTAGTCTTCAAGCTTAACATTGCCATCTTCCATTTGATGTCCATCTCTTCCTAATCATCAGGATTGAGTTGTTCCAAATCTTCACTAATCAATGCAGTGTGTACATGACTAGTAAAGAAGGATTCTCTTGCTACATCTTCAATTTCTGCATTCTTTCCAATTGCAGCATCCTGACATGTACCTGTACTAGACATAAAAGCAGCATTGTTTGAAGGTAAAATAGGAGTTTTATGACTTACCTCAGATTCAAACACTCTTAGTTCATTATACAGCTCATCTAGCTCTTTTTCTTCCAATGCATCTCCTTGTCTATATATAACAGTATACATAGACCATTCTTCACCAAGAGATCTGAGGAACTTTCTGTTGACATCATCATTGTCTGGTTTAACTCCAACTTGATTGAGTTCACCAATAAGCTTATTGAGTCGATCAAAAACTTGTGACAATGATTCATTCTTCTGTCCTTTGAAGTTTTCAAAGTCTTGCTTCAAAACAGACTTTATATTTCTTTTAGTACTTTTGGTGCCCACAAACCTCTTTTCCAATGCCTGCCACAGCTTCTTAGCATCATCATATTCAACAAATAAATGTTGATAATCATTAGGAATAGCAAGCAAGAGAGTGCTTAAAGCTTTGAGTTCAATTCCTCTGTCCTTCTTTCCTTTGTCACTCTTGAGTTTGTCAGATTCGGTTGATGTGCTGGTGATTTGAGTTTGTATGGTTTTGTTGCCTTCAAGAACAACTTCCCACATGGAATAATCAGTAATAAGCATGTATTGCTTAATTCTGTTCTTCCACATCCCAAAGTTGTTGGGAGTGAGAATTGGAATTTTGTTTGCCTGCGTGCTTTCATTGTTATCAGACATGATTAACAATTTTTGTTTCAAAAGTATGAAACTTTTTTATGTTCTTAAATCGTAGATCTAGAACCTTAATGCTCTGATACCACTTGTCAGGATCGAATAACTCAAACAAGTTATTGAATCACAGATCTACTAACAAAGAGAAGTTACAGCGGATTAACACTCTTGTTATTTGATTAAGAACAATGTAAACTGTAATCGAATGAGAATTATAAAGAACACAGTTTATCACATAAAGCTTCAATGTATATTAATGATCGATCAATACACACGTACGTTTACAATTCGTAAGGAACTATTTATAATAGTCTTTGAAGCCTAAACATTTAACCTAGTTATTCTAGGAATAGATTACAATTGAATTTACAAAAAGATATGCATTCTAAACTAACTTAACTAGAATCTCGGATACGATCTGCACCATGTATGAACATCAGTAGTATTCGCACCCATCAGTAGTAGATCACTAGTCAGTAGTATTCTTGCTTTTCTGCCCCATCAGTACTAACTTCATTACGTCTTCATCAGTACTAACTGCAGCCTCAGTAGTAGAATGCCTATATCCCAACAATTATAATCATATTTGTCAAATTTCTAAATTGTATTATATTTTAATTAATAAAATTGGTATCAGTTCATATATGGAGTACATAATAGTAAATTACATTTTTGCTTTTTTAAAGAATTAGTTTTGTAATCCAAAACAGAATAGTGGCGCCGTTTATTGCTCGTTTGTCTTCTTACTTTATGAAAAAAGAAATTTTATTTATGCAATAAAATACATTTTGCCACTAAAAAGGGTAAATTACATTTATAGTCCACATGTAGTTGGTCAAATTTATGAGATTATTTCATACAATCATAATCTTACTAGCCAGAGGAAAAGAAAGCAAAAGTGATTCCCCTAGTAGCTCGTAAAATCAAAAGACGGCGATGATGATTACAATTCAATTTAGGCATGAACACATTCGAACAAGAAAATCAGATTCAACCCATTTGTTTAACAAACATCGTTTTAATTTTGTCTACCCTAAATCACACACAACAGATTTGTTCTCAAAACTCAAAAGAGACACACATACACACACAATGTTAAAATTTTGTTTGCTTTAATGGCAATCGAAATTTGCATAAGGATTGTTGGTCGAATTTGGTGTTTAGTGGTCAACGGATAAGCATGGAATGAAAATTGGATATTCTTGGATGCTAAATCATTTTTATTATTTTTGTAATTTTTCTAGCTTCTTGCTAGAGGTTTTCAAATATAGATATAAATTGCAATTCAAAAGAAATATGTTCTCGCTGTTATAAGCCAAATTAGCTCAATCATTCAAATATTCTTCATTCATAGATTTGTGTGTTACAACCATGTACAAATAATACATATGATACTAGAGATATATGAGATACAAGATGTTCTTGAGAGGTGTAAGGAAACAAGTGATACAACATCTCTACTTATAGGCTATAGAACGATACACTAATGGTGTACATAAATTGTACTTATGATTGTGTTAAATACTAATCAACCACTCATCAAATATGAGTTACAACACTCCCCCTTGGTTGTTTAGATTTACACCGAATCATATTTGTATTTCTTCGTCTTGTATCTTCAGACAATTCATCAGTCATTCGCCTCGTTAAAACCTTGTCAGAGAAAACCACTTGGGACAAAAACTCTGGTCGAAGGACAAAAGAGTACGATCTAGATGTCTTGAGAGAGGTAATGAACCATATATAGTGTGCCTCATTAAAACATTGTTTAGAGAAAACCCAGTGGGACAAAAACTCTAACGAAGGATAAAAGAGTGCACAATAGTTAATAAGTATTGTATCTTCAGACAATCCATAAAGCATTCTTCTCGTTAAAAACCTTGTCGGAGAAAACCATTTGGGACAAAACTCCAGCCGAAGGACAAAAGAGTACGATTTGGATGTCTTGAGTGATGGAAGGAACCATATATTGTGTGTCTCAATAAACCCTTGTTTAGAGAAAACCCAATGGGACAAAAACTCTATCAAAGGACAAAAGAGTACACAATGGTTAAGAAGTATTCAACTGGATACTCCCCCTGACTTAAACAATTCTTAGTGATAGCGGGATACAGTTAGTGTCTCATTAAAAAACTTTGTCAAGGTAAAAACTCAATGGGACAAAACCCTTGAACTAAAGGAAAAAGAGTACACAAGCGTTCGTCGGGATGATCCCCCTCACATGCACTCAACAGGGTGCAAAGCATACGTCAGGATGCAATCATTATTCTCACTCAACAGGGTATAAAGCATACTTCGGGATGCAATCATTATCCGCACTCAACATGGTGCAAAGCATACATCAGGATGCAATCATTATATGCACTCAATAGGGTGCAAGGCATACATCAGGATACAATCATTATTCGTACACAACTATGTGCATGATATATGTCATTTATGTAGCTCATAGACTTTCCTAAGTCGAATAGCTTTGACATGTTTTGGAAAGAATACTTTGGCAGTGACTTGGTGAACAAGTCTGCATGATTCTTATTTGATGCAATATGTTGCACTTCAATCTTTGAAATGCGTATTGTTCATGTGTAAAGAACAATTTCGGCGAGATGTGTTTGGTGTTTTCCTGTTTTGATATAACCATGTTTCAACTGATCGATAACAACGGTGTTATCTTCATATATGACAACTGGTTAACTGGGATCATAAGCCAAACCACATTTACTTCGAATATGATCTCTTACAACTTAAAGCCATACACACTCTCTAGTCGCCACAATGAGCGCGAGTAGTTCGGAGTGATTTGTCGAAGTATCAACTAGAGTCTATCTACAAGAAATCTAGGATGTCGCCACATTCCCTATGGTAAAGACATAACCAGATTGGGAATGTCCCTTGTGCAGGTCTGATAAGTAAACTGCATCGGCATCGTCGATAAGGGTCGCGTTATCTCGAGTATCAGTCACACTTGATCCACTTGATGACACACAGGGATAGAATAAACCCATATCCATACTACCTTTAAAGTAACAAAAGATGTCTTTAATACCATTTCAATGGTGGCATGTTGGCGCATTGTTATGCCTAGTCATGCATATCACAACAAACAAGATATCCAGTCTAGTACATTGGGCCAAGTACAATATTGCGCTTATTGCACCGAGAGATGAACACATATGGGTCAATATCTCATCATCATCCTCATTTGGATGGAATTGGCCCATTTTAATATCTAGAGAATGAATGACCATGGGAGTAGATGGAGGTTTTGTGTCATGGCAACTAAAGCGTCTTAACACCTTTAGGGTGTAATTCTCTTGATGGAGGAAAAACCCCATCTTCACGGTGCTCGATCTGCATGCCAAGCCAATGTCGTGTTTTCACAAGATCTTGCATCTCGAATTCCTTCTTCAGGATTTCAGCAGTTTCAAATAACTCTTTCGAGGATCCAATGAGATTCAAATCATCTACATAGACTGCAATAATAACATATCCTGAAGTTGATATCTTTATAAACACGCATGCACATATCTCAATATTCAAATATCCCAGTCTGATCAAGTACTCACTTAGATGGTTATACCACATCCGTCTGGATTTTAATCCAAAAAGTGATTGTCTCAGTCATATCGAGAACGTGTTCTGTGGTCTAGAACTACTTCATTCAGGCAACTTGAGTCCATCAGGGACTTTCATGTGTATCTCTGTGTCATGACCCCATAGAGATAGGTTGTGACCACATCCATAAGCTGCACATTCAGTCTTTCGGAAACTACTAAACTGATTAAGTAATGGAACGTTATAACGTCCATTACGGGAGAATACATCTCCTCGTAATCAATACCAGGGCGTTTAAGAGAAGCCTAGCGCCACGAGGTGAGCTTTGTATCTTACAATCTCATTATTCTCATTACACTTCCTTACGAACATCGATTATAACCAATTGGTTTAATAATAGGTGGTGATGGAGCAACATGTCCAAACACTCTTCCTTTCGGTAAGTAATATAATTTTAACTGGATTGTGTGTTTCCGTTAAGACCAGTCCATTGTACTCAACAATGGTACTTGATTCCATGTCATCATTGATCATAATGTCAGTGGTCACTGCGTATATGAGCAAATCATCGATGACAATCTCGTTTTGCTTCAAAATATTGTCTAAGCTAGCATACTCGACATATATTTTGAGATTATCAGGATTATGAGAAATTAGTGTTTCATCAGGAACACGCTTCTCCAATACACTCCCGTGATCCTTAATGATCTGGTGTGGCAAAACGTATGCAACAAAAATTCTACTCCTTTGAGGTAGAACATCCTTGGAACCGAACCGGTCTTCATCTTTTATTGGGAAGAGCGGCGGACTGGACAAGAAATGGTAGCGTCCTTTGCACGGTGGGTTCGACCGATGCAACATGTTCAAACGGAACATGGCGTCTCACAGGGACGTCTATCCTTGCAGGCACATATGCAGCAGGTATATTTGATCTTGTTACATTTTTTAAGTCATTAAATGTGTCTGGTAGCTGATTAGCAACATTTTGTAGACTTAGAACTTTTTGCACATCCTTATCACTATGTGCAATCGGGGGATCCTTATGAGACAAATTGGGTACATGCAACGTTCTTTCACGTCGTTCCTTATCAACGTTAACGTGCAAATCTCCCCCTAACGACGGGAAGATTGTCTCATGAATGTCACAATTTGCATGTGTAGCGTTAAAGAGATCGCCTGTCAAGGGCTCAAAATAGAGTATGATGGATGGGGATTAATAATCAACATATATTCCCCGTCGTTTCTGAGGTCCAAATTTCGAACGCTTTGGAAGTTCAATTGGAACATTGATCAAGCACCCAAATAGGCGTAAATATGAGACGTCGGGCTCATATACAGTTACCAACTGGTACGCAGGAAGTCATTGAGTGCCCATGGGCCTCAGACGGACCAATGCATCCTTGTGCAATATCGCATAACCATATATAAAAATGCGGCGTTTTGGTGCACGTAACCAAAGTTCTTGCAATTATTTGTATTCGTTTGATAAACACTTCTACAAGATTAATTTGTGAATGAACGTACACAACAGAGTGTTCAATGTCAAGGCCCAATGTTATGCAATAATCATCGAACAATTTTTTATGTAAACGCACCGGCATTATTAAGTCTAATTGACTTTATTGGATGATTCAGATGATTAGCCATCAACTTAATGATATGGGCTAGGAGTTTA
Source organism: Calendula officinalis (assembly GCA_963853835.1). Taxonomy (NCBI): domain Eukaryota; kingdom Viridiplantae; phylum Streptophyta; class Magnoliopsida; order Asterales; family Asteraceae; genus Calendula; species Calendula officinalis. The sequence continues at coordinate 70,858,706 of OY970823.1, read as the reverse complement.
GAAAATGTTGCATTCATTGTGGACAACGAAGTTACGTGTGACCATCTTGTTGATTTATCAACCAATATCATATAATTTTTAAATGGTCCGCATGTTGGTTGGATAGGTCCACTAATATCCCCATGAATTCTCTCAAGAAAACGGGATATCACTTTTGTAGATTATACATAAAGTGGTTTGAGATGTGTCTTTACAATCGAGCCATGTTTGGCATTGGCTTTTCGAATTAATCATGAAATTAATTCCTTCAAGAGTATGCACATGGGATGCATTCATAGTTCGAAGCATCGTATTTTGACCCGGGTGTCCCAGCCGGTCATGCCATAACATAGAAGTTCCGTCATCAACAGGGGCTCGACGAATGATTAGATTTCTTTCAATGGTTTAGATCGTAGTGAAGTACAAACTGTTTGAAAAACTTCTCAACTTCTCCAATATACGCTTTTGGTCGTATTTATCAGATGTAATGTAAAGGTATTCAGTATACCACTTTCTCGAGCAGTTTCGAGATGAAAACATGTTTTCTCGAATATCCTTAAAGCTCAACAAGTTACAACTGGAACTTGGATAATATAAGGCTTCATTTATGTTTAAAATAGTACCATCTGACAACATATATTGGGCTATATCAAAGCCAAGGGTCGACGGGCCCGGAATGGTTGTCAATGAAGTTACTTTTAGGCGTAATATTGATAAAGTAGTCCTTATGTTTTATGTAAGTGTATCTGAATACCACAATCGATCAGACTATCAACATACCCAATATACATGCCTTAAAGTAAAAATAATTTAAAGTTGGTGACACGTATTGTTTAATTTCATAAGGAATAGAACAACTTTAAATTATCTCGAGAAACATAATCAATGTGAACAAACCATAGTCCAAAAGATAACCATTATCCAAATGGGAAAGCATAATCCAAATAAAACATAATTAAGAAGCTTAACAATAGCTCTAATATTCCGTTTGAGTCACAAAATCGGTGATCTCAAAGAATTTATGTTTGTTTCGATATTTTCCTACAACGGGTGGAGAAATATTGGATTTAGTTATCTATACTACTTTAAAATGCAGATTGCACATTTCTAAAAGAGGAATGACTGAATTCAACCCTTCCTTTTTTAGCAATGTCCAAACTCACGTTAAAATTAAAATTTTAAAATTGATGCTGTCAAGATTCGAACCCGGGTGGACAGGTACCCCAGGCAGGAAGCTTACCACTAGGCTATAAGCAACTTGGTGACTATGTTTCGTAAACTGAATATACTAACAGTCCCGAAACGCGTTTGACTATATTAAATAAAAGAGTAAATTACAGAAATTGTCCCTGTGATATTTCTGATTCTGTGTTTTTATCCCTATACTTTTTTTTCGTTTTTTTGTCCCTGAGCTTTTCAAAATTCTGCGTTTCTGTCCTTCCGTCCAAAATCCATCGTTAACTAACTTGAAATTCAAAAAAACTAAGGGTATTTTCGTCCTTTTCAATTTTTCTTTTTCTACTCTCCTTTTCTTTTTTCATCTTCTTCATGATGTTGAATTGTTCTTCATCTTCATTCAACCCAAGCAACTTACAAACCCAAAACTAACAAAATAAACTTTAGATTAAGATGTAAAAAGGGATGATTTTGGAATCCTAAATTAATGAACAACTTATTGTTTATATGCATGAAATTATATATTCCCATCACATTCAAAGGGAATAATTTTTGGAATTCCAGAAATCGAACATTCAAACCACATTTAAACATTCAAACACACACAAAATTTGTTTATAACTGTCACCACCGTAACCTGACGGAGAATAAGGTCGGATGTTCAGATTTTCAGATGAAATTAGGTCCGATTTTCAGATCTGAGATCTCGAAGGTGTTGCCGGAGAAGAACCGTGGCGGTGGTCGTCGGAGAATAAGGTCGCGGTGGTGTTCGCCGGAGAAGATCTTTGTTCAGTGAAAGCATTCAGATAATTAAACGAAAAAGCAATTAAATTTGTTTAATTTATATGCGCTTGGAAAAGATCCGATAAACATTACAGAATAACAAAATTGGCTAACCTTATAAATCGATTGCAAAGAGGGAATTGAAGAAGAAAGCATGGTGGAAGAAAGTTCAATAAAGAAAGCATTTTGGTGCCATGGATTTGGTTTGTAGATCTGATTGATTCCATATACAAGCACAAGTTCAGAAATTGTGGCCACCGGAACGTCCCTGTGAAACCCTGCCCTTCCACCACCGCCGCGCATTTTTGTCACCGCCCTCGCTGCTAGACATCAGATCCGTCGCAACATTGTGGCCGCCGAAAACGCCAGGAGTGTACGAGATCTGCTTCGAGGAAGATCAGATCTGTAAAAAGAAGGAAGAGTGGAGAGAGAGAGAGAGAGAGAGAGAGAGAGAGAGAGAGAGAGAGTGTGTGTGTGTGTGTGTGTGTGTGTGTGTGTGATCGAGGTGCAGTTGGGTGGTGGTCACGGTGGTGGTCGGCGGTGGTTGTGGCGGTGGAGTTCAATGATGTGTTGTGGTGGTGGAGTTCATAGAAGGTGTTAAAGATTTTGTTCAATTTTGTTTAATCTGAGTTTTTCATGAACAAGAAGATGAAGATATAAAAGAAGAAAGTTGAAAAATCTAAAAGTATATATTTTAAAGCATAAAGTACAAGTAGTTTGAGGAAAATGATCAAAATACCCTCACATGTTTAGCACGTGAGGTAAGTTAATGGCTAAAATTGGACGGAAGGACAAAAACACAGAATTTTGAAAAGCTCAGGGACAAAAAGACGAAAAAAAGTATAGGGATAAAAACGCAGAATCGGAAATACCACATGGACAAATTCTGTAATTTACTCTAAATAAAAACTTATACCTAATTAATTCATTCCTTTTAGGCGATGACCGAACCTAATTAATTCCTTCCTATTAAGACATATTCAAAACCTAATTAACTCCTTCCTTTTAGGGAATCGCCTTAAATGATAATCGCCCAAAACAAGGGTTCTTCTTCAAATCCCAATTTATTTGGGGAATTTCTGGATGGAAGGATCTTTAATTCCCCTAATTTGCCCTGAATGTTGCAAACGTTTCAGAATTTCATCTTTATAAGATATTTGTATTGTATAGACATTTACAGTGAAGCAACAAGAGATTGTAGAAGGCGGAATCGGGAGAAACTTCATTTCTAGAGACCTTCATGAAGCAACAAGCATAGAGGATGCAGTCAGTGTAAGATTCATGTCTTTTTCTTAATCATTTTCATCGGGTTTAGGCCATAGATCGAATGTCTAACTTATATTTTATGGTGTTTTTACTTCAATTGTTTCAGTAACCTCAATCTGATATGTAGGTACATGATGAGAACTCGATAAACAGACAAAACCCAGCAAATTTCTTATCCTAAAAGTCAAAGGTTGACCTTCTTTAATTTCACTACTTGGAGACACAAATGATCAGAAATATTCTATCTTTATGCAAATTATTATGCAGAGATATTTGTTCATTGTGTGATTGTAGAATCTATAAGCAAAATTCTAATTGTGCATTTTGATTCGGTTTTTTGGTTTGGAAAGTTGGCAATCTGTAGTATGTGGTTTGGTTTTAGTTTATAATATGGTTTTGAAATCCTAAAGTTGGATGATAATATAATATTGATTTTGTAACGCCCCGAAATTTTAATAATTAAATATTAGTTTTAATAAATTTAAATTTGGTATTAATCACTAATCAAATCTTCCCTTATATCTTCCCTTATATATGGAGCTACATTTGATTGAAGTTTGACACCTCACCTGTTTTAAGCTATTTGATTGGCTGATAATGCCACGTGTAATTCATTGGTTGGCCAACTTTCCTCACCAACTTCCGTAGCCCTAATTCCCGACCTTCAATCGGCTGCTTCTCAATCTGCTTCTCAATCGTTCCTCAATCGATCGCTCATTCCTCAGTCGCCGCTTCCTCAATCCATCGCTACTTCCTTAAAGGCTTCCTCAATCCATCGCTGCTTCCTTAAAGACTGCTTCCTTCAAATTCAAACGCTTAAATCTTCCGTAGCCCTAATTCCCGACCTTGTCCGTCAACTCATACGGAGGATACCGTTCCTCAAATCCTTCGGGGTTCCCCAAATCGAAGTCCGCCATTTATTTTGTATCTCCAATCACAAGGTCCTACTCCTACATGGTCTCTGCTACCATTTATTTCTTAAATTATTGGTGTATTGATAGTACGATCATTTGTTGAGTTCCATGTTATGTGATTTAGGCGTCACTGCTGATACGATTCGATCCAGAAATCATTAACGAAATGAGAATCGAACAAGCAACACAAGGAATTCTAAAGATTAGAAGGAATTCCGAATGATTTTGCCATTAACATTGAAATGGATTCATAATCCACAGATTACAAACGAAAGAGAGTATTCGAGAGAGAAATACAAAACATTCATAAGCTAAACTCTCATGTCCAATACTACGTGTATTTATAGGCTACAGTACCTAATTGTAACTAACAACTGGATGTCGGTAATTCAGTTAGCCTAATCACGTGCACCTCACGTGATCTTCTTTAAAAGGTTCGTATCAAACCATTCCTCTTGAAATGATCCTTGTCCTCAAGGATCGTTTTGAAAAGAATGAAATCCTTGTATAAGATCACCATAAACCTCCCCTGTACTCCACTGCCATTTAACGTTTCATTGAAACTTGCATAACAGGAGTATGTTCTCTTCCTTCCCTTTTCATAAGTAGAAAGAACCTGATGTGTTAAGGATAAACTCTTACTTAGAGAAGCAATTAAATGTCCCTTTTTCTGAACTTCAGCTACCAACACAGTACCAAAGGCAGCAGCTTCCATCATGTGAATTAATTGGTCTTTGATCATTTCACCAAGATTTGCATAATAGGAGTATTTCCTCTTCAACCCCTTTTCACCAGTAGAAAGAGCATGATTCTTTAATGATAAACTCTTGCTTAGATAAGCAAGTATATGTCCCTCTTGCTGCAATCCCATTTCCCACCCATTACCAGAGGCATTAGCCTTCGTTACAAATGCTTGCTCGGAATTTGGCAGCTTCAGTATAGAAACAGTAACCATTGCTTCCTTCAAATTTGCACTTGATTTGAACATGCAGTCGGCTCGAGAATGAAACTCCGCTTGAACCTCAAATGACCACCAAAAATTCACTGAAATATGGAATTTATCTTTAAGAGTATACTTGTTTAGTAGTCGATGATTTATATACATTCTCCAAGTTCTATCCTTTTTCTTCACCTTAACAGTGTGGGATGAAAAACGACTATGCTTAAGTCTAACATTCATTGCTCTTAACAACTCACTAATCATATGGCCAATTACACATTTCTGATCGGGTGGGTGCCTACAAGGCCGAATATTGATTGGTGGGGGCCCATCAATCCATGGAATTTTATAATCTCGAATCCTTATCGGTTGTAAATTGAACACGAACACATCTGCATATTGTATTAACATTTGATCTAATGTTGCAGTTTTATTATTCCAATAAGCAACAATGTTACCACTTGAGTAATTATTCCACCTTTCATCAAAAACCCCTAACACTTGTTTGGAATGTGATATGATTTCATTATGATCCTCTTCATCCAGATTCCTTAAAACATCATAACATTCTGATTTGATTTCAGTAGCTTCACTATCATTTTTTAAGTCGTACCCAATATTGATTGTTTTATCTAAATCATCACCTTTATTATCTTCTTGCAAAGATGCCTCAAGTACCACCAAATTATTGATGTTTTCTAAACCGTTTGCACCAACCGATTCAATTTCATTACTTTCATCCTCATCTTCAACAAACTTATCAAGAACCACCAACCCTATGTAGTTTTCCGCTACTTCACTAGGATCCTTTGGTTGCATTTCCTTAGTTTTGTCATCTTCTTTAGAAAGTTCATCAAGAATCATCAAACCAATGTTATCATTTACTTCTTTAAGTTTAAGACTAGGTGACAATGGCGGATTCTTCATTCTCTTCATGAGATAGTTTGTCCTTTCTTGCACAATAGCCAAACAATAGGCATCATAAAGACTTTTAGGTTCAAACCTTGTAACTCCCTTCTCAATTTCAGGTTTCAGACCCGAAATGAAGAGATGAATGATGCATGATTCAGATAAGTTCATCTTTCTGGACAAAGAACAAAATTCTTCAAAGTACTCTTGAATCGTGCCATCGTTTTTGAGAATTTTGTTCATTGACATTTCATCAAACACCTTGTGTGCATCATATGTTTTATCAATTTTTACTTCATTACTACTGTCACTGGCCATTCTATTTCTCAAATCACCAACAAAACGTTTACAAGAACTTGAATCTCTGATTTCAGAACTTGGAAATGGAAGAGTGTTATTATTACCTTGGTTTCTTTCATTCCAAATTTGCATTTGATGACAACAGTAATCAATGTCGTTCTTGATCTTTGTTAGATTTTTAATAATTTCCGCCCTAGAATCTTGTAGAACACATGAAATAACTTCTTTGATAATCTGCTTCTTGTCATCTTCCATACTGCTGGCTATTGGTTCCATTGTTGACGTCCTCAATTTAGGTCAGACCGATATTTCAGATCTTCAATTTTGAGCCAGAAAAGTTGCTCTGATACCAAATGATACGATTCGATCCAGAAATCATTAACGAAATGAGAATCGAACAAGCAACACAAGGAATTCTAAAGATTATAAGGAATTCCGAATGATTTTGCCATTAACATTGAAATGGATTCATAATCCACAGATTACAAACGAAAGAGAGTATTCGAGAGAGAAATACAAAACATTCATAAGCTAAACTCTCATGTCCAATACTACGTGTATTTATAGGCTACAATACCTAATTGTAACTAACAATTGGATGTCGGTAATTCAGTCAGCCTAATCACGTGCACCTCACGTGATCTTCTTTAAAAGGTTCGTATCAATTGCTTAGTACGATTTGTTGTTGATTCATTGATACACTGAGATTATTCAATTTTGCCTAAAATGATTTCAGAACTTTAGGGTTCGTTCCATGTATCTGTGTTTTATTTTAGGGTGTGTCTGGATATACGTTTTCAATGTGATTATTTGAGCAAGTTTGAGACAATTAGGTAATTTTATAGTTTTTATTTATAATCTTCCTTTTGCGAATCCAGCTTTTTTGATCGTGCACCAGGTGCTCGATGAAATGCCAATGTAGGTGTGAGTATTTTTATTATGGTTAATATATGTGCTCATAAAAGCCTGTATCAATTATATATGACTTATAATGTTAACAATTAGGTTATGTTTTCTCTTCGTGTTTGATTATTGATTATTCGGTTTAGTTATGCAACTTTGTTAATTGCTTTAATTGTTGAATCATTTGTTGCTTGATACAGATTATTATTTGAATAATGTTATAATTGTTAATTGTTTTAATGGATTATTATATTGCAAGTTTAGTCTCATAATACTGAGATTATACATCTGATCCAGATTAGTACGAGAACTACTACCAAAATTTAATGTATTATAGTTGATTTTATCCAGTACATGCTTTAATTGATTGGATATTTGCCAAAATTTAAAGTATTATTACATCTGATCCATACAACTTTTTTATACATGATGTATGTTCAATTGATTATTCAAGTTTAGTTTCACCTGAACCCATTTTGACCCGTTACTTAACCGCCTTTCTTGCCACCTGTCCACCTCTGAATGTAGCCATGCACCATATGTAACTTATTGGGAATATTTTATTATTATTATTATTATTATTATTATTATTATTATTATTATTATTATTATTATTATTATTATTATTATTATTATTATTATTAAGTTTTTTTATAATTTGGGATATTTGCAGACATCAGAAAATCTTGGAATGGCTATGATCTACACATTGATTAGCTCAGCTAAAGATTGGCTTTCTGATAATCTTGAAGAGGAAACATCCAAAAAGGATGAAGTATGACTTTTTTGCTTAAAATATATTTTATTAATTTATATTTCATGAGATATATATCTTCCTCTTCAACCAAAGTCAATGTTTGACTTTGGTCATATATCTAAAATTCCCTAAAATGATGACAAAATATGAAAATTTACGAACTATGGTTTGATTTTTGTTTTTTTTATAATTAGCTTTGTTTTTAACCGTAAATAACAAGTAACAAACTTCAAGATATTTAACCAAAAAGGCAAAAGAAAAATTCAAAATATATTTATTTAAAATAATCCAATTTGGTCAAAAACTCAAAATGATGACGTGGCGTGACTGATAATTTCATTTCTTACATTGATTTTCAATAGGTAATTGTGCCTCATGGAGAACATGTGACAATTGATACATTTTTGGCATGGAGAGATAGATTTGAAGCAGAACTGGCACTTGAAAAAGCCAAGTCACTTTATTTATTTTCATATAAATTAAATATTTCAATTTTTATTTCATATAAATTAGTTACTTATTTATTTATTTTTATTTTCAGATTGATGCCAGGATCAGCACTCGCCACAAATAAAGAAAAGAAACTCAATGGTAGACAGTGGTTTGAAAGTGGCAGAGCTGTGGTAAATTTTTCAATATCCTTTAATAGTTTCATATAGCCCCCTAAAGTATGTATCTTGTGGATTTTTTGACCAAAAACATGCCAAATTGCTTCAGTTTTAGAAACTCGAATATTTAACATTTTTTTGTGACATGTTGTTGTTAGCAGAAGGGTACAGTAGCAATGGAAGATGGATCTGATGAAGAAGATGAAGATTTTGATTTTGATGATGATGATGATGAAGACTTTGAAGGTTATTATCGTCCTTTTACCCACTCTTTTCGTGTGTTCGGTTTTGCTTACATGGCAAAATGGGCGGGTCGGGTAACTGAAAACGGGTCAAAATGTGTAGGTTTTTTGTACAGGTCAAAACAAGCAGGGGCGGGTTGGCCCATGACGGCTTTGTCCTGAAAGGGAAAATGTCATAAAACAACAATATAACAATATAGGTTTAAAGGTCTGTTTTGGTAAATAAAGTTTTTGAGCTGTAACAAAAGATAGTTTCGTAGTAATTAAAGGAAGCCTTTTTTGGCCATATGCAACATTATTTTTATCTTATATATATTTTTACCTTTTCTAATGCTATAATTACACTAGGTTAGCTCAAAAACTTGTAATTTTACTAAAATAGACCATAAAAATTATAATTAACATCAGTAACCATTGCTTAAATTCATTTACTATTTTTATGATACTTTCCCTTTTTTCTTAAAATAATACGTTAAATTTGAATAGAAAATATTTAATTGCAACAATATTCTAATTATTTTAATAAACCGGCTTGGGTTTCTATAATATCTAAAGAAGTAGTATGATCTGTGTTTGTTTACAGATGATGAAGATGACATGCTTGAACACTATCTAGCTGAGAAAGACTCGTCTTCATCAAGAGCCACTTAGAAACAAAAGATGTTGTTGACCCTAAAATCCTGAAACTGATTCTTTTTTTGTAATAGAAAATTGTCGAGATAGTGATATGTCAACTTTTGATCTATAAGAGACATGCTAAAAGAGACATGCTTCAAGTGTTTTCTAAAGAGAATATATTAAAGGTCTGCTTTTTATTTTTGTATTATTTTGAAAGATATTAGAGTGGGCTTTATATAACAGGAACTGAGAAAGCGCTCCCATCGCCCGTTCCTACTGGAGATTATAGTATTAGCCTGGACCAACTAGCTTCAATGACTAAAGATCATCTTTTTTCTGCTCTACAAAATTATGGAGGGGTAACTCAATTAAAATTTTATTAAAAGTTATGGGCTTAATTTTTCTCGACTTCTCGAAATTATATAGTAAAATAATTCCGCTTTAGTGAATAATTATCATCATTTCAATAATGTATTACTGTAACACCCCGAGACCCGGCCTAGCATTTTTAAGGTTGTCGGTAAGTTTATTTTATTATTTATAATTTTAAAGAATTTTATTAGATTTATTAGAATTTTTAACCATGGGGTTAAAAATTAGTAAAACTGAGATAGATATATATTAGTATGATTTGTATATATCTAGGTCCACTTTTGAACCGGGTTTCTAGTGATATTTTTAGTTTTTAAATTAGAGTTCGTTTAAGGTTCCAAATTAAACATCGTACTTTCGTATTATACTGTTTTGTTTTAAAAAATTTCCACCTCATGGTGGACACATGGTAAAGAGTTGTGGGCTTATGAAAATTGGTTTCAATCTCTCATTTTCTCACTCTCTCGTCTCTGGTCTCTTCACACGCACAAAACACACACACAAATATAGAAGTTTTGAATTGAAGCTTAAATCTTTGTAGTTTTTATCCAAATTTTGAAATTGAAGCCTCCAACTAGTAAGTAATCTTCTCTTTTGATTAGGGTTAGAAGTTCTTGAGTAGTCTTGCTTATTTGAAGAATTAGGGTTTAGTGTTCTTGGTGGGTTTTGATCAAAAAACCGAAATTGATGATTTCTATGGATTAGATTATAGTAGTGAAGTGTTATAGATGCTATATGAATGATTAAATCATCCAAATTAAACCTAATTCATAAATTATGATTATTGGTCAAGAACCCTAATTTTGGAGATGATAATTTATTTGAATTTGTGATTGTTTAGGATTGTAACTAGTGTTATAATTGTGTTAATAACTAGTTATAACATTAAATTAATTGTTTGGTAATTTTTAGACAAAAATTAGTAAGTTGTGAATTTTGGTTAGTTTGACTTTTTATAAGGTCAAACCTGGATTAGATGATGATGGAAATTGGTTAAATACAATTCTTAAATTGGTTGTGATGTTGTGAAGATATTGAGTAATATGTTGAGATGTTTTAGATAAGAATCGGGTTTTGACCCGTTCGGGTCAAATTAGTACCTTAGAGATGTATATGTAAGTTATATCTTAGAATTAACTTTTGTGGATTCAAAGAACTTGTTTATGCAGAAATTGTATTGTATTTATCGGTCTAAAGTTGAGTTTAAAAGTTATGCATATTTTGGCATGAGTTGGTACTAATTCGGGTATTGTTTCGGTTAGCAGGAAAAGGGAAGGCGAAGACTCAGTGATATTAGACGACTGAGTGGTCATCGATAGTGCCAAGGTGAGTGGACTTATAACCTTTGTACTGTTTAAATTGCAATGGTTTAGATTGCAATTTGTTCGGTTGGTTTTGGAAGTTGTTGAGTTGAAAATGAAGGATTTTAGCATTTGCAGCGTTTCGTGTCACGAAAATTGGGCTTCGTGGCACGAAGTTGGACAGAAAGTGATTTTCGTGGACACAAACTTTTTCGTGCGACACGAACCTGAGTTCGTGGCACGAAGTTTTAGGCTCGTGTCACGAACCTGCTGTTTGCATACAAAATTTTGTGTTGTGATTTATACAGTATGGTTTAATGTTAATTAACTGGCTATGTGTTAATTAATCGATATGTGCACATGAAAAAATATAGAGGCAGCTTGACTGGGGGGCTGGGCTTTCGTTTACTGTTAGATAACGGTAATTGTACCTTGGCATACTCGTTGTGTCTTAAGGAAGCTTTACCATTGCTAATGAGTAAAGGGCTATCAGTAAGCTGTTGTTAGGCCCACAACAGTTGTAAGGTTCCGCAAAACCGCCATACCTCTCGTTATATGTGATTAAGTGATTAGAGATTGTGAATCGAGATTATTGGATTTAGACATTATAAAATGTTATAGTTTCAATCACTTAGCTTTGTGCTAATCCCCCACTGTGTTGATTCTTTTGTAGGTTTTTGGGAAGCTCTGATTAGGAATGGATGACCAAATCATAAAGATAGTTTTTTTTGAAGTCGAGCCCGAAAGTTTATAACACCGTTTTGTATATATTAAATTAGTTTACTTTTACATCGTCTGTAAATTAATTAGTTAAAACGCTTCCGTATTTTCTAAAAAAAAAAATGGCTTGAAAATTACGGTGTTACAATTACTATATGATTTAAAAAAATTTGTTTTTGTTATTCTCTTATCTATTTCTCGAAGCATGCCCGCCCATTCGGGCGGGTTTCAGGGTAAACGGGCGGGTTATTTTGGTTTTGGTCAACCACCCAATAACATAACTGAAAATTAGGTTTCGGGTTACTGAGAAATGGATGAGTTTTAGTATTTTTCTGACAAATGGATGATTATATTTTCTTGAAATTAGTATGTTATTTTCCCTAAAAATGGATGATTTTTTTATTTATTTTTTAATTTTAATTTTGTGATCTGCAGGATAATGAATTGCGGTATCGGTTCATATACAATCATTTTTCAAGTTTACGAGAGGAGGTAATACAATCTTTAATGAGTAGAAATAAAATCACATTTTTAGCTATTAATTCATATTAATTGTAGTTAAAATATTAAACTTTCTAATTTATTGGCAGGATATTATTGGAAAAACAGACGTAGAAATATTCAAAGGTGGTGGTGTAAAAGAATCACAAGATTTCAAACGAGAAGTTTTGGAAAGAGGATTACCAGCAAAAAGAGAAATTACTTTTGAAATCGAATTATTTGGAGCAAAAACGTTTTTAATTTACGTTGAACTCGTTTTTAGTAAAGATGGAGAAAAAATTGGTGTAAATTATATGGGTATGGAAATCACTGATCAGGTGAGACCATATTTTCTTCTTCATATTTTAAAATATTATTAAAAAAGTTTAATGATTTTTTAAGTTCGTAGTTAACTATGAATGCATTTGTTTTCTTTCAATTTGGTAGACACTTAAGTGTGTTACATATTGATAAATTTCCATTAACTTTCACTTTCATGATAATTTTTATTATAAAGAAGTTTTATTTAGTCTCTAGATTTTGTGTACCATTTGTGATATGTATCAAAACACGTTTAACATCATTTCAATAATAGATTACTATGTTTATTTCTTTAGTTTTTTTGTTGGTATATTCCTTTTTATTTCTCGAAGCATGCCCGCCCAATCGGGCGGGCTTTGAAGCTAGTTTTTATATATTGTAATAAATGTGTGACGTTTCGTCTATAGGATTAATTAATTGTGTTGTGTGACGTTTTATTATCGCAGCGTATAAATTCCCGAGTTTTATTTATCTAAATCGCCTAATTCCCGTGTCGGGTGGAGGCCAGCCGTAGGCCAAGGCCGAACTCGGTTTATTTAATCTTTCAACATTCGTCCGTCTAGACGAGCCTGAGATGAATTGATAAGAACCGAACCATGTTCCATCTAAATTGGGTTCGGCCAGTTGAAAAAAAAGGGGCCCAAAAGTAATCGTTTAATCTCTAGCCAAGCCCATCCATCTACAGCCTTAAATCTCCATTGTATTTATAATCACGTCGTTTATTTTCCCAAACCCTATTGCCGACAGTTTTATCTCTTGTCTAAATTCCAATCGGCAACTAGAGCATCTCCACCATCGTTGTTCCTCTCCATTCGTTTCTCTGCAGCCGTAGGAAGAACTCCTCCAATTTCCGGTTGATCGAGCAGAAATCCGAGCGTGACAAGTCGTGTGGTAATCATAGGTTACGTTCTTCTTTCATTCATCCTTATTCGTTTTCTTTCTGTATGTTGTAACTGGTTGAAGAATTCGAACAGGAGAACCGGTGTTGTGATCAAGTTTTACTCGGTAAAAACCCCCGTACTGTTTCATTCGTTCTTCATTCCGATGATTTCATATTCTGACCAAATGTTGTGCCGTATTAATCTAGAACTCGAGCAGATTGATAATCGTGTTCCTTGAAGAGCGGTGTGACTCGAATTGTTTGGCTAAACAAGCGGAGATTCCGAGCTATAGGTGTTACTCGATTCGGTAGTTTCCTTGTTCCTTCACTGCTTCGTTAATCCTAACACCATTTCAGTGATTTGCGGTACTAATCAGTTATATGGAGTTTAATAGGGCTACAGTCTCAATAATTGGTACCGAGCCTAGATTGGATTCGGTGTTGATTTCTGTTGCTATCATTCCGTTTTGATAGTTATGTCCCGTCTAGTTAGATTAGCATAAATTGTTATTGGTTATCCGGGCTAAAATCTGTGGACCGGGCAGCCGAGGCCGAGCCTCGGGTTGTCTCGGTGGTTTGGGTTCAATTGGCTTAAATCATTTTTATAAAAAAAAACAAAAAAAAAAAACACAGGACCGAAGGGAAAACCGAACCCGTGGGGTTCTCGGTTTCCCAATCGGGAAACTTTTTATCATCAAGTTTTAGAAACCGTACTTAATTCAAGTAAATAATATTTACAGGTTGTTGGGTATCAATTCTAAGGGTTCGGGTTTTTCCGGTAACGGCTCGGGTTGCTAAAACGGGTTTTATAAGTCAAAACATTTTCTGGCAGATTTATGCTCTTCTGTTGTCAGTTGTTTCGACCTGCTTAAAATAGAAATTTTGAATTTTGGCCCGTGAAGAGACCTTGTTTTCTGAGTTAGCTTTGCAATGCAGCAACCCTCTCGTCAATCCAATTTATGGTTTAAAAGTTATCCCTGTTTTCGTATGCTGCTGTTAGGGATTTGATTTGTGCAACAGGTCTGTCTTTTGAGACCATTTTGAAACTCTTAGAATCCGTTTTGGCTAGTGACCGTCTCACAGTGATATGTAGTTCTGGTTGCCTAGTTTCTGTGATTAAAATATGGGAAAAATCTAGTGTACCGTTTATGAATTATGGCAGTCCCCGTGACACCGACGGGTGCTGCCAGTTTTCTAAATTAAGCCCTTGGGGTAAATTTTAATTCGGGGTTTCACTTTATGTTTTAGGATCGTCTAGTGGTAACCGAGCAGCGCCTTAGAGTGTCGAGATTCCTTCGGAGCTTACGTATTCCAAGTGAGTATTCTCACCGTGTATTCAGTTTTAACGTTATACATGCATGACTTACGTGTTAAATTATTTGCACCATATTTGCTATCTGAGTTATCTGTTATCTGAGTTATCTGTGATCTGAGTTATCTGTGATCTGAGTTATCTGGGCTAACTGCGTTAATTATGTTAAAGAGATAAAAACATAATAATAAACATCTGAGTTTTTGGCTATATGCCATTTTGGGATCACCTCCCGTCTGAGTTTTGGGATCACTCCCGTCTCAGTTTTGGCTTACGCCTATCTGAGGTGTGAGGAGGGGCGATCGACCCGAATCACATAAGTGCGCTATATAAATTTATAATCTCAGTAATAAAATCCGAGAAATAAATCTGAGTAATTAATTGAGTAGATTCTGAGTAGGAGTACACCGATGTGCCCTCATGTGTTGTATGTTATGATTGTTTACATTTTGAGATTATTCACTCAGCTTCCCAGCTGACCCAAATCTCCCCCATTGTTTCAGGTACCAGCAAAGGAAAAGAGAAGGTGGACGGTTGACCGCTGTATTTCCCAGAGCTGATGTGGACAGCTCTTAACATTTTAAAATACTTTATTTTATTTAAACTATTTCCGTATTAAATACATTTTAAAATGAAAATATTATTAATGGGTTTTAATTATTCAAGTTACTGGGACCTTTTTATTTAAACTATTTCCGCATTAAATACATTTTAAATTTTTGAGAATTTTAGGGTGTTACAAGTTGGTATCAGAGCTCTGACTGGAGGGATTTGGGTTCGCAAGGGGCGAACTCAAACTCAAGTTTGAGTATCGAGTTTTTAAAACGAGAAAAGAGTCAAATATTTTTCTGAGAAAAGTTTCCACATCAAACATACAGCATGTCACGTCGACCTCTCGCTTCCTACTGCCGGTAATATTTAAGGGTATTATTTAATTGAGGTGAGATTTTGCTATATTCTGAGTATAGACGAGTAGTATATTCTGAGAATTTTCGGTTTATTTCCTGAGAGAATTACTTGTGGAATGTATGGCTAAACATATATGTATATAGATATATTATTATGAGATTCTATAATTTTGAGTATAATTTAGAGCTTAATTTGAGCATAATTTTGATTTTAATTCTTAGAGTTCTATATATTTATATATATGAAAATTATATATTGGAGAAATGTGAAATTATAAATACTAATGAGAAAATAATAAAAGTTTCCAATTTAGAGGAACACCTAATAGAGTTGAGGTGAGATTTTATAAATTCTAAGAAATCTTAACCAAAAGTGTAATAACGGGATATTAATTGATGATATAAGATCCATAAGCTATATGTAATGCAAAACATGCTATGAGTAAATGAGAAATGAGAAAATTATTAATATTAAAGAGGAGTATTTGTATAGACCGGGTCAAGAAATCCCACCAATCAAAACGAACAACCAATCAGAACGAACAACTTTCTAATAACTATCTAATTACAATTAACCATTCTAAACCGATAACGACTATACAAAATACAACAAGCAAGCCAAGATCTCACTACCAACAAAGACTATGGATACAAACCAGCTAACTACAAAATTATCAAAACAAAACTATCCAACTCCCACATACCTAAATATATGCCCGGAGTATAACTTCTAAGCCTCCGATTAACTTCAAGATCCTATATGCTTACTCTTATCTTTTCCTGTAAAAAGTTAGTCCACTAAACGGGTAAGCTACAACGAGCTTAGTGAGTTCATAAAGTACAAAATAATACTAGCATTATATACAAAACAAAGAAATAATAATATATAAAATAGTATAAAACTATTTAAGTAATTCATATTATAGCAAGTACACATCAATGCATAACTGACCGAGAAGCTTTACAACTTAACATGAGATTTACCGAGAATCCGTCATAGCCGAGTATCAACACTTATCCGGGATCAACAAGAATCACTGAATGACTGACATTGAGAATACAACTATATCTCAAGAATCAACAAGAGTTTGCAAGATAATAAACACAATTGAGAACCAATCACCGAATCAACACTCCACGAGAATCATCACTTAACCACCGAAACCGATAGACAATACTGCATCATGAATCAATGAGATCTCAATACCATCCAAACGAATCAAAGTGCGTCATTCCCCCTTAGGCCATTAGGGAATGATGCCGATGAAGGTGATCAAGGCACCCCTAACCGAGTCCATGATCCAGCTTCACCACCACGGTCCATACCACTCCTCCGCCAGGTACTCCCGCGTCCACCGCTCAACATATTACACAAAGTAATACTCAAGCCGCCGTGGGTCCTCACGAAACGAAATTATCCCTCAAGGAAATCATACGGGTAACTCATATTCGATATCAAACGAAACATTAACAACGATGACTCCACGAGACCGGAACAATAGGATTATCACAACCCGAATCAATAAAAATGCATCTCATACTAGAGCAATCCAACCGAGACGTAACACAAGGAATTTATACGACATGAATCGATATCAAGTGAGACACTTCAAGGATATTCCATCAATCAAGACATCTATCAAAAGATTATACACAAGGCATACCACAAATAATCACTATATTCTTACAAGTCAATACACATAGCAAAAGTCTATTAATGAGTCAAACTTCATTTAATCATATTACAGTCAAATCACTAGAATTACCAATTCAATGTTCTAGGCATCGCATATGTGATAATAATTAACTAAATAATAATTAAACACGTATCATTTAAATATATAACTACTAGTATACAGTTGTACATAGATGAACTCACCTGGAATCAAGCGATTGACAACACGAGCCAAGTACTTTCTTTAGTCAAATTCCATTGACACCGATCGATACAATCACCACAATTTCCCAATTGTTTACCTATCACAATTATACTTATCTCATTCAATATACAAGCTCAAAATCACTACTAATATGACCCTTAATCACCAATTTCCCAAATTTGGTGATTAACCCCAAAACCCTAAACTTCTAACTATACATCTAGTGCATAATCACATGCTAACTTCCAATTTCCTAGTTCAATATCAGATATACATAGTCTACAATCATCAATTTCAGTTCCATAACTCAAACCCTAACTAGGGTTCATGACCTACTAACTCAATACATCAATTTATACATATGCATGGTGATAGGGATGATGATTTACCTTAATTATCAACACAATAGATGAAAATCCTTTGATTTCTAGTCAAAATCTGCCCAAGAACACCCAATATTGTCCAAAATCGTCCACACCCGTCGAGAGAGAAATTTAGGGAAGAAATGAGCTGAAATGGGTCAAAAATCCCGTTTTTATGTCTAACCTGCACAAGATAGCGCCGCTATCTTCAAGATAGCGCCGCTATCTTCAAGATAGCGCCGCTATCTTGCCACCCCTTGCTTTTTAGCGCCGCTATTTCCAGAGATAGCGCCGCTATCTCTAAATTTTTCGTGTTTTCCCCTTAGCTATTTCGAGTTGCTGTCCCCTTTTACACAAGATAGCGCCGCTATCTCTAAGATAGCGCCGCTATCTTCCGAAATGCTGCAATTTCACATTTTTCTTCCTTTTTGACCTATGCCACTTATCCAAATACCGAAAATACAGATTTTTGACCAACACTTTCAACCAACGTAACCTAACAACTTGTCATTTACCACCTATAATTAACTTAACAATTAAAATACTCAAAATTAGAACACGTATGTTACAATTACCTCCTCCTTTTGAGAATTTCGTCCCGAAATTAGGTTGACTTGAATGAAATAGAATTCCTTGATTTTATCATCTTTTCTTTCCTCAATTACCATTCCATCTATGAACATTTCATTCTTTTGTTTCCCTCTTGACAAACACTAGCTACATATTCCAATTTCTTAGCACATTTGACCTAGGTCCAAAAGATCCGTTTTGCCAAATATATCTACATTATTAACAATAAACATACGAAATACCTTCAATCAACAAATACCTTCCATATTACTCGATCACTCAAACAAGCCAAAAATTCATATGAATTGCAATTCTTTAATTCATACCATGGTCAAAATCAGACACTTATTTTATATGCAAAACCAAGACCACCTTCTTTGACCAATTCACGTTTAACCAAATTATTACTCAAACGGGTCAAAACCATACTATTTCAAAATTTAGTATGTACGAGTTACATTCTAACCATACCAATACGCATATAATGACAGATTCATGTTTAACCGTTCCTTCCTTAAAACAGGCCAAATTCCTAATATTATCATTAAAAAATTTAACAATTAACTTAACAAATATGGTATTCATTAATTACATACCTCTTTCAATTTCTTCATATTCTTAATCATATTGACTTTGACTTCAGTCAATTTCATTCAAAGGAGCCATTTCATCGAGTGTATTCAAACTTCCCTTCCATTCCTTTCTAGGTCTAAATCGATCTCCCATGACAATTCTCTAGGACTAATTCCAATTACGCCACCGGTATCCATACTTTTCATTCATTACATGAGATTAGTCGGCATTCCTTTAACTAAATTTCATCACATGATACTTTGATTCAGACTCTTACCCTGCATTAAACTAATTTCAAAAATTTTGAACATTGTTAAACTATTTATTATTATTACAGTAAGCCGCAATCTATAAAGTCAACTCGGTTAGTAGTTAACCATTCGTCATGCCTGAATTGATAATTACATTACAAAGCTTAGATACAAAATACAGTTCCTTCATAATTCTTACTTATAAACATATTCATTAACCTTGAATCTTGTGCTATTTCTAGTACATTACCAATTTTAACTATCCATAACCGATTATTACACACTTCCCCACTATCAATAACTTTGTTCCCAAACTATTACTCAGATCAGATCAAATTTTATGCCATTTAACAAATTCTCAATTCATACTATTCCCAAAGTCAAAGTTGGATCTCATATACATGGTCAAAACTTCGTACCATAACCAATTACTTGTTCTATATACATAGCCAATACTTTATATTGATTCAAGTTCTATTTTTAACTAATTATTCCGCAATTGAATCCAAATGCATGATACTGAGATTTATGTTAAACTAATTGCATCATAACCACCTCAATAACCACATTATATTCAGTTCATACTAATTATGTTCCAGTTTAGTCAACATATACTAACATGATCAAAGTCCAAACTCATGTTATAATTAACCTTACCATAGTTCCTAGCTCATCCAAGTTCCATACTTCAGTATTCTTTTAGTTTTATTATTCTCGGGTTTCAAGTTTTGCTCATAGCCCATCTAACTCGTCGAGGATATCAATATCATCTCCGCATACAATACCCATTCTACATCACTAATGCATTTATAGGAAAAAAAATTACCACTTACAAGAACCAATTTGTTCATTAATTCACCATTCTATTTTCACCCTACACTTACTCGGGTTATTCCCTTTCAACCAAATTTCGGTCCATCTTTTCTAAAACACAAAAGGTTGTCTATATACTTCATTACCTAATCCGTTCCAATAATAATGTTTAAACTTGACAAATTCTATGAACCCTAGATCAATACAGAATTTGTGGTCATTAATTTCCAATACTTAAATCCTCATATCCTTTGTGACCATTAAAGTTTCACTTTTCACAACATCAACATGTACATAACAGATTCATTATCGGATAAGAAAACCATATTAAAGATCAAACGAATCCAGTAACACACTAAATCAGATTCTTCATAATCAAACAATCTACGAACGATTAGAGTACTAACAAGAAATGTACCAATTTTGACGTTAGCATCCTCGTAAGCTTCCTCAGAGGTATTTGAACACACAACCTCTTGCCTTAGGAACCTCCTCCTTTCGCTTAGAGTACCCGTCACAAAAGACTGATGAACCACAGTTTCATTTTTCGGCGACTTGTTAGAAAGAGTAGAGTATTGACACTTTCGGTATCCCAACTTTCCGTAAGACTAATAATTGCATCCTTGTATGCACAGCTAAACCTTTTATGTCCGTTTTCACCACAACCCTAACACTTCAAGGTTCTTGATAATTCTCACATCGTCCATTATAATTTCTACTACAATGTCGACGTTTACAGGTTGCACCCGACTACAAAATTATCAAAGTTATACACATAATATATTATTTCACATAGACCTTACTTATACATGTTTCGAAAAGAACTGACACTGAACTGCCGGGGGGGGGGGGGATTGAATTGTTTCATTTTATAACGTTTTGGTTCAGGAATCAACATCTACTTTGGTTCAAATCATACTCACCCTTCCGAACATATTCAACAACTTTTGCGACAAAGGAATATCATATTTGCTAGCACAATCTTAATTTTTTATATCTAAACCTTCCACAAGCACTTACACTTTCTTTACTCCATTTTGGGATGAATTTTGTGGCAAATTGTGCCTCCGGATTAAACATCGTTTAATATTCGTCTAACAACATTGTTCCTAATCTAATTTCCAAGAATTCTTTCTCAATCCTTGTTCTCATCTCACTAGAACTATATTGATCAAGAAACGAACTATAAACGATTACCAAATCATATGATCCTCTTCTTCCTCGCTTAATATTTTATACAAACTATTCATCAGGTCAACGCCTTTCCGGAAAGCCTAGCGGTCACATAACATTTTGATCTTCCCCGTGGACATGAGATACATAGAATACCTTGTATGTGTTTTCAATACTCAACGCCTCCACAGGATCAGGCACACCCGTAAATTCGATAGCTCCACTACTACAAAAGGTTTTAAAGGATATTGCCCCAAATTTCTTACTTAAAGATTCAATCACCACATTAGCCTTCAACTTACTTTTCTCTCCTTTTCTAAGTTAATCAAACAAAGAACGAACCGTATTAACAATTCTACTCATCAATCTTTCTTCACAACAAACACTTGTTCCTCTTTCATTTAACAAAGTTGTTTCATGCCTCAAGATAATCATGAAATTTCCCCTCATTCAGAAACCCCTTGATCACATTTACCACATCTTTGATCCATGATTTACCGAAATTTAAGTCCACACGATTATATCATTATTCATACCATTTCCTATTGATAACCCTTTACCCATTTTCTAGACTTAAACCTATGGTTTGTATCCATCCTAAACCCATAATCCATACACTTCCACCATCAACACCTAAGTTTGAGTCTAAGCACCGCAATGATACCTAGTTCACTCAAACTAATGCTCTGATACCATATTGTATAGACCGGGTCAAGAAATCCCACCAATCAAAACGAACAACCAATCAGAACGAACAACTTTCTAATAACTATCTAATTACAATTAACCATTCTAAACCGATAACGACTATACAAAATACAACAAGCAAGCCAAGATCTCACTACCAACAAAGACTATGGATACAAACCAGCTAACTACAAAATTATCAAAACAAAACTATCCAACTCCCACATACCTAAATATACGCCCGGAGTATAACTTCTAAGCCTCCGATTAACTTCAAGATCCTATATGCTTACTCTTATCTTTTCCTGTAAAAAGTTAGTCCACTAAACGGGTAAGCTACAACGAGCTTAGTGAGTTCATAAAGTACAAAATAATACTAGCATTATATACAAAACAAAGAAATAATAATATATAAAATAGTATAAAACTATTTAAGTAATTCATATTATAGCAAGTACACACAATGCATAACTGACCGAGAAGCTTTACAACTTAACATGAGATTTACCGAGAATCCGTCATAGCCGAGTATCAACACATATCCGGGATCAACAAGAATCACTGAATGACTGACATTGAGAATACAACTATATCGCAAGAATCAACAAGAGTTTGCAAGATAATAAACACAATTGAGAACCAATCACCGAATCAACACTCCACGAGAATCATCACTTAACCACCGAAACTGATACAATACCGCATCATGAATCAATGAGATCTCAATACCATCCAAACGAATCAAAGTGCGTCATTCCCCCTTAGGCCATTAGGGAATGAGGCCGATGAAGGTGATCAAGGCACCCCTAACCGAGTCCATGATCCAGCTTCACCACCACGGTCCATACCACTCCTCCGCCAGGTACTCCCGCGTCCACCGCTCAACATATTACACAAAGTAATACTCAAGCCGCCGTGGGTCCTCACGAAACGAAATTATCCCTCAAGGAAATCGTACGGGTAACTCATATTCGATATCAAACGAAACATTAACAACGATGACTCCACGAGACCGGAACAATAGGATTATCACAACCCGAATCAATAAAAATGCATCTCATACTAGAGCAATCCAACCGAGACGTAACACAAGGAATTTATACGACATGAATCGATATCAAGTGAGACACTTCAAGGATATTCCATCAATCAAGACATCTATCAAAAGATTATACACAAGGCATACCACAAATAATCACTATATTCTTACAAGTCAATACACATAGCAAAAGTCTATTAATGAGTCAAACTTCATTTACTCATATTACAGTCAAATCACTAGAATTACCAATTCAATGTTCTAGGCATCGCATATGTGATAATAATTAACTAAATAATAATTAAACACGTATCATTTAAATATATAACTACTAGTATACAGTTGTACATAGATGAACTCACCTGGAATCAAGCGATTGACAACACGAGCCAAGTACTTTCTTTAGTCAAATTCCATTGACACTGATCGATACAATCACCACAATTTCCCAATTGTTTACCTATCACAATTATACTTATCTCATTCAATATACAAGCTCAAAATCACTACTAATATGACCCTTAATCACCAATTTCCCAAATTTGGTGATTAACCCCAAAACCCTAAACTTCTAACTATACATCTAGTGCATAATCACATGCTAACTTCCAATTTCCTAGTTCAATATCAGATATACATAGTCTACAATCATCAATTTCAGTTCCATAACTCAAACCCTAACTAGGGTTCATGACCTACTAACTCAATACATCAATTTATACATATGCATGGTGATAGGGATGATGATTTACCTTAATTATCAATACAATAGATGAAAATCCTTTGATTTCTAGTCAAAATCTGCCCAAGAACACCCAATATTGTCCAAAATCGTCCACACCCGTCGAGAGAGAAATTTAGGGAAGAAATGAGCTGAAATGGGTCAAAAATCCCGTTTTTATGTCTACCTGCACAAGATAGCGCCGCTATCTTCAAGATAGCGCCGCTATCTTGCCACCCCTTGCTTTTTAGCGCCACTATTTCCAGAAATAGCGTCGCTATCTCTAAATTTTTCGCGTTTTCCCCTTAGCTATTTCGAGTTGCTGTCCCCTTTTACACAAGATAGCGCCGCTATCTCTAAGATAGCGCCGCATCTTCCGAAATGCTGCAATTTCACATTTTTCTTCCTTTTTGACCTATGCCACTTATCCAAATACCGAAAATACAGATTTTTGACCAACACTTTCAACCAACGTAACCTAACAACTTGTCATTTACCACCTATAATTAACTTAACAATTAAAATACTCAAAATTAGAACACGTATGTTACAGTATTAAATTTTCGTATTGGGAAAATATTAAAATCTTTCATATGGGAGAAAACACTTAATAGACTGAGTCATTTAAACGAGTAAATCAGAGATTAGTAAATCAAATTGATTAAACATAAATGAGAATCAGAATGTTGTGTCAATGATTTGGAGATTTAAAATGTGACTTATAAGTGTTTTAGTAATCATGTAGCCTGTATGAAGGTTTCATTTGAAACAATGTTGGTCTTAAGCATCAATTATGTAATACTTTAAGCTTATGTGTAGGAAACGAAGCGACTATTGAAATTCTGGTTCAAGGCCCGAAATTAAACGGAACCGAACCCCCAACAGGTAAACCGGAGAACCGAGAACCGAGAACCCGACCGAAAAATGAAAACCAGATCCATCTCTAGCATATAATATAAAAGAAAGAAGCTTTCAAGATATTGTGAGGGTGGTTTGATGATGTATTTACGGGTTCATAAGGGGGTGGTTGTTGTGTTGTGGTTGTTCCACGCTTCATTTCTTGATATGAAGAGAGGAAATCGAGAAGAAATTAGCTATTGATGAAGATTACTTGCCAACGAACTATTGGTTATTAGACTAATTTAAAAAGACATCTTATTGAAGTTATGTTTATGAAGTTTGTCCAAATAGTTTTAACTACGTCTACAAGCAGCTTTAATATTTTGATTTCATGTATCTAAGACTAACTATTAGCTTTCGGTATTTTTGCTTTTTGACCATTTTGAAAACTAGATGTTGCCGGCAGCTAGAAATATGTAGTTCGCAGCCCGCCGCAAAGAAATATGTAGTTCGAAGCACGCCACATCGTGCGGGTTTTAACCTAGTCATATAAAATGATAGTTTATATGCTTATGGTTTGTATGAGCATAAACTGTGTGTCGAATCAGCAGGTTCGAAAAACACAAGTGCATATGGTTCTCATTCATCGAACGACATGTCGATTTATAGACACCAATTCATCATATGTGTATAACCACATTCGGGGGAAAGATTATTTAGTCAACCCTTTTCGGTAGCTCTATTCGAATACAACCAGGAAAGACGGCAAGGGTGGACAGCGCTTGTGCGTATCGGAACCACCCATCATTAGGAGTCAGAAAAAGCGCCTATCTTTCCTAGACATTGTAATAAGAATAGGTAAGCCTATTTGGGGATGATGTATAATATCTTTCACTTGGGTAGTTTTAATACAATGCTCATAAGTCCGTAATTTTCGATTTGAGTTCGCATGGACTAATAGCGTAATTCACACATTGTGATTCACTAACAATAAGTGAACTTTCAAATACAAAAGAAAGTGTAACGAACTCTTTATATGCCAATGCATCCATAATTGATGGTTAATTAGTTCAAATATATATATATATACGTAAATAATTACCGGATTTTGTCCAAGTAATATAGTTGTATAAGGGTAATTTCGTAAACCCAAATACATGAAATCATTTAAATAAATAAAGAAATGGAAATATCATTCATGTTTCCCCATATCACGCAACCTCCCCCTATATTTACGTAAATGATTCACCAGTATCCAAAATTAGTTTGAATTTTTAAAATTGTATATACGAACGTCGACAGTTTATTCTCACCAAAATCGCCGAAACAGGTACACGATTCCATCTTTAATTAGTGAATGTTGCACATTTGCAATAAGTTTATGGAAACGCATTGAGCACAATCTTAGGTTTTTTCAAAGCTTTGACGGAAAAAAAATTCATCAGGTTACGATCGGCGACATATGGCAGGTAAATGACTGATTTAAACCAATAAGAAGACTCGCATATGTGTTTTTTTACTTGAATCATAGCTTAATTGAGTTAAAAAGAGGTATGGGGGGATGAATGTTCTAGGGGCAAGGGGAAAAACTGAAAAATTAATTTAACTGATGTTACATGCGTTTTTAAAAAAAAAATTGTGTTGGCCTTTTCATATAATCATAACTGAACATAGTGATAACCATATATGTTTTTTTATATTTTCGTAATTGTTGAAACATGTTCGGGTAAAATTGATGTTGAAACAAAAATTAAATATGTTCTTCCTGCGTAAAGGTTTTACTAGAAGTGCAAAAGAAAAGGGAAGAGTTACTGAATTGAAGGAGGATATACGGTCTAATTCGACAAAATAGAAAGGTAAGTATAGTATAACATATATGCATATATAGTAGTAAAACACTAAATTTGATTGATTTTGTTGTTACAAGAGGCGGGAAAAAGGACACAAACACTGGTACCAAATACGATGTAGGGGCAAGTTCATCAAATGAGAAAGGTAAAATATGTACGCTTGTTAAGTATTCAATATGTTTTTTGTATTGATTTGGCATGTATTTGAATTGACTAAATCTGAAAAACATATGTGTGATATGACAAACTAATCTTTCTTTTTTTTTCTTTTTTTTTTTTTTTTGTAAACATACAATTGATAAAACTAGTGGGAAAAAGGGAACACAAACAACAAGAAAACAAATGATTCGGGATCAATTTCTTCATACAAGAAACGTAATATTAATAAGACATACATGCATCATTATGGGAAAACTAATGAAAAACCCATTGATGTTCATATTCAAGAAACATATATGCAATAAATGAAGTTATGGCCAGAATTTGATTAAGAATATACAATCTTTTCTTTAAAATGTGCAGATATTGAAAGAGATGAAACAAGGATTCTGCTATCAGAGTGCAATATCAAAAGAGATGAAATAAGGGCAAAAATGAATGTGGGGTTTTAAATTGGTTTTTTTGTTTTTGAATTTAATTGATAAACAGTTAGTTGTGGTTTTTTTTTTTATTGTTTAGAAGACACATGTTTCTCTTACTTTGACTATGGTTATGGAATACACTTTTTTTTGTTAAGTTTTGTTTTGATTAGTTAAGTTTTGGTTTATTTACGTTAGAAACATATATGATTTATAAGTAACATGCGTAATGTTGGTAAGCTAACGAAAGGTATGTTTTAAATGAAAGCTAAACATATATGTTTGACCTAATTGTAACATATCTAACCAGCACATATTCTTGTAACATAAATGAAAAAAAAAATTATGTAACATATATCATCAGTACACATTTATTTAACGTGTATGTGAAACACATATATGTTTGATCACAACCAAATATTGAATTAAGGTTAAAACACAAACCAATAATGTAAATATGCATAACCAAAAAAAAAAAAAATCAGGTTTCTCAAAATATAAGCGGCAAACATCTTAACTAAAAAATAGTCTTATATTCATCAACTTATCCATACAAAAGGTAAAAATTATTTCAAAGAATATGTATGTACAACAGTGTTTTAAAACCCCGGTTGACCAGGCAGGTTGGACCGGTTGAACCGCGACCCAGTGTAATAAGCGGTTCAACCGTGACCGGGTTTTTGCTTAGAATCGACCCGCTTCGACTCGACCGGTTATGGTGAAAACCGGCGACCCGGTGACCCGACTTGACCTGGTTTCTAATTTTTTTACTTCAAATGTACAAACTTTAGTGCATGATGCACACATCTTTTATATAATATTTTTTTTATATGTTGTTATTTGACCTGTTTTTCTATTCTTTTACTTCAAATATATAATAATGTACATTTTTTACTGCATGATGTACATATCTTTTATATAATATATTTTTTATTTATGATGTTAGTTGACCCGGGTTGACCTGCCGGTTGAACCGGACCCGTGACCCGGCCATCTTACCGGGCCGCGTAATAATCCGGTTTTTAAAACATTGATGTACAATATAACATTTATATTATCCAACTCAAACATACACTTTTATAAAAACATAAAAATATTGAATAACATACATGCACGTGCAACACATATATATCCAAACAATAACATTTATGTTACCCTAACCAAGAACAACACATAAACAAACTTTATCTCACAAGACCTAATCATCTACACCAATGACAACATCAACAAAACTTAGATTACTTGATCATAACACCTTCATCTTAATTGTCTCCTTTGGCAGAATGATTTGCACCAATGTTGACACCAACCGCTCATTGTACCACCCACTGCAAAACATAAAAATAACACATATTTTTAATCACAAACACATATAAAAACTAATAGAGAACATATATGCAACCTAATAAAAAACATTAATGTTACCCTAATCAATAACAAAAAAAAAATTGTGTACTTAAAGAAAACAAAATATGCAAACTCGTATGCAAACTCACCGAACACAGTTATATAGATAAAAAAACAAAATTCAAAAGACAAAGTGAAAATTTTAACAAACTGAAAAATTAACAAACTTGTATCCCTAATACTCGTTTAAGGGGATGAAAAAAAAAAATTAAAACTACTTCTTAACATTCATTAAAATCATATCATTAAAGTCATTTAGAAAGCCTTTAAATTGTCCCAATCGTAATTCGAAATACTAACCTCAATAAGAAAAAACAAATCCAAAATGTGGTGAAAAAAAGAACTATTTGGGTAGATATTTTGATGAAGGTGGTAGTAGCAAGTTAACAAATCAACTAAAATAATCTTGCCTCCAAATTTAAAAGAAAAAATCAATACGAACAGAAGGTAGAAAGTTTTGAAGGATGAGAAAAATTATAGGTAACTTCGAATTAGGAAACATCATATGGTCAGAAAAAAAACCATAAACCCAAATTCAAAAAACCAAGTATCATGTGGGGCGATTATGAACAAAACAAAGAAACATGTATGAACTTTTATAAGCAAAGTTATTGAAATTGATATTTAGAATTACACAGAACCCTTACCCTACTCCTCATCATCGGCATTTCAAATGTCATGTTCGAGATCACGTTCGATCTCGGGAATATCCGTCAGCTTATGTGGGCAGAGTCGAGATTCACGTTCAATTTAGGGTTTTGAAATGCAAAATTGAGAAGATGAATAATAGTGTAGTCCGATCATGAAGATTCACGGATGAAGATAGGTTGCTGGTTACCGGCGGTGTGTAATTTGATGAAAATCCAAATCCTGAAAGTTAAAATTAAGAAAATTTGTATCAGAAACTAGAAACCACGAACACGAATTAGTAATAAAGCTCCGATTGAGGAATTACCTTGATACGCAGATGAATTGAAAATGTGAAACAACACTATGAGAGAAGAAACGTATGAGAGAAAATAGCTTTAGGGTTTTCTAAGTAGTGGGGAAATATATGATAAAATCTCCATGTTCCATGAATGTAGGGATTGAACGTAACTTCCAAAAATACCAAAACCGTTTTAAATGGATTATGCCTATAATACCCTGCGATTTTTTTTAATAAAATAAATGAAAAAGATATTACTAATTTGTGATTGGTTAATCAAGGGTTCTCAAAGTTCTTTTTAAAATCAGGGTTCTCAATATAATCCTTCACTACATATATATATATATATATATATATATATATATATATATATATATATATATATATATATATATATATATATATATATATATATATATATATATATATATATATATATATATATATATATATAGGGTCGAATTCCATACAGAACCCATATTATTTACAGAACCAATAGAACTTTTTTTGGTGAAATCTGGACCATTCATTTTTACATCAACGGTTGATAGCATTGGTGACATTTATATAATTAATTGGCATGTTAAAAACGGAAATAATGAAGGGAAAAGGGTATTGTTGGGATTTCAATAAAACAAATTAACAACGGAATAAGCCCCAAATTAAGGAGGTCGTGCGTTTTAAAAAAGAGATCCCAAAAATTTAGGACCTACCAAAACCCTTAACGTCAAACAAAAACAATTTATGTTGCAATATGTATGAATTGATTATAAAACTAGTCCAGAACAATTCAATTTCTATTAATTTACAATTCACAGTTCTGAATACATATTAAACACAAGAAACAGTGAGTGTATCGGAAGTTTGTCATTAAAATCACGTTTTTTTAGTTAATAAATCAGCGGATTTCGGAACCAAATAAGGATTTGAAAACAGTGAATGCATGGATGTATGTATAAAGTAAAGATGTTAACTCCATGGATACATGTATGTATAACAACCACGTTTTTTAGATAATAATTCAATGGATACATGTATGTACAACCAAATAAATCATTGGATGCATGCATGTATCTAATATCTTAATCGTTGAATGCATGGATGTATACAAATGATCAGTGGTTGCATGTATGTATAAAAATTGATTTTTATTTAATGGTTTTATTTAATGGTTTGAAATATTAAAATCACCATGTAACACATTTCTGAAATGTTATGTATAGCTAATTATGGAATAGATCTAAGTGATCTTCCAGTTAAAAAGGATGAACATATGGTCCAATAGTGGTTGATTTAGTAACAAGGTTGTAAAGATGTATCATAAATAAAAAAAAATATATGTACTAAAACAGTGATGATTGGTTGATAGTTGCTAACAACAATACATATATAAACATATGTGCAAAAATAAAATATCACACATTACATGTATGTAGGACACGAATGTATATTTCAGATAAGGGGCTGTTTTTTAAATACATTAATGTATTATAAAACGTCAATGACAGTTGAAATAAAACATCAAATTGAACTACGTAATAATTTTTAAAAACATTCATGTATTATAAAACTTACATGACAGTTTACATAAGGGGCTGTATTTTAAATTCATTTATGTATTATGATTAATGGTAAGCTGTTGTGTTCTACTAAACCAGTCAAAAGAATACAAACATACAAGTAGTTCTATGGTTAAGATCATATAGAAATACACAAATAATTCCATATAGAATATCTATACAGAATACGTTTCACTGGATATTACATTTATACAAATTGGTGATAGGGCCATCATTTTTAGACGATGCTCAAAGATATAATACCAATCGAAACCAAAAACAATAACATATGTATACAAACCGCATATACTAATATTCTTTGTGGAAAAATTATATACAATTAATTTATACAACTAAACCAAAAATTACTACCATGAACATCATCCTCATCGACATCTTAAAATGACTAGTTCACAGGATCTTCGTTGAAAAAAGCAAGCCAATGTATGTCTATTATGTCGGTGCAATTTGTTTGATCTTGGTAAATACCAATTTCTTTTTCATTCTCCATTTTTTTTGGAAACGGTCTTTTTCATTCTCCATTGATATTTTTTTTCAGGTTTACTGAATCTTCTTCACTAGAAACAAAGATTGGTTCGGTTGTGATATTGTAGAAGAAACGTACGTGGTATGATATTGAGAATATTGCTTTCTAAAGATAATGGAAAATAAAAAAAGGTATTATGGAAACTACATTTGCTTAAATTAAGGAGGTGATCGGTTACTAAGATAAAATGAAATTGTCAACTTCCTATTATGCCCTTAAGTATTTAAAATAATTAAATAAAACAAAAACATTTATCTTAATTATGATTGGCCTAGAATAGTTCTAAAAGTTCTGTAGATAATATGGGTTCTGTATGGAATCCATCACTATATATATATATATATATATATATATATATATATATATATATATATATATATATATATATATATATATATATTTAACGAAAAAAATATAATTACTAATTAATAAACATATCAAAAAAGTTTTCTAATTACTATTAAAAATATTTATATGATCATCAAAATTATTATAACAAAATTTATAATTATATAAATTCATTGTGAAATAAAATACGTCATAACTTTTTCATACATTGTAACAATCATTATTGTCACATAAATAAACAATTATATGAAGAAAAAACCTATAATCATGTCTCCTCATTTTGTTTTTTAACCAAGAAAATATAGTATACATTTATGGAGACATTTAAAATTATTTTTAAAAATGATGCAATCTTTAATACAATTTATCAAGTTATGGGGTCACATTTTGACCAAAACGTGAAAAGATATTTAAATCTCTTTAAATAGTTTTAATTCTCAATTAAAAGTATGGAAGTTACATTTTAAATGTCCAAAATAACATATGGAGATTACGATTTAAATTTCCAAAAATATGGGAGGCGTTTTTAAATTTACTTAAATATATGAGAATTCAAAAGTAATCAAATTTAAATAATATTAAAGACTTTTGAATTAAGAAAAACAGTGAAGGACCACCATATACATCTATAACTTTCTCATTGTGTAAATTTAAATATAATATTATATTCCATAATGCTAATAACAGAGGTTTGTTTTGTTTGTTTTTTTTTTTTTTGTTTAAGAAAACAAACAAATATAAAGAACGTAATTTTCTTAAGTAAATTAAAAACAAATTTGTGAGCTTTCCATTACAAAGTAACTTTAAGTAAATAAATTTGCTTTTACTGAAATATAGAAAATGTTAGACATACAATATTTATGGACACATTAATATTTTCGTGTACAATCAATCCTCCGTTTCATTTTTACAAACAGAAAGACTTGCAAATTTTATTTTATTTTATTATACATTCATACGAACCATTTATTTAATGATGTTTGGAAAACAAATTCTTTGGAATTTGCAATTCATTATTAATGATCGTACAAAAAAATGATAAGTATAATGATTCAAGAAAAACTTACTTTAGATTGTGTGGGAAGAATGATATTGAACTTCTCGGTTTACTTACTTCTTGAGCGACGAACATGAAACGACTTGGAGCAAATTGCTAATAACGTGTTGTAAGTCAAATTAGCTCAATCATCCAAACATTCTTCATTCACAGATTTGTGTGTTACAACCATGGTACAAATAATACATATGATACTAGAGATATATGAGATACAAGAGGTTCTTGAGAGGTGTAAGAAAACAAGTGATACAACATCTCTACTTATAGGCTAGAGAATGATACACTAATGGTGTACATAAATAGTACTTATGATTATGTTAAATACTAATCAACCACTCATCATAAATGAGTTACAACACTCGCAATTTATTATAACTTAATTTTACAAAATGTCAAAATCCTCATGTATAAGTCAATAATCATGATCAATAAGAATACCAAATAAGAATACCACGCATATCTTACTCTAAGCTATAATTTTTGGCCAAATATATGCTACCATCAATGTCTCAAGCAAACTTAATAATAACATTGATTGCACCTATATATTTAGTTAGTTATTAATTATGCTTGGGAGTCGCTTGAAGAAGTATGAGTAGAACATACCTATCAAAGGCGACGAAGTTAATTTCTATAGGTTTGTACAAAATCGTTGAATGTCCCAAACCCATAATACGATAAAGAAAATTGCCAAGAAAAGTAACATAATATGCCAATTTTAACCATGTAAGGCATGTTTATTTTCTCCTTCATCAAAAGATAACAAATATTTCTAAACTTGTTACATCTTGCTCTTACATTCATCCATAGTTTTATTATCAAATATTTGTTATCATCAATGTGATCATAGGAAGCTAATAAGTTTATTGATAACATTGATAAATAATGGGATATTTGCTATTCTTAAGAGTCCATTAAATAAGAATGCGAAGTGAGCCACCTGTCCACAATAGCCAACGCTTCTTTCGGCTTGTATAGTGCCACTCCATGACCCGCACCCTGCATAACACAAACATAACGTTTATTGCTATAATTTACGTAGTAGTCGAGTACTACAATAGATCATGTAGCATATCTTTAATGAATATCATTTCTGCAGATTGGGATTCTGCAAGTGTTATTTATTAACAACACAACACACACTCACTAAACTGCCTTTAAATTTACACCATTTGGTCCACAACGGGACTCGACCTCATGACCACATGCTATTGGGAACACCTTCCAACATCTTATACCGCTAAACTACAGACCTTTTGGTATGCAAGTATTATAGTATAACTAACTTATAACCAAGCTATATATCTCGAGTTGGTATCACATTTTCGTTTAGCGAATTCAGTTATCAAATATGTGTCAAAAGATGTGACTTAAGTGTCTTGTTTCTTACTTTAACAGTTGCATGCGTTAACGAGTATTCATCCTTTGCATACCTTGTCCGGTATCTACAAATTTAAAAAAGACAGATCAGTCAGCTTGACAATTTTTCAATAAAGCATGGTATTTCATGAAACAAATTTTAGCCCGGGAAAACAAATAAAAAGAAATTTCATTTAGAAAAAACTGAAAAGTAAATATAGTATTGGAAATAAAAAACACAACGAGGGTGATGATAATACTTATACTAACATTTATCAGGGAATGCTATATATTTTTTTTCCTTTTTTAAAAACCGGTGTTTAGTGTATCTTTACAAACCAGTCGCGAAGCGCATACACATGCTCCTCGTTAGAGAGACAAAACCTGAACTCACCCAGCAACTTGGTTATCAACAAACCATGGATTCCATGGGTTTTCAATTGGAAGATTGAGAGATTTTATCCAGGCTTCTGTGCCAACATATGAAAAACTCATATCAAGATCACCGCTGCCAACACAAAGTTTTCAAAATATTAACATATGAGTAACATGTTTTATTTTTTTACTGATAGGCAAGAAAATTGAATGATGAAAATGATAAATCTTATATCTAAGAGTATTTGTAAGTACTTAAGGATCAAAACTTGGCAATTTCTTGTAACCAATTCTTTATGGTAGATGACACTACTAAATATGTCATATGAGAAAAATACGGTGTCATCCTTAAAGTAATGGAGAGATTCATTGGTTTTCTGCCAAGTTTCTATTATTCCCTGCACAACAAACCAAATTTTATTTTAGTAATTACTGAACCATTCTCAAATGAGGAAAAAAGATCAGCCCGTGTGACAAAACTGATGAGGTAACTGACAATACCGTTGTACAGTAATTGAACAATTTCATAAGATGTAAAGTCTTTGGGAGCTACATACCTCACGGACATGAAGAGCTTTTTGAACAACTTTATAATTTGCCCAATACTCTAAATATATCTTAGCAGCTTCCTAAATAAATATAAATATGAATTAATGTTTGAGTTTGTAAGTTTGTTGGGTTCCATCTTAAAACCAATTGGTTGTAAGATGAGTAGCTCAGAACCATTATAAGCACATTACAGGTTCGATATTTGTTCAATGTGGGACATTACTCAACACGCCCCCTCACATGTGGCGTCATTTGTTTTTTTCGCACCTAACACGTAGATATTTTATGGGTTACGTGTGGCCCGTGTGGCCGTTTGACCAACTACGGGCGAACTTTGCTCTGATACCATGTAAGTTTGTGAGGTTCCATCTTAAAACTAATTGGTTGCAAAAGGAGTAGTCCAGGACTATTATAAGCACATTACATGTTCAATATTTGTCCATTGTGAGACATTATTCAACAAAGTTGACTAATATTAGCGTATAAATATAGTGGCGAAAAATGATATTTCTTCGTATATAAAGAAAATATAAATATGAATTAATGTTTGAGTTGCCCAATATTAGCGTATATATATGGTGGCGAGAAATGATATTTCTTCATATATTTTTCTTTCTATTCATATGCATACATACTTCTGAACTTGACATGTGTCATAAACTAATTCTCTTTTCTCATATCATCCCTTGATTTTGATATTTATCATAATCAAATGAGTAGAATTATGAGTAAGAAGAAATATCATTGCTCATACGTGGCAGTTTCATAATATTGAGAAAAGAAATCTTACACGGCAAATTGGTTCCGGATTTTCAGGGTCACAAACAGGATCCAGTACATTTGCTATGTTAACTCTGCTCGTACACTGGAATTTGAGAATCTCGATTAGTGTTTTGATACATTAAAATTATTAGTTAAGATGTATTTTAGTATCCTAAACATAGTTATCGGGTCATCTACTAAAATATAAAAAATGCAACATGATATTCTGAAATTTATGAAATGGTCAATTTAGTGAGAATTTTTCAAAAGTAATGTAGCTTACTTCCAAACTCTTAGAAATAATGCAGTTTTCATCCCATTTTCAAATATAATGCTACTAGCCAGGTAGCATAATTTTTAAAAATGGGGAGAAAACTGCATTATTTTTTAAAGTTTGGAAATATATTGCATTATTTTTTAAAAATCCTCCAACTTAGTATGTTGACTCATTAATTTGATCGCATTTACCTCATCTACACGCTGAAGATTATATGAACACTGGGTGTTATTCTGATCACTATATAAGTAGTTACCATGACAAGTTTCTTTTGTCGACTGAAATATAACACGGATGAACATATCAAAATCTATTTCACTAGCAACAAACATCGTACGTTATGATGTTGATGTTAGTGTTTTACGTTACCTCGTAAATATCGTCTGATATAAGTGCAAGCCGGTGAGCAAACTCTAATCTTGAATTATAATCGTTGAATTTATCGGTGAGAGGGTTATCAATTAGGCATCCCTGTAACCAGAAAGGTATTATTAGTTAGTTAAGTATTCTATATCCTTAATAAATTAAATGAAAAAAGAAATTAACAGTACGTATTGATCCTAGTAATTAGTCGTATAAAGATTTATTTCACTATTGTTGAAGAAAGTCGGCAACTTTTCAATAAAATGATAAAACTTTCAAACAAAGATAGAAATAGATCGATATTTACTTTAATATTCACTTGTGGTTGATTTCCTCGTTCATTGCCTACAAAATTAGAGAATATTGTAAATAGAATGCAATAATATTGGAAGAATTGGTCGATTGATGGCATGAGTTGCCTTAAAAAAAGTTTTCATTTCTTTTTTACATAAGTTTTTAAGAGATAGTTAGTGGTGAGACCCTTGGTAATAATTTTGATTAGAATATAAGGCTATTAGAATATTATTTTATTGAGTGGTCCTTTTAATTTGAGAAATGCATACTTTTTTGTGGGACAAATTTTAAGGAGGAAATGAGAATTTTTTTATGGGACGAAAGGAATATTAGAGAACAAAAACAAAAATGGTTACTAATAATGACCAGCCTAAAGATGGGACGACCATTTTCATCACAAAAGTTCGTTACTAACCTTGGTCATACCATTTTCATCACGAACATTCGTCACTGATATGACTCACTTAATGGCTCTGTTTTGTACAGTAAAATACTAACAAAAACTAGTCACTGGTAGAGACCAAAAAGGTGATCACTTAGTGAGCAAGAAGTGGTCACATGTGAATGGTAGGAGATGATTCGCAATATGAAAAATAAGCAATAATTTCATCAATTGTAACTTTGAAATCTGGGAAATGAAGCAGAGTACAACCAGCTGATTTGTGTGACCATCGCCATGGAAACCTAGGCGTCATACCCCTTATATCACCGCCATGGAAAGCTTGCTGAAGAGATTCAGTATCGTTATTGTCAAATGCACGGATCGGGAAGTTTTCAAGGTCTTATTTTTTTAATTTTCTTTATAAAACTTTCTAATATATTTGAATGGTTTTAAAGTCTGAAACATACATAATATCTAAGTTTGTTACTTTATTAAAGGAACGTAATTAATATCATAAGCATTTGCTAAACATTTTAATTACAATGAATGATGTAATTAGGTAGGAATTGAATTACGAAGAAACGGTTATCCAAACATTCCCCGTAATGGAATTGAATTCCATTACGAAGGATTGTAGATGATTACTTCACAACAAATGGGCCTAATTGTATTATACTAATAGTGATGTTATCTAGTGTTTAGATGTCCTACAAGGTTGCGGGTTAAGTCCTGTTGTGGACAAAAACAATATAGATTTACGGATGTGTGTTAACTAGTTAAGAAAATAGTGTTAGTATTTAGAAGTTGTTACCTTTGAATGCCTCTAAAGTAGCAGTTGGTACAATAATGCCCATGTATGATATCCCAGACATGTAAAAGGGATTACTTAGAAACATTGGGTGCTCCGCAAGCCACTGTAAGTTCGATATATCCTCGTTAAAGACATTGATACAAAAACGAGTTTAATTAGTTACTTAAGAAGATGAATGAAGAGAAAAACGAGTTTAATTATTTAATGAATGAATTGAAGAACTTAAGGTGCTGATGGATCTAACCTTTCTTATAAAATCATATGCATTGAAAGCTATAATAGAATCACTAGTCCTCGATGATTCCCATGTTGTAGCATACGAAAACCCTACACCCGCAGGTTGATCTACAAATATCATATTCGCCACCTACAAAATCTCAGATTTATGTCTATTAATTCTAGCTTGTGTAACAAATTAAGAAATGTACAAGATAATTAAATATCTATGTACCTTTGTCCATGAATTTGGGTTCATCTCAAGTGTAACGTTAGACCATGTCGAGTTTTCGAAATCGATTCTTAGTGGACCTGCATAATATGTACAATTTTATTAAAGGGAGCTGATTCGTACAAAGCAACTTTTATCCATACAGAGCAATTTTAGATAAAAAGACAATTTTGCCCTTTTTCCTCTTTATCAACATTTTACCCTTTCGATTAAATCTTGCTCTCTACCGTTTCCATGGCTGATTGCAACTGATTCCAAGATGTTGTTTATCCATTTTCAAGATTTCGTGAAAAATAAAGGGGAAAATTCAAATGTTTGTCTCTGGGAATCAACAAATCTTCAAGAAATCCATCCCTCTTTTTCTCTTCTTCATCTGCGGGTTACTATTACTGTTGTGTTTGTCTCCTGCGTGCAAGTACCCTCACATCCGGACGCCGTTTCTGCCTCTAGAACCTCCGATCCAATTATGTATCTCGCCGACTCTTATACATCTTATTTTCTACTCTCTTTAATCTTCAACTTCAATGGCTAGCAGCGATCCAGAGCACAACGACGAGCCCACCGCCGTTAAAGACCAAGTCACCGGAGTTCAGGTAGCCCCAATCGTCAAGCTTGAAGAAGTTGCCGTCTCTACCGGTGAAGAGGATGAAGACGCTATATTAGCATCTCTCCAACGTCGAAATTTTTCAATCTTAACAAAAATCAACAACTTGAATCCCTCTTCCCCAATCTCAATTTCAATCTCAATGTTAACCAAAATCTCAAATCAATCTTCCCCAAAATTATGTAAAGTATAAAAAACGAATCACCTCGACCTCTTCCATGGATCTCATAGCTCTGCAACAATTTCTCCGATCAAACTCCGATGACCGCTGCTAGAAATCCGCCACGCAAGCTTCCATCGTCTTCACTTTATCAGTATAAAATTAATGATGGCTCACAATAGGGTGAGAAATTGCCGTTTGGGGGGGTTGCCCAATGAGTCGGAATCGATTGCAAAACTTAGTATGAAGTGAAAATTGATGTTTTCATTGGAACTTCGTCAAAAGTCATTGGTTTCCTGGTTGCTCTTCATCAAAAGAAGATTGTGAAGCTTTTGAGAGATGCCCAATGGCGACTGTGTTGTGTCATATATGTAAGGGTAAAATGATGGTAAAGGGAAAGGGCAAGGGCAAAATTGTCTTTTGATCTAAATTTGCTCTGAAATGCTAAAATATGCTCTGTACATATCAGTCCCCTTTATTAAAGGGAAATTTGCAATTTTTTTAGTAACA
This sequence comes from Calendula officinalis, assembly GCA_963853835.1. Classification (NCBI taxonomy): domain Eukaryota; kingdom Viridiplantae; phylum Streptophyta; class Magnoliopsida; order Asterales; family Asteraceae; genus Calendula; species Calendula officinalis. The sequence continues at coordinate 70,818,940 of OY970823.1, read as the reverse complement.
TATAATCAATCATAAATTGTTGAGTTAAGGTAACATTAACTGGAAGATTTTGTATTTTATGGAAATTAACAATAGATACCTATTTGATAGAGGAAAGGATAAAGTCCTGAAGTGCCAGGGCCACCGGGCATATAAAGAAGAAGAGGGTCGTGCAAAGGGTCTCTTTGAGACTCAACAAAGTAGTAGAAAATCTGGATTTCATTATCTTCTCCAACTCCCACATATCTGTTCACATGACAAAAATAAAATGGAGGAGATGGATCGAGAAATAAAACATTAAACCAAGATTATAAAAGTAATTAATTAGCAACGTTACCCAGTTTCAAGAGTGAACGGGAGATCACCGTCAAAGCCAGGAAGATTGTTAATGATGGACTTGGAGAATGATAAACTGATGAGAAATACAAAGCTGATACAAAGGCAATTAACTGTTATGTAACTGGAATCCATCATCATATAAATGGCAACTCTAAAATTTCAATCTTCAAAGGATGCAATTGGGCTCCGTTGTATAACAATTTCCATTTCAACACTTGCAACCACTAAACATATATATCATTTCTACTTTTTTTTTATATTTATTGTCTAATTCGTACACTTATATGATTGGTTATTAAGTTGACTTGACAATTGGTGGGCCGATGGTTTTTATTGAGTTCACATGGCAATGGGTCCATATTACACCTATATACAATTGTGATAGAAAAAGCGATGGTTTTTATTGAGTTCACATGGCAATTGGTCCATATTACACCTATATACAATTGTGACAGGGCTGTGATTGGTGGGTTTTTCCTACTAATATATGCATATATTTATAAATAACAATGTCCATCTATGAAACAAAGGTTCTTTCCTGCTGGAGTGGTTAAGGTGCTGCCAAAGCTGTTATTCCACCTATGTTAATCAGCTCCCTTTTTTAATTAATATTATATTCAACTATATGTGGAACACCAGACATGTAGTAAAACGGGTCCCACCATTTTGTCATTTTATTTTTCAATTCAAATACTATTTTTTAGCCAATAAAACATTTCCTTCCATAAAGTTATACATTAATTTTTTTTATTCTTAAACTCTTATAATCTATATTTTTAACCTTATTTTATATATTTTATTCATCTATTGTAAAAGATATAGGACTATGTTTATTTTGTTTTAATTTTTATAAAGCATAGCTAGATTGTAAAACTTCAATAATTTTCGAATCAAGTAAAGCACAGACACCTCCAAAACAAAAAATATCGACCCAAAATGTTAAAATTATAAATTTTATTATTTGAAATGATAAGTAGTAGAAGAGTAAAACGAAATATTACGTGTATTAAATTTTTATAATAACTAAATAAGTTGATAATAAAAGGCCCAATGAAATGTACTAAAAAGTCTGAATAAGGTCTTTTTTTTTACATAAAAAGCGACATATTTTATTATTTAATTCAATTATAACAACTGATTTAAAGTCTAAAATATTGAAAACTTCATATATGTCTATGATTTGAGAGTTAAATAATTTTCAAAATCCTAAAAACAAAAAAAAAAAAGATGATTTATTATTATTAGTATTCAATGATAAGTAGAAGGAAACTAAAATTGAAACATTAGGTAATTAAAATTTTATGATTATAAAACAAATAAATAATAAAAACTATAGCGAAGCGCAGCCGATATTATACTCGTTTTCTTACAAGTTCAGTTTAAAGGATTTGAATTATTCAATCAAATGCTCTGAAATCTGAACTTTTTTCAACGAGACGCCTTAAATTTGATGCTCTGTCTACTGAGCCAATTGCTTAAATAATGTCATATGTACCAAGAAATCACAAATAATGCTCTTTTTTCACCCTTTGCAAAAATAATACGTACTATCCCACCTTTGGAATCTCGGATCCCCTAGTATCCCCTCTTTGAAAACCTGGATACTAACTTTTTCCTGTTTTTTGTGTACTGTTTTGTACCTTCTGTACTTTTCTGACGCAGGGTACATTCCCACACCCCAAAACCCGGATCCCCAAGGGGTATCCCACACCCCAAAACCCGCATCCCCTAGGGGTATCCCACACTTGAAATCCCGGATCCCCTAAGGGTATCCCACACCCGGAAACCCGGATCCCCTTCGAACCAGCTGCTTATAAAACGTTTACAAATTGATCCCTAAATCGTAACACACTACAATCATCTTCTTTCTATCCCCATTTGTAAACGATTTCAAAAGTAATCAAACATTCCAGATTTAGAGATACAAGTTTGACTTTAGAAAGTCAGCTAACAAAATTGTGAAATTCAGATATGGATTTATGTATTTAGAGACCAGATGACTATAGCTATTATAAACCATTAAAGACTATAACTAGTTTAAATAACTTAAGTACTGGAATGCAAACATCCATTGCTATTTATACAGGCACACAACGTATAACATAAGTCTCATGCTTACAACCAACAAAATAGATATATAGATTTTCTGTTATTATGATAAATATAATAACGTTTACAAATTGATCCCTAAATCGTAACACACTACAAATGGGGATCCGGGATTTCAAGTGTGGGATACCCCTAGAGGATCCGGGTTTTGGGGTGTGGGATACCCCTTGGGGATCCGGGTTTTGGGGTGTGGGAATGTACCCTGCGTCAGAAAAGTACAGAAGGTACAAAAAAGTACACAAAAAACAGGAAAAAGCTAGTATCCAGATTTTCTAAGAGGGGATACTAGGGGATCCGGGATTCCAAATGTGGGATAACATTATTTTTGCAAATGGTGAAAAAAGAGCATTATTTGTGATTTCTGGGTACATATGGCATTATTTAAGCAATTGGCTCCTGTCTACTGAAGTTTTACATGTTGAATCACGTTTTTACCTTCTTTTGTAAAGAATTTAAGGCTCCGTTTGGTTACGGAAAACGGTTTTCGTTTTTTATGAAAAGTTTTCTAGGGAAAAGAGATGGTTTTCATTTACAGTTTTCCATGAAATTTTTTGAAAACGCGTTTGGTTCAAAACATTGAGTTTTCATTTTCCAATTTTGGAAAATTAGAAAACTTGTTTGGTGGTATATTTTCCACATGTTTTCATTTTCTATTTTTTGTTATTTTAAATAATATAATATACAACAAATTTTCTCTTTCATCAACCCACCTCCCACATCTGGTGAGCAGAAGAAATGGGATCTGGTTTGAGGAGGTGAAAGAAATCGATTTTGTGTCTTATTTCGTATTCTGGGCTAATATATGTATTGGGCTAATAAAATGTAACGACCCGAATTTTATAAATAAATAAATAGTATAAAAATATGATAAATAAGGATAAATCGTTTAAAGAACGTAGGAATTGGTTTCATGTCGTTTGGACACCGTACGAGGAAGTTATGGACGAAACCGGGTCGAAAAGGAAGCCGAAAACTGCAGCCCTGATGAGCTGCAGAGTTCACGGCGTGAACTATAGTTCACGACCGTGAACTCGGGGCAGAGATTTTGGGTTTTTAGCCGATCGAAGTTCACGTCTGGCTCGCGATCGGGAAAGAGTTCACAATGGGGGAAGTTCACGGCGCGAACTTGTTCGCGATCGTGAACTCCGTCAGGCAGCATTAAATACGGGTTTTGGCTCATTAATGTCATGTGCAAACCCTAGTTTCTCTCTCTGGCGATTTTCGAGCTTGAGGAATGATTTTGGACGATTCCTTCCCAAATCTTTGGTAGATTCCACTCCTAGTTGAAGATTAAAGATATATCTTCACTCTTTGATCTTTGTAGCTTAAGATCTATGGATTTTGATGTATGGGTATGAAACCCTAGTTCTTGGGTTTTTGGGTTATGGTGAAATAAGTGATGTATACACTTAATAGATGGTATTTTAACAAAGGAAACAAGTGTATGATTAAGATTTGTAAGAATCTTAAGGGTTGGTTAAACCTAGGGTTTGGTGAATCACCATAATTAGGGGAAAGTGTTAGTTAATGGTATCTAGAGATAAATGGATACATTATTAGTGGTATGTGATATTGAACAACTTGTGATTGTTATATTAGGCTTTAGGTGAAGTCTTGGAAGGTTGATCGATTGTTGGAACAAAGAGATTTCGTGTGAAGATCACGGTTGGAGCATTGTATTGCTAAGGTGAGTACGTGTGGACTTTACTGAGTACATAGCCATGAAAATACCTTTCACTACATATGTCGAGTCTATTTGATAATTGTGTAGAATTTAGTATGTAAAGTTAGTTATATATTGTTGAATATAGTTAACTAACTTGTCTGATGATTGATGTGATAGCCAAGGGCTTTGATTGAAATAACTGTTGAGTTATAGTAAGGATGAGACGATGTGATGATGCGGGGGATCCCCGGTCATGAGGATAGGGAATGGGGAGCATTTGGGCGGATCCCTATCGGCCCATTCCATGATAGTAGTCTTGCTAACTGGAAGTAGTCCGGCGAGTTAGGCAGGTATAGGTAGATTGGGCGATTCCCTCTTGCCTTTACCTTGAAACTTATTAATGCGGGGGATCCCCGGTTAATAAGTTAATGTGGTTCTAGTTAGTTGGGGCAACCCGATAACTAGATATGATTGCTGGGAAAGCAAGGATTATAAAGTCACAATAGTGTGACTAGATAGACGGACGGATTACTTGTATGTTTGTTTATTTGTCTTATGATTACTATTATTATCGGGTCTAAATCCATGTAGCTCACGAGACGTTTTTGTCTCACGTACTCCTTGTTGTTTTTGCTATGTACTCAGGTTTGGGATCGAAGGTATAGGTGCGCATGGATAGAGATGCGGGGCCTAGAGTAGAAGAACACTAGAACGGATTTAGACTTAGCTTTGGTTTTGCTATATTTTGTAACACCAAACTTATACTCTGATTTTCATACCAAAGGTTTTTGTAAATCCGTATTTTGGGATAGTTCTCCTCTTTATTAAATGATTATTTTGGTCAAATGTTTTGTATTAAAATCCAAGGTGTTACATAAACAATTCCTAATATATGAGCCCGATTCATGGAAACTTTGCATAAGGATATGAACTAAATTGAGTATTGTAATGATAGGAATATAATTCCATAATAATTTACTTTGTCCAAAATAATTGATACGACATAACCATATACTTCCTCCGTATCACAATAAGTGATACATTTGAAAGATCACGGAGTTTGAGGCAAAAGATTATAGTAAAGTTAAAATATATTAAAGTATAGTTACAATATATTAAAGTAGATAGTTAGTGGATGATGAGTCCCAGTTTTCTTGAATAAAGTGATATTAATTAGTTTTAAAAGTAAAAGTAAGGGTATAAGGGTAATTTCATTTTATAAAAGTGGATAGTTAGTGGAGGTTAGGTCCCACATTTTTGGCAAATAAGGTAACTTTTGAAGTGTATCACTTATTGTGAAACACACATAAAAAGAAAGTGTATCACTTATTGTGAAACACACATAAAAAGAAAGTGTATCACTTATTGTGATACGGAGGAAGTAATAGATTTTCTCCTAAATAATTCAACCATTACAGTTATTCAAGTTCAATGAGTGCTATGTTAATACTCCTTGTTGCAGAACAAAAGAAATTATAATTAATCCTTATAGTATGTGATGGGAATAGGATTCAATCTGCAGATATGGCACAAAATTTCTAGTTTTATCCGCATATTCCCTTTCAGCCAAATGATACATACTATGTTAATCTTCTAAAAAAACTATAATAACTAACTTTAATATATACAACCTAATTAACAAAAAAGATGTCATTAATTATATATTCAACTTAAACCAAGTCAATTTATAGTTACTCCACAGTTGTTAACTTAAATTTTATAATGCTAACAAACTTTTTAGAAAGAATATTAACTTGGTTTCTAATTTTAAAATATATTTGAAAAAACTATTTGGTACCCAGAGCTTTTATTAAGAGCTGTAAGTTTCAATATTTAATTTGTAAAAGTATATTTGGCAAAGTAAATAAAACCGGAAATATTTGATGTAATTTAACATAATGTAGACAATCCCATTGTAACAAGACCACTTGTGCATATTAAAAATTTACCAATGTCTATACGTACGTGTGTGTGTGTGTTGGGGATGGGGTGAGTGGAGTGGAGTGGAGAGTGGGTATGTAGAGAAGTTTGGAAATAAAAAAGTATGGAAAACAATAAAAATCACTTTTTTAAAAATTTTCCAAATCCTTCACAAATTTGAAAAACAGAAAATTTTAGGCTCCGTTTGGTTACGGAAAACAGTTTTCATTTTCTATGAAAAGTTTTCTAGGGAAAAGAAATGGTTTTCATTTACGGTTTTTCATGAAATTTTTTGAAAACGTGTTTGGTTCAAAACATGAGTTTTCATTTTCCAATTTTAGAAAATTAGAAAACTTGTTTGGTTGTATATTTTTCACATGTTTTCATTTTCTATTTTTAGTTACTTTAAACAATACAATATACTTTAAAATACAATATACAACGTATGAGCCTGATTCATGGAAACTTTGTATAATGATATGAACTAAATTGAATATTGTAAGGATAGGAATATAATTCCATAATATTTTACTTTGTACAAAATTATTGATACGACATAACCATATAATTGATTTTCTCCTATATAATTCCACCATTACAATTATTCAAGTTCAACGAGTGCTATGTTAATAATACATTCGTATCAAAATAAGTGATACATTTAAAGAAACACGATTTTTGAGACAAATTATTGAAAAATAGTTTAAAATAGATTAAAGTGGATATTTAGTGGAGAATGAGTCTCACTTCGTTTGAATAAAATGATAATGATGATGTTTAAAAGTAAAAACAAGGGTAAAAGGGTAATTTCACTGTATTAAAATAAATAATTAGTGGAGAAATGGTCCTATTTTTTACCAAATAAGGTAAGATTTAGAAGTGTATCAATTATTTTAATTCACCCCTAAATTGAAAGTGTATCATTTATTTTGATACGGAGGTAATAATATTATATAATATGTTGATAATATAGTATACAATTATTCATGTCTAAGTCATATCCAAAATATGCATCAATAAAAAAGCAGTTTAAAAAACTAATTTAATTATAAATATTTCAGTCCACAATTAAAATAATATAATATAGAATTTTCGAAAACCTTTAATAAATTATTTAAATCATTAAATTAATACGTTTACTTATATCAAAGAAGTTGTATTTTAGTATATAATTATTTGAGTGTGTGTGTTGGGGGATTGAGTGGGTAGAGTGGAGTGGAGAGTGGGTATGTATATATTTTAGAAAAAAAATTAGAAATAGAAAAGTATAGAAAACAATAAAAATCACTTTTTAAAAATTTTCAAAATCCTTCACAAATTTAAAAAACAGAAAATTTTCATTTTCTTGAAAAAATTTGGAAAACTTATAAAACCAAACGTGTTTTCCGAACTTTTTGTTTTCTTGGAAAATTTTCCCGAAAAAGTAGAGAATTCTCCGTAACCAAATGGAGCCTAAGGCGTCTCGTTGAAAAAAGTTAAGAGATTTCAGAGGATTTGATAAAATAATTCAAATCCTTTAAATTGAACTTGTACGAAAATATGGACCAACTATTTTATCAAATGCTCTAAAATCTGATTTCCCTTTGTCCCTTGTAGACCTCGAAATAGGTCTGATTTGTTAATTTGCAGAATTAGGATTTGATAATTCGAAGATTAAAATAAATTGTGGTTAAAGGAGATTATGTTCATTTACTTTTTGAAATGGGATGCGTATGTTGATGGTAGGAGATTATGTTCATTTAATATAGGGTATTACCTATATTAACATTTGCCAAAGTATTTTGCTGTAGATGAGATGACCAGTTGATGAATAGAGATTGAACAAGGATTTCAAATCACAATCACCTTCCTTTACACACTTCCCATTTCTTCTTTATCACTTTCGTTTCTGCAGTCAATCACAAATCACAATCACCTTCCTTTACACACTTTCCATGTACTCATCACAACCACCTTCCTTACTTTACACACTTCCAATGTCCTCAATCGTAACTCCATTTCTCTTGATCTTGAAGTTTTCTTTACATCCTTATTCCTCATACTCTTCATCGTCTTCATACATATCTTCACCATCAACATCTGTTGCCGTTGTTAGGAACGATGGACCCGAGGAGGTGGAGGATCGGAGCATTGAGGACCCTAGAAGGTGGAGGATCAGACCTGGTGCGCTTCTGCCACGACGGAATGAGGTATGTTTCCATTCAGTCACCTAAATTTACTGTAGAAGTTGAGTTCACGTAACTTTAATATTTATTCCGTGTTTTCTCTATTTTAAAATCGTAATCCACATACACACATCGTTCTTTTAGGGTTTCAATTGAGCTTCAGAATAAATAAAGGACTCCTCCTCCTCCTCCTCCTCCTCCTTAGGTACATCACTCTCTGTTCTTTTAAGTAGGGTTTTGATTTTGAATTTTGCTGCTTCAGCTCATCTTCTTCATGTAAGTTTCACTTATGTTTTTGAATTTGGGGGTTCAGTTTTCTTATCTTTTTTTTTTAATTAGGGTTTCGATTTTGGGTACGATTTTGAAGATTCTTGCTTCTCTGTCATCTTCTTCAAGTAAGTTTCAATCAACTTTTCGAATTTGGGGTTCAATTTTCTGATAATACTTTTCTTAATATTCATTTCTCGATTTTGAAGTTGCTTGCTTAAGTTAGTTTCTTCAGGTAAGTTTTGTTGACGTTTTAGAATTCGGGGTTCATATCTTGGATTTAGAGTTCCCGAGATCAATACGGTACTTGCCTCTTTAAAGCCTATTTTTTCGAATATCGTGGTTCTGTATTTGGAATTACAGATCATGCCTCTAAAGCCTAAAGGTAACCCTCATCTGTCACTTATCTCTTCAAGTTTTGTCTCTCTTTTTTTTTTTTCAACTTCATGTCTTTTTTATGTTTTTTTTAACATCTTATATTAATTTCTAAAATTAGGTTGAAAAAGCACATAATGTTGATGTGCACTATGTTAATTGGAATCCTCATGATGAAAACTATATTCTAACTGGTATATTAATATACATTTTTCTTTTCTATTTCATATAATTTATCGTAATTTGCAAATAATAGTATGGTTTAATTTTTAGGTCAGCTGATCACTGTGTTTGCATATTTGACTGCTGAAACCTAACTTCTGAAGGAATTGTTTCTCCTGTTTATAAATTTGAAGAACAAATAATTCCTGTTTTATGTATTCAGGTATTAAATTGGTTTTTAATTTTTGATTTTATTATTATATTTTCATTCATAAGCTTTAATTTGATAAGCTTTAACTTGTAACTGTTTATATGTTGGAGTGGTGTCTAGACAAGTCTTTAGGAGTTCAGCAGAAGATGGTTGTGTGAATATATGGGTTTATGAAAAGGTTGAGTTTTTGTCATTATTAAGTACAAATTTATGGCTTTTAATCGGAAAAATATATAAATATAAAACAACCGTTGAGTTCATTTTTAGAGAAAATATCATATAACAGTGATATACCTTAGGAGGTGGTCCACTTTGGTAATTATAGGGTTTTCATCCGGGCAATTTTGATAATTATAGCGTTAATAATAACAAGCCAGAGATCAGAACCAACCCGTCGGACCGACCCGACCCAAAAGATCGGTCCGACCTGGACTGGTCCTTAGTTTGTATGTTTTTCGGTCTTCGGTCTGGTCCGGGTCAACATGAAGGTCCCAAAAAAACCGAACCGAACCATAGTAGAATTGATGGTTGGGAAACGTTTTTGTGTAATCGGGCTTCTCCTTAAAGTAGGCATGTTACCTAGACATTTGTGTGTTGACAAGTCGTTTATGATTGGAAACATAAATAATTAATAGTATTTAATAAAATGAACTAGATGCTCTTATATCAAGCTACATGATTTGAGCTTCATAAATCAGCGCTTCACTTTGTCAAAGGATATTTTATGCAATGTAATAATTGATCATAATAGCGCATGAATGGTAAATTCCTCGAATGCTTAAAGAAAATAGACATCTAATCAAATTAACTTGAATTCTTATTTAAACTCTTAATTATTACATAAATAATTGATTATTTTATCCTTTATGTCCATTTTCTGCACTAGGAAAAAACTTAACAGATTAATCATGTCGTTGGTTCCTTGGGGCCAAAAAATACAATGACTTTCTGATTTGGTCAAATTTGTATTTTACATTAATAAAATTTAATATTTTTAATACTTTATTATTGTTTGTAGGTACTACAGATACATATAGTGGCAAAAATTGTTGGATTGAATCATAACCTTTGGGTTGAGAATGTTGACTGCTTGGTTGCTGGTTTTCTTGAAAATATTTGAAGAAGGCTGGCATAAAATGGTAAAGTTTTTCATTCGCATGCATAAATGCTAAATATGTCAATAAAGTTAATAATAATATATATTTTACGGAATTGCAATTTGGGATCGAATTCATTAACAATTAATGAAGGGAAATGGTGAAGAATTAACATATGAAAAAGACGAAGAAGATGAAAACGATGAAAATGAATATTATTATAATTATAGCACCAAAGAAGATGAAGAGTACTTTGATGGAAGTGAAGTTGAACCAAAACCAATATGGCAATCACAATGAAGTTTGTTATGTAAAGTTTGGTTGGTTATTTAGTAAAACTAATATGACTTGGTGATGATAATTATGTAGCTTTAATATAAGTTTGAGATTGATTTTATCTAATAATTATATGATCAAGGGACATTTTTGTAACTATGCAAGGGATAGATTATATGTATATTTTTACCCCGCCGCGAAGCGCGGGCACCTATTCCTCGTTAGGGCTTATATAAGAGGATCTCCAATGAGAGGTTTTTTAAAAGGTTATTACTATTTGAATAACCTCTATTATGACTTTTTACCATTGAAATATATGATTTTTTTTAGGAGGTCACTCCAACCACTTATTCTTCCCCAATCACTTAATCATTTATCAATGTTTGATTCTTTTAGTCCATATATTTAACAATTTTACATTTTAAACCTTTATATATATATTTATATGTGAATCATTTATTAATTTTATAACTATGAATTATAACTTTATTATATTTTAATACATGATGATTAATTTTATTTTCTATAAGCGAAACTGCAAACAAAAAGGATTGAGTGATAAAAGATATGGTTCATCCATTCTTGAGTGAAGGCCTCTTAAAAATGGGTGTGGCCGGATTACCAAAACTTAGCTTATACGACTTGGATTTTGGGTGGGAGCAACCCGAAAAGATTGATATTCTGTCAATGCAACCAAAGAATCGCCTCACGATAATATTGAAATCGGATTGTCACTTGCTGCTATACAAATGGACGCTTTTATTTCCATCTCTAGAAACGAGTTAGAGAGAATGGATATACAATGTGGAAGCTAGTTATAGTTTGCAGCCGTATGTCTGAGTTTCATATGAATGAATAAATTGTTCAAATTCTCTTCAAAGTCTTGCACTGTATAAACAACTTAATTAGTTTGCCACTAATTAAATTTAAATTTTTACAATTAATTAAACACAATACTTATAATCCAAAACATTATAGGAAGTATTAATAAAACAAAAATGACATTATTTAAAAAACATTACATTAGTAAAAAGAACAAATTATGTTATTAAAAAAACACACTCGCCGTCTTCATCTTCAGCAAACGCATGACCATACTTCTCCCGCAACCATTATTCTCGTGCTTTCTCAATCCGTTTTTTACCCCTTTTACTCAAACCACCGGGAATATTGATGTTTGGAGTAACTTGAACACTTCAATCATTTCCCTTTGCTCAGTCTGCTCTTTAATACTCTTCAAAGTTTTGAGTTACATATTGGCGGTATCCGTAAGTTGGTCACACTTTTCTTCGCTCGAATATCGGGGCGAAGTTGCATACGATGAACTTGCATTCCTCTGGCTAAAGTTACACCTGATGGTCAACCAGGTCGTCTCAGAATAGCGATTCCATAGCCGGGTTCGGGTAAGGACCAGCTGCGGGCCCGTCTTCGGCTAGACTTATTGGTTCCGGGGCGGCAGTTAGTTGATGTATACAGCTCATGACACCGTAGCCAGGGTCGTCCCTGGGCATGGACGACAAGGGCGGGAGCCCATGGCCCACAAAATTGAAGGGCCCACTTTTTAAAAAAAAAAAAAAAAACTCATGTATATACATGTGTAAACTCATTTGAATCAAAGTAAGTCCAACATAACATTGAAAATAGGCGGATTATAGGGTCCAATCCAGACATTTAATTTAGGGATTGGGGTGACACTTTTAATTTGGCGGAAATTATTTAGTTATTTGGAGAAAAAAAATTACTTTAGGGGCCAAATTTCAAGATTTTGCCCAAGGCCCAAAAGTTAATTGGACCGGCCCTGACCGTAGCCAATCCAAAACCTAATTTGGGTAGTTTTTGAGTTCACCGGTGCTGCTTTGTTGCCTTCCCTCCTGGTACTTTTGGAAAATCTTCCCGATTTTCTGGACATCACCATTGCCTTAAAATCACAGCCTCGGCCTCACTCTAATTTTTTTTTTTGTATCCTTTTCCCATGTTATCCAAGGCGTAGATTTCTATATCGGCCGACGGACGAGCCATCGGCTTCGTCTTTATCTTATTAGAAAAGGCCAAAAGAGTAGTTTGGTCTTTAAAATTTGACGGTAGGTACCGCCAGTGTAACAAACTTAATACACCAGACATATCTAGTGTAATAAATAAACTTATAGGACTGATGTTGTAATAAGTGATAATCCACAAATGCGTTCGATGTAATTTACTCTTATCTTAATGACCATTTTTAGTTGTTAAAAATATTTAATTAAAAAATAACTGTCATTAAATCGTTAAAATATGTATCATGACCTTGTAAATTAATCAATAACCAACCCTGAATATTATCATTTCATTAATAAAAGTATAATTATTTTATACATGTAATAACCTAAAGGGTTGTCATTAGGATATTAAGACACATGATTTGCACATCAATAAATAAACAATCTATATTAACAAAATCCTTTTTTGAACGGCCAAACACAAGTGCACAACCTAACTTTGGCCTATGCTTCGTTAAAAAAAGACATATCATCGACATGTTCTAGAAAGTTATATTTTCATGACCGTTTATAGGAATTACCAGAAAATAATTGTGTGTTTCAAAGTGTTCCTAAGAAAGGTCGGCTATGAAAGTAACTAATTTGACTTATTACATTACGGGGTTTATAAATGCATTAATTATAATCACATCCAATAAGGCCGCCAACGCGTACCAACTGGTCACGTTCTCATCGCATCATATCATATATATCTCTTAAAGAAAACGTCCAAATTCATAAACCACAAACCTTTCATTCCATTTCATCATCATTTTGTGTTCTATTTCGTTGACATTAATTGATAACAGTTCGATCAACTGCACCGATTTCGTTGATTTCAGCTCTTGGACTTGGAAGTAGCAACTCGATCAAGTTGCAATTTCGTACACCAGGTTACATTTCGATCAAAACTGAATTTTGGAATCTGTGGTCTGATTTAATTATTTTTTTGAATTTGTGTGTAGTGTTGAGCTCTGATTGGTGGTCTGAAGGGAAAAGAATGAGTCAACAAGCATCAGCAATTGGGAAAACATCTTCTGGTATGATTCATGTACTCATACGACTTTAGGTGTTTAAAGAGGACCCCCTCAAATTTTATAATTAATAGAATTATTCATTAATTATAGAGTTTCTGTAGACTATTTGTAAATTAAGCTCCCCTTCATAGATTATTAAAAAGTATAATTAAATATAGATATAAATTAGGTGATAAAAATGCAAATAAATGATTACATATATATAAAAAACATTCTGAAATTAGGTTTATGAGACCCAGTCAATCCCTGATGTTGGAAATCTACAAAGAGTTCTATAAGGGTTGTGCTTATTAATTATAGCAAAGATATATATTATTAATATTATGTTTATATTTGGGAGCTGCGTAAATATATATCTGATTGTGTTTCATGTATATATAGTTTGTTAAATATGATAATGTTATTTTTTTAATGGTTGGTCTAATTACTTAATGTAGGTAACAGACGGGTAGCAAAACTACTGCAACAGCGTGATAATCGAACTTGTGCAGATTGTGGTGCACCTGACCCTAAGTGGGCGTAAGTTTAATAATTTTATAATTGCAAAGAAAACCTTATTTTTGAAGCTTATTGACTTTTTTTTTTTTAAATTCCTAAAATATTAAAACAATCCTGTATATATTTAAATTTCAGGTCAGCCAACATTGGAGTGTTTATATGTTTAAAATGTTGCGGTGTGCACCGAAGTCTCGGTGTCCATATTTCTAAGGTAAGTGCCCTCCTTACCCCCTAAAATTTTCTAATTTGAATTTTTGCTCAATTTTTCCTACAATAAAGCTTTTACTAATGAATCTGAACACTTTTGGCATGTGATTTATTTTAATCTGAATATATTTAAACAGGTTTTATCAGTAACATTAGATTCATGGAGTGATGCTGAAGTTGATGCAATGATTGAAGTTGGAGGAAATGCATCTGCAAATTCAATTTATGAGGCTTATATTCCTAAAGGCATTTCTAAGCCTGGTCCAGATGCTACTCAAGAACACCGTTCTAATTTTATAAGGTGACTGAATATTTTTAATAACTGTTAAAAGTCGTATATAACAAATTTGACTGATGTTTTAATCTTCTTTTTTCTTATATATTTTAATTTTTTGACAGGTCAAAGTATGAGCTTCAAGATTTTTTGAAACCTAGTTTGAGGATTTTGTCAAGTAATAGTAGTTCTCTGAAAGCAAGTTTATCGAGGAAGATTATTGATAGTGTTCCTAGTACTGTAAGTTTATTATAATTAAAAAAATAATAATTTGATGAAATATATAGGTTTAATGTTGAAAGTAATGACAGAAAGGAATGGTGGAATTTATTGGAGTGTTGAAAATCACAGTAATAAAAGGAACAAATCTTGCTGTTCGTGATATGTTATCAAGTGATCCTTATGTTGTCCTTACATTAGGACATCAGGTTTGTTCTTTCTTTTCTTCATTTAAAAAAAAAAACTTAATTAATTTGTGTTTTATTTAGAAAGCACAAACAACCGTAAGAAATAGCAACTTGAATCCAGTTTGGAATGAGGAGCTTATGCTATCTGTTCCTCAGAATTATAAGCCTGTTAAGCTAGTAAGTCAATCTTTATAAATATATTAAATTACAATTACGAAATCTATATTATTATTATAAAAAATAATAAATCTAAATTCTTGAATAAATGATGTATGGATTTTTGTATGCAGCAAGTATTTGATCATGATACGTTTTCAGCTGATGATATAATGGGGGAAGTAGAAATAGATATTCAACCATTGATAACATCTGCAATGGCGTTTGGGGATGCTGGGATATTGGGTGATATGCAAATAGGAAAATGGCTAAAATCAACTGATAATGCATTATTAGAAGATAGCATTGTTAATATTATTAATGGGAAAGTGATACAAGAAGTTATACTTAAGCTACAAAATGTTGAATCTGGAGAAATTCACCTACGAATAGAGTGGATGCCCCTTGATCAATAAGCATGTTAATTTAATTTAATACTCGTGTTTATTACTATTTTTTTAATACAAAATTCCAATGACTGATAAGGATTCTTTGATTGTAAGTATGTTATGACTAATGTGTATTATGTAAAATCTTTAATTTTTTTATTAAGTTGATGTCTGTTTTAAATATTGAATTGATCATAGAAATCTAGCAAAATCTGTATTTTGGTTATTTGGATTTCAGGTTAATAATTTGGTAATCTTTAGATTTTCTTTTATGGATTTTATTGCTTAATTTAATTATATCATCATGAAGACTAATTGACATCCAATGCAAACTTTTAATGATACATAGCCAATTATTGAAATATTAAAAGGCAAAATGGTGAAATTGAAAATAAGTTTTATTCAGTATAGCATGATATAATGTGTTAATTCCAAGTGGTAACATCATGGCCAATAATCAAAAGTTTCACAATTTCTTCAATTAATGTGAAAATGAATACTTTTCATTAGCCCATAAAAACTATTCAACAGATTAAAGTCAAGGATAGTAAAATAATTATAGAATTTAAGGATGTAATCACCCTTTTACTTTAGGAAAGACTGAATTACACCATTTTAAGTACATACAAATCTATACCAACCATCAAATATACAAACCACCTACATAATATAAGGTGATAAATATTTGTTTACAATCATAATTACATTTTCCTCTTAACAAAGGGGAAAATGGTAGATGTATAGTATTATACAACACAAAGCCTTTTATTTTAGATGCTATATATATACAACATAAATCTGTCCACAGATTTCTGAGTTTTCCTGACCTTTTATGATATAATCCAAAGTGGTCCTCAAGTAAACTGCAACTGCAACCAATTTAAAAAAAAAAAACATGATAAATTACATCTGCAATATGTATAATATTGTTTTATTTAAATTTAAACGAGAAATTAACAATAAAAACTTACAAAATCAATGCAAACTAGGAGAGATCCAAATAGGAGGTGGTGATCTTCGTCCATTGTAAAACTTTCTTGGATAACAAGGCAAACCCACAACACTACCATCTTCCATATCATAAACACCCAAATCATGATCACCATTCAAAGCCTCATAATTCCATTCCGAATAATCATCCGTAAAATAAATCATATTCCCTTTTAATCCTTCAAAATCACAAGCACGAAACGCCATTGATGAATTCTCTCCAACAAACAAAGCCCATTCATCCAATTTACCAACACTTTCCCAGATTAAACCATTCAAAACCAATTTATACACTCGAAACTCAGTCGTTTTGTAGAACATATCAAGTTGATGTTGATCAACATCATATCCAAGCTCCAGATAACGAGTTACTAGCAACAATTCATCACCTAAACTAACTAAATACTGCATATCACCGCCAACTTGTGGTGGTGTTTGGATAAATGAAACATTTGGTAAACCGCCACAAATATCACAAACTGCAATTGTTCCGTATTTACTCGCAGCATAAAAGCACCCCTTGTGATAAACAACATCCTCACAGTAAGATTGTGCATTATCTATAAACTTCCAGAAATTGTCACCTTTTTTGCAGTAAGCAAGATCCCCTGTTTGGTTAAGAATAACAAGAGCGAAATAATCTGAATTTTCATCAGAAGGACTTGAAGAAAACACAACTTTTTTTATGAAGGAATCACGCATTTCTTTCAAATTGCAGGTGTAAATATCACCTTCTGAAGTTTTTAGGGTGTATTCTCTTCCTACATCATAGAAATTGAATTTTGTAACATTAGGAAATGAAGATAAAGGTGGAAGATGATGTTTGAGCCGTGTTAATGGATTTATAAGGAAAACCGCTGGGGTTTCTTCGAGAATTACGAGCCAACCATGAGATGATCCACATCGGCGACGGAGATTGGAAGCTTCTGGGAGACTCAGGCGGTAGATCTTGTTATCGGAAAGGCTGAAGAACGGCCGGAGATGTGATTGTCGGTTCTGATTGTTGGATTGAGGAAGCATTAGCCATGGGAGTTGACTTGGGAGATGTTTTGGGGTTTTAGAAGTCGACTTTCGCCAATTCGAACAAACGGCTCTGAATCGTATGTAATCCTTGTGAATTTTGAGTTTCTTCGCGACTGATTCGATTAATTCCGGTTGTAATTCCGACCAATCAAACGACGTCGACATATTTCTCTACGGAATATTCCTTTTTTAGGGTTTTCCATTCCCTGCCCCCTAAAAGGGGGAAATTAACCAAAATCAAATTACTAGTATAATCTAACGACTATGGAGATGTGAATTGAAGAGAAAACGATGAATGGAGGTGCAATTCTAAATCAAAACAACTCTACAGAGTTCTTTCGTTAACGGGTCTTCCAACAAAACCGGACCTAAACCCGAGAAGAGGAGTTCGGAAATAAAAGAAAAGAATTCTTGTATCTTAAAGTAATTTTTTAAATGAAAAAAAAAAAGTCTAAATTTGTTTGTTAAAGTGACAAGAAAGAAAGTAGGGTTGTAATTATTTAGAAAAAAATGTTCAATTACTTAATTTAGCTTAAATAATTTATATATTAAGAGTAAATTGTAAATTTGATTAAAAAAGAAAAAGGAAAAAGATTACATTCCATTCAGAAACAAAAAAAAAATACTATTAATTTTTTTTTCCCCCAAATCTAGGTAACACTATATACATTACCTATAACACATTTTGCAGGTACTATTCATCTACAGTAGATGAATATTTTTCTTTTTTCTTTTTTTATATATTGTTTCCTCCTTATTGTTCTAAATTAATGTTGATAAACTCTCATTATCATACCAAGGAGTAAAGAATAGTATATTGTACAAGTAGTAAAGTACATTATACAACTAAATCAAAGTCTCTACCAAGCCTACCACTCTTGCCAGTTGCCACCAAGCCTCTAATACTAGTATTATTTTTTACTTATGATTGTCTTTGCATTATTTTATTGTTTTTATTGGATTTTAAAAGTATCTACATCCATTTCATTATGTTGAGAAGAATATGAAACAAAGGTTTATGTGATTCGGTAGATGTGGTTTAGCATGTAATTAAATACGTACGCAAAATTAATGAGTTATAAAAATATGACTTATATTAAACTTATGTTTTTTTATGGACGCACGTAAATTTTAGAGTAAATAAAATGTAGTCTGTTAATATGTTAATTTATAAATATGATTTTAATATTTTAAGACCCTTCCTAGCTACTATAGATGTTAATTTATAAATATAATGTGTAAATTTGCATCCCGCCCCAAAGCGCGAACACCAATTTCTCGTAATGAAACATTTTAACAAGTTTCATATATACAGTAAAAGAACTTTTAGATGTATACATAAATAGTATTAAACGACCTATTGGGCCAAACTCTTCTAAAGAGAAAAATAAAACATTAAAAGCATTTACACGCTTATTTAGTTTAAAACAGAAAATAGTATTAAACGCTTCATCTTTTAGATTTCAACACTATGTTTAGCCATGAAAGATGGTTTTCAGAAGTAACTTAGTTCTAAAAAGAAACAAACAACGCCTTAAAGTTTGATGTGTACTTGTGTAGTACACCGATGGAAAAATGGAATCAAATCTATCAACAAATGACAAAAGAAAACGCTCTTTGTGGCCCAATAAAATATATATATATATATATATATATATATATATATATATATATATATATATATATATATATATATATATATATATATATATATATATATATATATATATATATATATATATATATATATATATATATATATATATTACTGCCTTTAATTGTTTATCTTACGCGTAGGTTGACAAATTGATTGGTACTTGCAATTTCAGTTCAACTTCATAGTAATAAAATAGTATTGTTATCATGCGTGTATAGCAACTGACGTAACGTTAATGTGATAAAAACTGAAGGTGTCGGTAATATTAGCAACTGACGTAACGTTAATGTGATAAAAACTGAAGGTATCGGTAATATCACGGTTGACACCAATCTCACTCCCTAATGTTAGCTGCCTTTTTCTTTTGTTGTTATGTTATTGTTGTTTCCTATATGCTTCAATTCATTGAAAATATAATATATATCATTCTATTTGACACTTTAAATATGTCGCCATTTGTCAAATAACTCATGAACTAGAATAGAAAAGTTCCTCACCCAATGACCCATCTCTATCTTTATATTAAATTAGTACACAATTTTTTTTGTGATGATTTTTCAACCACTGACTGGCTAGGACGCTAGGTCCACAGGGTCTTCCCGCGTACAATTGACCAGACAAACCTCTCGCTTAATGGAAATTCGTGTGATGCTTACAAGAAATGATAGAACTAGGACGAGTTTTTAGAACTTGGGTCACCCTAATGTGTTTTTGGACTCATAACCAACTTTGGCAAAATATTTGTAGTTGGAATGTGCTTCTTGGCCACCAAAGTTGGTTTACATCGATCAGATTGCTTTTTAACGACCACATATTATCCCAGTCAAGTGTCGGTTATAGTCAGACATGAGAATCTTTGTAAATTTCATTTGTCTGTTGAAAATTTTCCCTCTTTTACGGATTTTATATATATATATATATATATATATATATATATATATATATATATATATATATATATATATATATATATATATATATATATATATATATATATAAATTTATTTTTTAAGTTTTTTTTTTTTTTCTTTTTCTTCTTCCATGCAATTTAGGAAGCTTCCCTTCCGTTTCGCTGAAATTTCAATCTAGTTTTATTAGAATGATTACATAAGTTTTGGACCACTTACAAGTTACATCACTTTTTAAGTTGATTATTATATAAAGTCTACACCTTTAATATAATTAATAATATATCTACACAAAAAACCATCACAAGTTCTAATTCTCGTTCAACCCAAAACATGGAACCTGAATCATCTTCCTTCTTACACCACCATCACCCACAACGTTGCCGCCGCTTTAAATTTCGGGAGATCCAGTCAGCAACTAGAAACTTTGACGAATCGTTAGTAATCGGGCAAGGCGGATTTGGTAAAGTTTACAAAGGTAACATTACCAACGGATCTAGTCTTGTTGTTGCTGCCATTAAACGGTTGGATTCCATGTCGGATCAAGGAGCAGCTGAGTTTTGGGTGGAAGTTGAGACGTTGTCCAAGTTGCGACATTGTCATTTAGTGTCTTTAATCGGTTATTGCAAAGATAGAAAAGAAATGATACTTGTGTATGAATATATGTCACAAGGATCACTTGAAGACCATCTCCACAAACTTTGTACACCTATAACTTGGGTTCAAAGACTCAAGTTATGCATAGGTGCAGCCCGTGGGTTAGACTACCTTCACACGGGCACAGGGATCGAGTCTGGGGTCATACACCGAGATGTGAAAAGTTCAAATATTTTGTTACATGAAAATTGGGCTGCTAAGATTTCGGACTTTGGGCTGTCCAAAATAGGCCCGAAGGATCAACCAATGAGTCATGTAATTACTCTTGTGAGAGGTACTTTCGGGTATCTAGATCCGCATTATTTCTCAACGGGCAGGCTGACCGAGAAGTCTGATGTGTATGCTTTTGGGGTGGTGTTATTTGAAGTTTTGTGCCGAAAGCGGGCAATTGATGGAAATCCTGATGACCAGAATTGGGGTTTGGTAGGATGGGCTCAAGACTCTGTGAAAGAAGGCAATTTAAAGCATATAATTGATTCTGATATCAGAGACCAAATATACTCAAAATGTTTGAAGGAATTTGCTCGAATTGCAGACCGTTGTTTGCATAGCGATCCTAAACACCGTCCCAGAATGGTTGAGGTTGTGGCAGGTCTCGAATCTGTACTGGCCTTACAAGAGAAAATTGATAAATCATTGCAATCTGGAAGCAAAACGATATTTGGTAGAATGGTTGATAGGTTTCCCTTTGCCAACAATGGAGAGAACTTAGGTAACAAAACATATTTCTTTGACCAGAGTTGACTTTTCGTTTATATTATTTAATAATTGACCCTAATTAAGTTGCGAGTACAAAACATAGTTTTCAGGTCAACTGAGGCAAAAACCATAAACTATTTTCTCTTTCTTTTGTTATTTAATTATTTCTAGTTATATCAACTAACAATATGTCCGGACCGTAAAACGAGGCAAAAACCATTAACATTTGATCAAGGATTAAGTGATTGCTACAACATAATATTGTATGCTGGTTAAAATGTCAATATTTAACACTTATGTAATTTGGTTTTGTTAGTTTGGGTTGACAAGAACGCTTGTGGGCCTCCTTCAAGCCCTAGTGACGGAATTTCTGTCACTGTTAAAAAATGCAGTGAAGAAAGCTTTCGAGGGAATTCTGAATGGATGGTAAGCACTAAAAGAATCTTTCACTTTTTTTTTTTGTAACCTCGCTTTGTGAGCTGACTGACTAATCTTAGGGCAACCACCAGCTTTGTATATATTACTATCATGAATCCTTTTGTATTGTGTTGATGCAGGGATCTAGGGAAGTAGATTGTTTCACAAAATATGGTGAATGGAGTAGGTATAAAATAGAGGAAGTAATAGGTAAAGGGAGCTCTGGTGTTGTGTGCTCTGCATATGATACTCTTCTTGGTAAAAAAGTAGCAATAAAAAAGATAAATGACATTTTTGAACATGTTTTTGTTGCGGTTAGAATCCTGCGCGAGATCCATCTTCTTAGGCTACTTCGTCATCCAGACATTGTGGAAATCCAACACATTCTATTGCCTCCTTCTAGAAGAGAATTCAATGATATCTATGTCGTGTTTGAGCTTATGGATTCTGATTTGCACCAAATTATTAAAACAAATGACAATTTAACACAAGAACATTGTCACACTTTTCTTTATCAGCTTCTTCGAGGATTAAAATATATCCACTCAGGTTTTTCATTTTTTACAAATAAGTAAAAATTTTCCGCCAGATTAATGTTTTATGTCAGTCTGTTTGTGAATCCTGAGTATGAATTGCTTGTTGACAGCAAATGTTTTTCATAGAGATTTGAAACCGAAAAATATATTGGTCAATGCTGACTGCAAGCTCAAGATCTGTGACTTTGGTCTTGCAAGAGTCGTCTTCAATGATACACCTACTGCGATATGCTGGACAGTATGTCAAATTGTCAATAACTCACACATTAATTAATATAAATAAATAAATAAATAAAACATTTTGGCTGATCGCTTTAATTTGATTTGTTGATTGATAGGATTATGTTGCAACAAGGTGGTACAGGGCTCCTGAATTGTGTGGATCATTTTTCTCCAAGGTATAATAACTTGTACTCGACCCAGTAGATATAGACTCAAAAACAAGAAAACAGATTGGTCCCATTTATTTTAAGAATATCCAGGACAATCTGATCTAAAAACCATGTTGATTAACATAACACTGTGAATTTTGGTCTTCAAAATTTGTTCAACGCCAGAACAAGAATTTTTGGAGAAAAAACTTAATTTTCTTAAGAACAAAAAATATCTCTTCAAGAGTCTCAAAAAACATCAAATAAGCATAAGATTTTCAAACGGGCCGAAAACTGGGCCAAAAAACACAAATTGAGTTTAACTAAAAGCATTCATTTGGAATCTTGCTTGCAGTACACACAAGCTATAGATACATGGAGTATTGGTTGTATATTTGCAGAACTTTTAACTGGAAAGCCTCTTTTCCCTGGAAAAAGTTTGTTGCATCAGTTGGACCTCATCACTGACCTTCTGGGAACACCGGCACCCGAAGTTATAGCCAGAGTAATAACATACTATTACAAATATGTGCAATATATTTTTATTTTATTTCATATTAATTCTAATTAAAAAAGCAGATACGACATGAAAAGCCAAGGAAATACTTAAGCAGCATGAAGAAGAAAAAGCCGATTTCCTTCTCAAAAAAGTTCCCTAATGCAGATCCACTAGCTCTCCGTTTATTAGAAAAAATGCTTTCTTTTGAGCCTACGGATCGTCCCACTGCTGAACAGGTAATAATATCTTATCTATTTTCTTATTTGATGAATTCCACAAGTATTTAAAAAAAGTTTCATATATTAGGCTTTATCGGATCCATATTTCAAGAATTTTGCAAAAATCGAAAGAAGGATATCTGCACAGCCCTTGACAAAGAGGGAATTTGAGTTTGAAAAAAGAGGAATTACAAAAGGAGATATACGTGAAAGGATCTATAGGGAGATTCTTGAATACCATCCTAATATGTTGAAAAATTTCTTGGTTGGAACTGAACCAACAGTGTCTCCAGGGTACGTACATTTATTTGGAAATATTGTCACATTAATTATAAGATTTTTATAGAATGTTGACACTTTTTTGTTTCCTCGTTGGTCCAAAGTGCTGTTGACAAATTTAGGAAACAGTTTTCTAATCTGGAGGAGAATTATGGTAAGGGTACAGTTGCAGGCACTCTAGAGAAAAGACCGTCCTTATCATTACCAAGGTAATTTTATTTTAATCAACAATAGTATTACCTCACTATCACAATAATAAGGGTTTTTGAGGAAAAAAAATTTATAATAAGGGTTAAGACGGATTTAAGTGGATAGTTAGTAGAGGATGAATCTCACTTTTATTAAATAAAGTGGCGTTAATGATGTTTAAAAGTAAAAGTAAGAGTAAAAAGATCATTTTACTATACTAAAGTGGATGGTTATTGGATGATGAATCCCAATTCTTTTACTAAATAAGGTAAATTTAAAAGTGTATAACTTATTTTGAAACTGCCAAGATGGAAAAACGGTAGATGCATGGTATTAGCTTGCACAAAATACTAGTCCATAAAATACTAGGTTGTTTTTTCTCGAGTATTAACTTGTGTTTTTGGATGGTAGGGCTAGTATATTATATCCGAAAGAACAAAGTGCAATAGAAGTTACAAATGGTGTTTCTAAATGTTCAATAAAAGAAGGTGGGATGCCAAAGGCCATGCCTCAAAGTATCCAAGGTTTGATGATGATTAACCTTTTTGGTCTTCCAACTGCAGCTGCCTAACTGATTGACATATGAATTGCATTTTGTTATATTTTGGTTTAACAGGGAAGAGTGGAGAAATCGTTGCAGGTAGAGATGCACAAAAAGAGAGAATGCTAAGAATGCCTGGTTCATCAAGACCATTCGTTAGGGTAGGCCCCTCCGATTTGGTCCCTAGCAAAACCAGTCACGGTCCCGCCTAGGATTCTTTTTGGAATGAAAAATGGACGGACTTGCATAGTATCGTTTTTCAGGCGTTTGTGTATATAATTTAAAGGTTGTGTAATAGGAATTAGTGATTAGCAGAAGATAACTCTTTGATAAAGTTTTGAACAGAATGGTACGAAATTCATATTAATTTCGATCTTTCGAATCATCTGATAAAACTTCTTTGCAATGATTAAACAATAATAAATAAATATATATATATATATATATATATATATATATATATATATATATATATATATATATATATATATATATATATATATATATATATATATATATATATATACTAGCCTATAACCCGTGATGAATCACGGGCAGCTTATAATAATTAAAGTAAATGTCTAAAAAATCTAAGTATCTATTAAAATTTAGCAAATAATGAAACGGGCCAATCATATGTTTGATTTAATTATATTAAAGTATCTAATATCCAATAGTACGTTAAACATATCGTTTTCCAGATAAAGTGTTACGAATATAAAAAAGGTTAAAAACAATAAAAATAAATGGGAAGGGTTGATATAATTCTCAATTTTTCTATTTCTTTGTGCTGCATGCTTCTTCAATTGATGCCATTAAAATTGTTCCACCAATATCAACTTATGATTTAACTCCATGATCAATCTAAAAGTTCAAAACAAAAAAAGTTTAATTAATCATTTACACATGCACGATGTGTGCTTAAAAGCGATTAACATTTGTCAACATAAATTCACTGATAGCTTAATCAATGAAGTGTTGTAAGCTCTAAAACAAACCACCACCTCAACCATTTGGACTTGATATAACCTGTCTGGTCCACCTACATTTAGAAGCGATTGAAATTTATTGTCATCTGAACATTGACCAGAAACAGAAGTAAGTTGACTTCAAAAGTCAAACATAAAAATATTCAAAATCAAGTTATATTCTATGAAATAGAGAATGTGAACTCAAAATCACGTAAAAGGTCATAAGCTTTCACCCTCTTCACATGTTCACATGTTGAGCTGTTGTAACTTGAGAATTAAGCATCTGATATATTCACCACAAATTTAACATGAATTAAAACTTTAATTAAAAACGTATACAAAGTCTTGCACGTGTCTTAGGGGTGATTAATTAGCTCCAGTTGTACACCGAGCAATGTAATGATGAATATTGAAAGGGGTATCCTGTTGAGCCAGTCCATTTACAAACCCTAAAAACTACCATAACATGAATAACTATGAAATATATTAAGCAAACACATAGACTTCATATTATATGTAAGTGCCTTCAATTAACCAACCTAAGTATCATTTATGTGATTAGTTGATACTACAATCGAATGACACATTCCATCCTAAATTTAATTGTAACTATGATTTTTGATACAATAAGATTTAAAAGAACATAAAAATGGATAAGATAGCTTGACCCATTTTGATTCAACCCGACTGACCCGCCCATTTAGCCACATCTATATTGCAAAATAATCAATTTAATTGGTTGCAATGGTAATTGAATAAAGGTTCATATTAGTTGTACTTTTTTTGGTATCTCAACCCTGCAAGGGACGATATATGCTGGAAGCTTGAAACTGGAAACAAAGGTAATCCAATCATCATGTACACGTGTAATAAGAGCCTTATTATTAAATAAATAATAATAACAAAAGTGAATATGAAAACTTAATGTACCCATAAAGCATTGGAGTGTCGTCCCTTTTCACGAACTTAGCTAATTAAAGAGCATTGGATAGAGTTACACGAACTTCACTACCATCATTTTCTATAATATTTTTTTGGATCCAGTGAGTTCAAGATTTATAAAATGCAGCATATTAGCTATAGTTTGCAAATGCGACTCAAAGAATTGGAGATTTATAAAAATACACTGGCTAAGTGAAAATATTCTATACCGTGATTTAAATTGCAAGTATCAAACTCTGGTAAGGGAAGCAGATTTGATGATATCCGGATCTTTTCCTTCATGATTTGCAACTGTTCGTTATTCTGAATCAACACTTTCTTCATAATATAAGTTCCATCATCTGCAAATCAAAAATTCATAAGCAAATTGCCAGCAGATGCTCCTAGCTAAATACAGATGTTACCAAAATAATCAGTCACACACTCACATATTGGTTTCTGAAAAGTTGAATAAATACTTGGAAAAAAAGAGAGATGGTATAAATACCAATGTGATTTCAAACTGCAATACAAGCTTTCATTTAAATCTAATAATCCATGTGATTAACCTACATACTAAACTTTAATTAGTTACTAAATTACTAACTGAAAACTAATGTCTACAAGAAAGGAATCAAGTCAACTGTAATAATCTCTGAATGTCATAACGAGCTGGGTCAAAACAGGTCGAGTGTACCCTTTTGTCCAGATTCCCAGTTTTACTTTTCACTAGAATTAGAGTTGAACTTTGACTATAAAATTTGTTATATCAGCTATAAACTTATAATCTAATTTCTACAACACATTAACACACACTAAATTGAAAACCCGTAGACACGAATATTGTAGAGATATTTTATAAAATAAAACCCGTAGACACAAACTACTATAGAGATATTTTATAAAATTTATACACGGGTGGTCGGATATCAATGAAAATCAGATAGAGAAAAAGAAGAATGGCGGAGATGTTCGGCGATTCCATTTAAGAGATTCTACCACAAAGTAGTCTACCTTTAATTTGAAAATCACAAAGTAGTCTAAAGTCCAAAAGCTAAGTCCTCGTTATGTTCTATCCAACCAAGCTTTCGCAAGTTCAAAAGGGTATCAGTTCGATTATAAAAGTAATAACAAAATTGTGTGCAAAACGCATAAGCTTCTAATCGAACCACTTTCATAATGGTGAAATTAAAGTGAAATTAAAGCAGATGTTACATATTATTTATACCATTAATTACAGGAGTTATGAGTACCTATGACTTGGAGGCTTATATGATGTGATGGAGTTTTATGTGGCATTCTTTTATGCCATGTGGCTTTTAGGTGGCTTTAAAGATTCAAAAAACATTTTGTTTATTATATACTCCCTCCGTCCCTAAATAAAGTTCCAATTTGTGTTGGGCACAACATTTTAGGAGATAGTTAGTGGTGGGGTATTTGGTATTACTTTTGAATAAAATATAAGGTTTGATTGGAGAGAGAAAGTGTTTTAAGAGATAGTTAGTGGTGAAAGTATTGGTAATAATATTATTATATTAAGTGGGTCCCTTAAGTTTTAGAAATGGGAACTTTATTTAGGGACAAAACTTGAAGGTGAAATGGGAACTTTATTTAGGGACGGAGGGAGTATTAAGATATATATATAGGGGAGGGTTCCATTGAGAATTGATATATTAGGTGAGAATGTGAGAATTAGGCAAAAAGACGCGCGGTGGTATTTTTGTAATTAAGTCCAACTTTTCTGTCCCACACGCGGTGGTATTTTTGTAATTACGTCCAACTTTTCTTTAATCATCGATGATTAAACTGGGTGTAGTGTTTTAATCATCAATTATTAAACTATTGATATTGTTTTTAATCATCGATGATTAATCTTGACTATATGTTTAATCATCGATGATTAAACTTGAGTTTGGGTTTAATCATCGATGATTGAACTAGTCTGAATTTTTTATAAAATGCTCTTTAACTACTAATGATTAATCTTTGACATTTTTTTTAATCATCGATGATTAAACAGTTTAATCATCGATGATTAACCTTGTCTCCGTTTTTTAGATTCTTAATTCTCTATAACATGCTGTTTAATCATCGATGATTAATCTTGACTATATGTTTAATCATCGATGATTAAACTTGAGTTTGGATTTAATCATCGATGATTAAATTGAGTGTAGTGTTTAATCATCGATGATTAAACTTTATCTGTGTAATAATCATAAGATGCTCTTTTAATCATCGATGATTAAACTTGACTATATGTTTAATCATCGATGATTAAACTTGAGTTTGTGTTTAATCATCGATGATTAAACTGAGTGTAGTGTTTAATCATCGATGATTAAACTTGACTATATGTTTAATCATCGATGATTAAACTTGAGTTTGGGTTTAATCATCGATGATTAAACTGAGTGTAGTGTTTAATCATCGATGATTAAACTTTATCTGTGTAATAATCATAAGATGCTCTTTTAATCATCGATGATTAAACTTGATAATGTGTTTAATCATTAACGATTAAACTTGGGGTTGGGTTTAATCATCGATGATTAAAAACAATCTCAAAAGTTTAATAATTGATGATTAAACACTACACCCAGTTTAATCATCGATGATTAAAGAAAGTTGGACTTAATTACAAAAATGCCACCGCGTGTGGGACAGAAAAGTTGGACTTAATTACAAAAATGTCACCGCGCGCGTGAGGAAAGTTGGACTTAATTACAAAAATGTCACCGCGCGCGTGAGGGCTGGAAGGAGATGAGAGGCTGAGATCTATTCTCACATTCTCACCTAATATATTAATTCTCAATGGAACTCACTTATATATATATATATATATATATATATATATATATATATATATATATATATATATATATATATATATATATATATATAGGGTCGAGTTATATTGAGAACCCTGATTTCAAAAAGAACTCTGAGAACTCTTATCAACCAATCAGAATTTAGTAAATTGATTTTGATTAATTTAATTCATATTAATTATTCAAGGGTATTTAGGACATTTTAAAAAAAAAAATGTTTCCTTTCTAGAAAATTTCCTAAAATTTAGGAATTAATTTCGGATATCATTTGTTGCATATATGTTATTTACATGTCTGCGTTTATGTTATTTTACGGTTATGCATATATGTTATTTTACACATCTACACATATGTTTTTTGGCATTAATTTCATAAATTTATTTTATTTACGATTATGCATATAGGTTATCTTGCTGGGTTGCATATATATATTGAACATACATGTAACATAAAACAAACATGTTTAACAAACGAGACCTATATCTAGATTTTACAAAATTGATAGAGCAAACAGAATACAAAACGAAATCGATGTTAAAATTCTATGGTTAAGATCTGGTATGTTCATTTCCTCTTTCTCCACTTGTGTTTGTCAATTTTACTTGTACCACCCACTGCAAAACATAAAAAAAAACATATATGTTTCATCAAAAACACACATGCAAACTAATTAAGAACATCTATGCAAACTAATCAAGAAATGTTAAAAATCTGCATGATAAAAAAACAAAGATATATTGATAAAAAGCAAAATTAAAAAGATAAATTTAAGAGGGACAACATGGTTGATTTTTGTGTTTGATATCCAATAACTATACAAGAGCTTCATTGTCAAATGCAAACATCTAAGATTACAGTTGCCATTGATTTTGCCCATAGATGCTTTTGTGGGACCAAAGTTGGTTAATCAAATAGAGTATATTACCATCTAAGAAAAATAAAATGAAAAAGGTAAATTAATAAAAAAAAAATTATGCTTGACTAACAATTCTACTTCGTGAAAGCATAAAAATTATGCTTGACTAAAATGGAGAAGAAGGGGGATACTGTTTTTTTGAAACCATACACCGCCGCCCGCCGCCATACGCTGCCGCTACAGCTCTGTTCACCTGTGATTGCAACACCGCCGCTGCAATTGAAGCTTCGTAGATTGATGATTTGAGATATATGAGAGAGATCAGTAGGAATATATGAAGCTTTGTATATTCAATGAAAATGAGATGTCGTTCCTCTGGCCGCATCAAGAATTTTGGGGATTGGGTAGGTTATGGTTTCTAGCATTTTGGGGAGATTGAAAATAAAAGGAGGTGGATTTGGTATCGTGACCTAGGAGAGAGAGAGGATATGGGGTTGAGTAAATCAAGGGATAAAGATGGCAGTTATTTTTTTTTTCTTTTCAAAGTTCCTATTTTACCCTTTTGATTAAAATCTTACCAAAAATGTAACTTGAATTATTTATAAAAATGACTTAATAAATCTTAACCGTTAATCTGAAATCCAATGGTCTAAATTGATTAATCAAGAGTTCTCAAAGTTCTTTTTAAAATCAGGGTTCTCAATATAATCCTTCACTATATATATATATATATATATATATATATATATATATATATATATATATATATATATATATATATATATATATAAGTGGGATCCTGTGAGGACTCTTTTTCCGGTGAGTACTCGCGAGGACACCTCATAAAAATTTCAAAAAATTTCGAAAAAAATATATATAACCCACCATGATTATTACTACATTTGACAAAAAAAAATTCAAAACAAAAATTATGATCCACTTTTTTTAGCGAATCATAACAATGATCCATATTTTTTTTGTGGATCATTATTATGATCCATATTTTTTTTTGGATCTTTTTTGGAATTTTTTTTTTTTGGATCTTATACATAGCGATTTTAATGTTTAAAAAATGAATTTTTTGAAAAAAGTTTATTTTGGATCATTTTTAGAGTTTTTTTTAGAGTCCTCACAGTCCTCGCGAGGAAAAGAGTCCTCACCGGATCCGGACCCTATATATATATATATATATATATATATATATATATATATATATATACACACACACACACACACGTAGGTAACTTCGTATTATTTATTCCTATTTATCTTCCTACACACTAGATGAAGATAAATGTCAAGATCAAATGATGAAATGGGTAGGGTATCTTATGTATGTTATTATTTTCTTATGTATGTTATTATTTTGTAGTGTATTAGACCCAAAAATATAAAGTGAATAGGTATAGTTAGCATGACTAATTTAGTTTACGCTAATTTGACAAAAACTGAACTGTGCCAATTTAGCAAACTGAAGTGTCAACAATGATAGCAATTGTTATCCTACCAATCCGAAGTCCGAACCATCCATTTTGCAACCTCTTGTTATACCGCATTTGTTATACGACATTTGTAACAAGTTTGTGGTACGGAAACTCCAGATAAAACTAAACAGCTTTTTTTTTATAGAACCGTATAGTGCTTCAAGATTAATATTAAAAGTAAAGTTGAAGCATACTTAGTTGAGCAGAAACTGTGGTTTCCTGTATCATGAAACCGTTGCAAATAACCATACCATAGCATAGTGAAGGCAAATCCAAACAGACAGACAAAACAAAACAAAACAAAACAAAAAGAAGAAATTGTAGCCCACATTCCGTGGATTATTTTAGATAATTAGGCATCTGCATCTTCCAATAATAACTAAACCCTAAAATCTTCACTCAACGGATCTTCCAACCATAAAATATATTTACTCCAACCCCAACGATCGTCTTTTTTTATCTTCCCTTTTTTTGTTCTTTTTTACAGAAAAGGTACACATAATAATAATAATAATAATAGCTTAAAGTACCATCAGGGTAGAAACGTCATTTTAAACCTGATTTGACTTTTGACTTTGACTTTTTTAAGCAGACCATTCAAAGAACTGACAGCGAGCGCCTCTAGCAGAAGTCCAATTCCCACACCCGAAAAAACAACTCCCTTGTTTCGGGCCAGGCTTACGCACCATTCCTTTGCTACTTTTCACCCCACAGTAACACCATGGGTGAAACAGTGGGATAAAATGGAAATCTCTTGGTTTATGAGGTGGCAGATGATGATGATGATGTGGCAGAAATGGGATGGGTCCAAGTGGCGGCCTCCAAGTGAACGTGTGGTGGTCCATGGTTGATTGACTCATTAAGGAGCCCGTGATTGAGAATTTGAAACCACTGCGCATCATGACAGAAAGCAAACGGGCCGTGTTTTTGGCATCATCTAGCCCGCAGTGGGCCCGACCCTCCCATGTAAGGCCCGCCATCTCCACTGCTTCTTTTAAATTGCATTTTGCACCTCCATAGATCTTGCAGAATGGGACTTTTAAGTTTATCCATCTGCCACAAAAATCATAAAAAAATAAAATTTTAGGTATAATGAACTTATGTAATTTGTTTAGAAATATAATATAATATGGCAAGTGGTGGATTTACCGGTTAAAATAAGGAGGCTTACGAATTTTCTTGAATCTGCATTCTGATTCCAACATGACCCGACAGTCCCAGTTTGACCAAGTCACCACAGCAAAGTTTGCATTTTTTATTCCCTTTTTTTCAAGCCATTTGTCATGCCTCAGGAGAGCTTCACTAAGAGTAACTCCTCTATCCACCTACAAAATTAATTATTTAAACATTCAACAAAATTAAGGACTACCCGTATAATAAAAGAAGGCCAAAAGCCCAAAATGCATTTTAGTACGCTGAACTTGCTAACTAGGTCCTCTACTACCTTGAACTATTAAAGGTGCAGCATGGTACATGGTACCCTGAACTTGACAAAATGGTCAATTTAGTACCCTGACTCATTAATTTTGATCACATTTTCTCGCTTGACTTACATTCGTTGGGGCTTTTAACGGAATAAAAAATGTAAGTTCATCTCAATATATTGATATTAGAAGCAAATCTCGTGAGCAAACAAGGTCAAATTAGTGAGTTAGGGTACTATATCGACCATTTTGTCAAGTTCAGGGTATCATGTTGCACCTTTAATAGTTCAGGGTAGTAGAAGGCCCAGTCAGCCAAGTTCAGGGTACTGAAATGCATTTTGGCCTAAAAAAAGTCAAGGGACGAAATCCATAATTTCATACAAACCACAAGGACTATTTATGTAACTTACTGTATTCATGAAAGTGATGAAAATGTATGCATACCTGAATTTGCTGAATCCCAGTCAAATCTTTGCAGAAATCACTCAGATGCTGATTACATGTAGGACGAACATATGTTTGGAAACAAGCTTCAAGTTGACCAGTCAAACTACTCACAATAACTGAAGGGAATTCAATAATCTCTTGAGGATGAGGGTTTCTTTCCTTATCACAAGTAGCCTCAAAATCAATCACAACAAAATAAAGGAATTCTTGATGCTGATAATCACACGGATAGCTTTGAGGAAACGGAGCATATTGAACCCGATTATTCACAAAAAAGGGATAAAATTGGCCTTCAATACTGTTGAAATGGCAAAACTGTGCCTTTCTAATGTCGGGATGCAAAGACCATGAACCGATAAATGCTGGTTTTTTGTTTTGTTCGATTGATGATTCAAGCAATTCGGTTGAAATTGTGCTGTCGATTTCTAGGAAATTTGCGTGTGTGAAGACATCGTTTGTGGGTTCTATAAACCCGTCCATTGGACTCCCGTGCGGGAGTCCATTACCCTGGAGGCCCGTTGGTGGGGCCTCACAGGTCATTTGCAAGGAATCTGCAATTAAAAAGATATACGTATAAATAATTAAGTGATAGTTTAATAATCAAATATAAATTGATAAACAGGAGTAACTACTGATAGCATGTTTTGTTTGAACTTGCATGGTATATATTATGCATAATAATGGTACCACTTTGTTAAATACCACCAAGACCTTTAGCCTAACCCTTACTTCATTTATGGAGGTTACTTTTCCCTAATTAACCTTTCTAAAGGCCTATACTAAATGCCTACAAGCCCTAAATGCATACCCTTTTGTAGTTATTTTCAGTGTAAGAATATAACATATAATAATATTAGTAATGATACATTGATATATTGATATTGCATATCCAGGTTCTTCTAATGGTAGTACACATCCATATTCTTTTCTTAATGTAATTCACTAATCCATACCTTAATTCTTCTTGTAATGGTAGTTAATATCCAAATTCTTATTGTGTACATTATTTACAACAACTGCACTTAAACTTATACAAAAGGTCACAGTATCTCGTTCTAATTAATTGGCAACAAATCAGGATGAATGTATGATTCTTAACTGGAATTATCTAGGTTTGCCATAACTGCTACATAATTTCAACCAAAACTGTATCGATTAGAAAAACCTAGTTAAACTATTTCTACTCATGATTTATCAAAAAAAAATATATTAGACTATCTACTAAACTTAAAATAAGTAAGACCAAATAAATTCAAAAGCAAGACACTTGACCATCTATAATCTCCAAAAAGAAGCCCTATTGCGACTATTTAACTAACTGTTACCGAACAATAATTAGCAATAACAACAAATACGGTGAGCTTTGCCGAAACAAACACATAAACTAAATTCCGAGATCGTGCAATTAAGTACGAATTTATGTAAGATAACTTCGACCGCAAGAACACAGTTAAAATCCAAAAAAAAATAGAAAAACCTAGGTGACGAAATCAAACCTTGATTGCTTTGTATAGAAGTCATGATCAATGGAGTAGTTGAGATCCACGAGAAAGTACATCAGATCCCTCTTATAATTTGTTAACCTAAAGGAAAATCGGAGAAAAATAAGAGAGGGATTGAGAAAGTTAGAAAAAAGAGAAGGGAAAAAGAAGGGCTTCTTGCCTGTAATTTATTTGTTGAGTAAAATTTAGGTGTAGGTCATCTCATGCAATGATGCAATTAGTAGTTGTGCGATTTGGGTCGAGATATTACCCACCCACCCATGTCTTATTACCTAACCCGATAAATTACAAAATCCGTTTCTAAATACCACATGTCTTATCTTTTTCTTCCTTTCTTTTTTTTTTTAAAACAAGTTATTAAGTTAGTGGTCCGAACTTAAATAATGATGTTCATAAAGGGTAGTGTATATTGCTTCGAACCCTCCACATATAGGGAATAAACCTCATCACCTTTTAATCTTCAAATTTTACTCCCAACAAGCCTTGAACCCAAGACTTCTTAAAGAAAAACCCCAACGTTATCCTTGATGACCAGTTGATCTATACCAATTGGTTACCACATGTCTTATCTAAGGGCATATTTTGATTTGCTTATTAAAAATGACTTATTAGTTTATTGATTTACCTAAATAACTTTTTAATTTATTAATTTTTTGAAAAGTTAATAAGTCAATACGTTAATTTCAAAAGTACATCTAAACATGCTCTAAAACTAACATGGATTTCGCATAATGCGGCAGCGGTATTCTATAGTATATTTGCTTATTTAATGACGACCAATTGGTGCGTTATGGTAGTGGTAGTCATGGATGGTGAGTGGTGATGGTAATTTGAACATTTTAAGATTTAAAAGATTAATATAGAACTTTTGTGTCAAACAAATAATTATATGTGAATACATTAAAAGAATTCCTCTTAAAATAAAAATAAACTATATGTTATTTCTTTCTACTTTTTTGGAATCAACATATAATATGTGAATACATAATTTGTCAATGTCAAAACTCTAGCGATCTCTTTCAAAATGGAATCACAAAGTGGTTTTTATTTTTGAAATATAATATATGATAGTCTTTGTCAATCTTTTGTCACATAAATTGTAACGCCCCAAAATTTGTATTAATTAAATAATATTATTTTAATCACGTTTTATTATTTATAATTAATTTTATATTGTTTAGATGACCTGTAGTTAGACGGTTCGTATTATTTAGACTTGTTTTATTTAAACCGTCTTTTTATATTTGAGTGAGGTTTTAGTTACTTGTAAAAATATTAATTATACGTCTAATGTTTTTCAAGCTAATTCGTCTCGGGTTCTAACTATGTTTAATGACCGAGAGTTTAGTGGCGTTTTAATGAGTTGGGCCGGCAAAAAAGGCCAAGACCTCGGGCTTTTGAGTGGGGGGGGGGGGGGGGGGGGGGCTTGATTAAACTGCATAACTCTTAAACCCCTTTGCCTTGTTATTATTGGGTGTCCGTCAAAATACCTAGGAGCCGTCGAATAAAATTCTCTCGTTCTAGTCCATCTGATCGGAAGTTCTCATGTTAGCAGGCGGTAGTGTCTAGGTTGTTTTCTTTTTTTTTTAAAGTCAGTAATAGCATTGATCATTGTTTGAGTCGGTGGTTTCCATATCTAAAGAATTGGTATTGGTTTTTGTGATTGGCGGATTAATATTGAAGACTCAACCTGCTCCAATTATTTGAATTCAGGCAGTGTTTGATCGTTGGTTAAAATCAAGGGAGGAAGCAAGCAATGAATTTCTTGCTACATTTATGTACCAACATAATCAAGAAAAGAAGAATATGGTGTTCGGCTTAGGTGTGGTGCGTGAGTAGGTAGATTAGCAAGGCAGCAAAATAAATTCAAGTTGGACACCTTATCTTGTTTGGATTGGTATTGACCGACACTGTTAGTTTTGGTGATGGCTGAGATTCCATAGGTTGTCATCCATAATAATATTTTGTAGTGACTTGGGTACTTGAAGTATTTTTAGTTGGCGAGGAGTGATTGACATCAAGGGACAATCATAAATTTTGGTGGTCGTCGGTTCGTGTGGTGGTTCGTGTGAAACCGAGTGTTCGGGTATCGTTTGATTCGAAGGGAAGGTATTCGAGCAAAGGATTTCCCTTCGGGATAGAGCAGTAGTGAACTAATCGGTGATCGAGCTCTTGTAGAGTGTCTGTAGCAGATTGAGTGATCAGGAAAACGCAAGAGGCTTCGGGAAATTGATGGTAAAGCAAACATTAATCGGTAGTCCTTCTGTTCTTTCATTTGTTTGTTTGTAGTCTTATTGCGGGTTCTAATCGGTGGTCATATGAGCAATTAATTCGAGTAATTCAGGGCAGGTTTGAACCGAGCAAGGAAGGCTCGGGTTGTGCAGTTATCGTGGTCATTTCTTTAGCTGCTTCTTTTCATTGTTGACGTCGGGACCGAACTGTAGCTGTGATCGAGTTCGTGTAATTGGTTTGGGCTGTCACGACCGTGTTTCGGGATTATCGGGCTGAGCTCAGTGAACCCGGGGTGTGGTGATAGCTTTGGAATTTCTCGTTTCGGTATAATTCAATTCCTTAGTTCATCGTTCGTTTAATTTGAGTTTCGTTTGTTACTGAACTGTTGACAGATTCTGTCTGACCTGTTCGGGTCAGCTTTTGACCGGCTTCGGGTCAGAATATCGATCCCGTGTCTTTTGGACTTTTGTAGCTCGTTGTTGTACCTTTCCGTGGCCGCATACGACTCGTTAATTGAGATTACAGCCTCTGAGATATGTTATTTTTCGTAACAGACTGCAGTGCTGAAATACAGCACCGAGCAACCCTGTTGCAGACCTGTTTCGTGACCCTTCGGGGCAGAACCGGGCCGAACGTTATAAGGACGAATTGTAGGATTATATGACTATTATATTCTGTAAAAATTTGGGAACTTTTAACAATACTGATTAGGAGTTATGGCTGTTCCCGTAAGACCGACGGGTGCGGTCAGATTTTGTAAAAAACAAGCTTTCGGGGCAAGTTTTAATTCGTGCTTTATTTACAGTTTTAGGACCGTCTAGGAGATAGCGTGCTGTACCTTCTGATTTTCGGGAACCTTTGGAGCTTACGTTTCTCGAGGTGAGTATTCTCACCGTGTATTCAGTTTTAACGTTATACATGCATGACTTACGTGTTATATTACTTGCACCTTAATTGTTATCTGAGCTTGATCTGTTATCTGAGTTTGATCCGTTATCTGAGTATCTGAGCAGCTGTTGATTTATTTTAATCTGAGACATTGTGCCTGGGTAACCGAGCTCGGCACAGGGTCATTCTGTGCTACTACTTGCTAGGGCATCTGAGATAATTATGTTAAAGAGATAATAAAACATAATAACACACATCTGAGTTTTTGGCTATATGCCTGGGATCACCTCCCGTCTGAGTTTTGGGATTATTCCCGTCTGAGTTTTTGGGATTATTCCCGTCTGAGTTCATATCTGACTTGACACCGAAGAGCACTGGTGTCAGACGTTTTGACTTGGCACCGAAGAGTACTGGTGCCAGGCCTTGTTTTTGGGATTATTCCCGTCTGAGTTTATATCTGATTTGACACCGAAGAGCACTGGTGTCAGACGTTTTGACTTGGCACCGAAGAGTACTGGTGCCAGGCCTTTTTGACTCAACACCGAAGAGTACAGGTGTTGAGGTGGTGTGAGGCGGGTCGAGGTTGATCTCTCGGCCCAAGTCACACTAGCGCGCTATATAAATTAAAATCTGAGTAATAAAATCTGAGAAAATAAATCTGAGTAATTAACCGAGTAGATTCTGATTAGGAGTACACCGATGTGCCCTCATGTGTTGTATGTTATGATTGTTTGCATTTTGAGATATTCACTCAGCTTCTCCAGCTGACCCCTATTTCCCCCACATTGTTTCAGGTACCAGCAGAGGAAAGGAGAAGGTGGACGGTTGACCGCTGTATCTTTCATTACCGATGTGGACGGCATTTAATATTTTAAAAACACTTAATTTTTACTATTTCTGCATTAAATACATTTTTAAATGAAAATACTATTATTGGGATTTAATTATTCAAGTTATTGGGACCTTTTGATTAAAATTTTGTTTTTAAAAGTTTTAAAAATCTTGTAAATTTTAGGGTGTTACAAGTTGGTATCAGAGCTCTGACTTGAGGGATTTGGGTTCGCAAGGGGCGAATTCAAACTCAAGTTTGAGTATCGAGTTTTTCAAACGAGAAAAGAGTCAAATATTTTTCTGAGAAAAGTTTCCACATCGAACATACAGCATGTCACGTCGACCTCTCGCTTCCTACTGCCGGTAATATTTAAGAGTATTATTTAATTGAGATTTTGCTATATTCTGAGTATAGACGAGTAGCATATTCTGAGAATTTTCGGTTTATATCTTGAGAGAATTACTTGTGATCGTATGGCTAAACATATATGTATATAGATATACTATTATGAGATTCCATAATTTTGTGAATAATTTAGAGCTTAATTCGAGCATAATTTCGATTTTAATTCTTAGAGTTCTATATTTATATATATGAAAAATATATACTGGAGAAATGTGAAATTATAAATACTAGAGTTTCAATTTAGAGGAACACCTAATAGAGTTGAGGTGAAATTTTATAAATTCTGAGAAATTCAAACCAAAAGTGTAATAATGGGATATTAATTTATTATATAAGATCCATAAGCTGTGTAATGAGAAACATGATTTGAGTAAATGAGAAATGAGGAAATTATTAACATTTAAGAGGAGTACTTAATATTCGTTTTGGGAGAATATTAAAATCTTTCATATGGGAGAAAACATTTAATAGACTGAGTCAATTAAAACGAGTAAATCAGAGATTAGTAAATCAAATTGATTAAGAATATTTTTAAGAGGATTTACCAAGTTGAGTAAAAGAAAGAATTATTAAGTCATTAAAATGGGAAATAATTACATTTAGCTAATCGAGAATTATTAGCATGATCTAAAAGAGAATTATTGATCAGGGTTAAAAGGGGAGTTATCTAGATGAGAAATTTAAAATTTGTCGCGAATACAACGAATCACGAGATATAATAGTTAAGCAGATTCCATATTAAGGTCAACAAGTTAGTATGTATTTAAGAATCATTGAATTGAGATAAAATGGGAAAAATATTTCGAGTAAGTAGGTTAAATTGCTGAGTACAAAACTAAATGTGGATGACAAGTTAAGTGACAGATTAATGAGTTCACACTGATAGCTTAAAATAAACTATGTAAGTTTAGTAGACTAATTAATTGAGAAATTGCTGAGTCAAATTAATCAGATATTATTGAAGCTCATCTTAAAGTGTAATTATTTAAGAGGATTAAGAGGAAGCTAACGTCATCAATTTGATGATGATCTATTTAAAGACGAGTAAAAGAGCGATAAATTGAATCAAATTAAACGAGGAACGCAATAACTGAGAACTTTGATCAAAAAGATATTAATCGACATGCTCACAAATTACAATAAATTTAATATAACTGTGAAGAGGATATAAGTTATACTTATGAGGAATGATAAATGGCATATCCAAATGAAAAGTTTAAAAGGAGATTTGTATTGTGAAAATAACTAAGTGGAAATATTTCTGTGAATCTGAGTTATCCGAGTATCGCGTACGAGACTAAATATACGCGTGATTTTCTGAGTAATGTTTATGAGGTTTTGAGTACCCACAGCTGAGTGCATATCTGTATTTATCAGATATTGAAAGTAAACTTTTCTTTCTTCTGAGTGTGATTTGTTGTGGATTATTTTTATGTGTGAGAAGTTGTGAACTTTGGGATTGACTCGTGACCAAACAAAAGCATGTGTCGAAAGTAATAGAGGGCCCCTATTACCGTACACACAGGACTTTTGGTTGGTTATGGTGAGATTCTGAGGGGAACGATGGACCAATTCTTGCTATTGTGAATTTATTGTATGCATATTAAGTGTTTGTTGTGTTATCATAGTGGAGAATTTTAGTGCCAAACTCGAGGACGAGTTTTCTCCAAGTGGAGTTGAGTAGGGTAAAAAGGGAAATTGACAAGAATTAATAATCATATATATTAATTATAAATTATAAATATTATGAGGATGATGCGTATGCATAGAAATTATAAATTTCGTTTGGACTGACTATTGAGTAATTTTGAGTTTATAAGAAATTATAAATTAAGTTAAGGGACAAATCATTAAAATGAGTTAAAGGAGAAAAGTGGTAAATTAACGGGAAACTTTATTTTAAAAAAAAATTTTCAGGTATTATATAACTTTATAAATGTGAAATTTTTTATTTGTAATTTATTATCAAATTGAGCCAAGGAGTACGCTCAAGCGAAATTATTGAATAGAGTAATATATTCTATTTAGGGTTGTCAAATAATACATTTTATTGTTATTAAGTAATTGAATGGTGAATAGTTATTAAATCAAGTGAATGAGGAATGCATTAAATAAGTTAAACAATAAAAAAAATTTATTGAATTAATAGGAATTTCTAAAAACGTAAAATAAGAAAGCATTATATTAATGAACAATAAGAAGATCTTTTAAATTTAGAATAAAGAGTAATTGTGTATGGAGTAAATGAGCATTAACAGAGTAATTCGTAAATCGAGTAATGAAAAACTCATTAGGTGAATGAAACACTGAAAATTTTATTAAATGAGTTATTGGGAATTGTTAAAACAAGGAAACAATGGATGAAAACTTCTAAATTGAGTAAAACATTCAGTAAGACTGATCAAGAGATAATTAAAATTTAGATAAAATTAGTGAAATAAATTAATAAGGATCACTAAATTGATTGAATGAGGAAATATTTATTAAAGATATCATCGAGAAATCAATAAATGCCATGGAATGATAACAATTTGGAGAAATTTGAATCACACCTAATGTTGTTACTAGTAAATATTACTATCTCCTTAGTTATATTCCTGAGTTTAATAGTGAGTTAGATTTTTTAGTTATCTTTCTGAGTTACAATTTTGAGCTATCATCTGGGTTACATTCTGAGTGAAATGCACGAGTACTACTGGGTGGGTATAATGTCTGTGTGTTTATCTGTGATTTCTGGGTGATAGGTACATTCCTTGTGAATAAAGTGCCTTTTGTTATGCTATTTGACAGTGGGGCGTCCCACTCTTTTGTTTTATTGCATTTGGCAAACCGACGTCCGGCAGAGTAGAGGACCTTCCGAGTTATTTTGATAGATAATTGCCAATAATAAGATTTTACCTGTCTAAAATGTTTAATTATCATGTGATTGAACCGTGCGGGGAGAAATTCACCATAAATCTTATCCCTAACGCCATGAGAGAGAGCCATGAGTGGTAGTGAGTATGGATTGGATGACCGAGTATCACGCCGGGATCATCTGACCTTATCAACAAATCC
Organism: Calendula officinalis; assembly: GCA_963853835.1. Classification (NCBI taxonomy): domain Eukaryota; kingdom Viridiplantae; phylum Streptophyta; class Magnoliopsida; order Asterales; family Asteraceae; genus Calendula; species Calendula officinalis. Next base: position 70,776,557 of record OY970823.1, on the reverse strand, counting down.
GTAGCAAACCTCTAAGTGGGAGTTGAATCGGAGATTCAACGCGACTTTAACCATTGGATGCAAGAATCGTGTTCGGCTGATAGGGTAAGAAGACGTCTTGAGCATGGTGCCGCGAGTTATTTTGTGTATATTATCGACACCATCCTCGACGTGAAGCCAAAATCCATAAAGAACGTTCCGATTTTTGCCCTTATCGCCTTGCGTCGCCAGAAATGGAATATTTGTACGAGCAGTTATGGGAGCCAGGGTTCATTCTACCAAGTAATTCACCTGGGGAGCTTAGTCTAATTTATAACACTTTTCATGTTCCTCAAGTGAGCAAGTGTACCGTGGATGAGTTCGTAGTAGTGCCTCGAGAGCCTGAGTCAGAGATGTGAGAGCACTATTTTGAGTTTTTCCGAGCGTTGACTTCGGGGACGAAGTCTGATTCAAGTGGAGTTGAGTTGTAACGCCCCAAAATTTGTATTAATTAAATAATATTATTTTAATCACGTTTTATTATTTATAATTAATTTTATATTGTTTAGATGACCTGTAGTTAGACGGTTCGTATTATTTAGACTTGTTTTATTTAAACCGTCTTTTTATATTTGAGTGAGGTTTTAGTTACTTGCAAAAATATTAATTATACGTCTAATGTTTTTCAAGCTAATTCGTCTCGGGTTCTAACTATGTTTAATGACCGAGAGTTTAGTGGCGTTTTAGTGAGTTGGGCCGGCAAAAAAGGCCAAGACCTCGGGCTTTTGAGTGGGGGGGGGGGGGGGGGCTTGATTAAACTGCATAACTCTTAAACCCCTTTGCCTTGTTATTATTGGGTGTCCGTCAAAATACCTAGGAGCCGTCGAATAAAATTCTCTCGTTCTAGTCCATCTGATCGGAAGTTCTCATGTTAGCAGGCGGTAGTGTCTAGGTTGTTTTCTTTTTTTTTTAAAGTCAGTAATAGCATTGATCATTGTTTGAGTCGGTGGTTTCCATATCTAAAGAATTGGTATTGGTTTTTGTGATTGGCGGATTAATATTGAAGACTCAACCTGCTCCAATTATTTGAATTCAGGCAGTGTTTGATCGTTGGTTAAAATCAAGGGAGGAAGCAAGCAATGAATTTCTTGCTACATTTATGTACCAACATAATCAAGAAAAGAAGAATATGGTGTTCGGCTTAGGTGTGGTGCGTGAGTAGGTAGATTAGCAAGGCAGCAAAATAAATTCAAGTTGGACACCTTATCTTGTTTGGATTGGTATTGACCGACACTGTTAGTTTTGGTGATGGCTGAGATTCCATAGGTTGTCATCCATAATAATATTTTGTAGTGACTTGGGTACTTGAAGTATTTTTAGTTGGCGAGGAGTGATTGACATCAAGGGACAATCATAAATTTTGGTGGTCGTCGGTTCGTGTGGTGGTTCGTGTGAAACCGAGTGTTCGGGTATCGTTTGATTCGAAGGGAAGGTATTCGAGCAAAGGATTTCCCTTCGGGATAGAGCAGTAGTGAACTAATCGGTGATCGAGCTCTTGTAGAGTGTCTGTAGCAGATTGAGTGATCAGGAAAACGCAAGAGGCTTCGGGAAATTGATGGTAAAGCAAACATTAATCGGTAGTCCTTCTGTTCTTTCATTTGTTTGTTTGTAGTCTTATTGCGGGTTCTAATCGGTGGTCATATGAGCAATTAATTCGAGTAATTCAGGGCAGGTTTGAACCGAGCAAGGAAGGCTCGGGTTGTGCAGTTATCGTGGTCATTTCTTTAGCTGCTTCTTTTCATTGTTGACGTCGGGACCGAACTGTAGCTGTGATCGAGTTCGTGTAATTGGTTTGGGCTGTCACGACCGTGTTTCGGGATTATCGGGCTGAGCTCAGTGAACCCGGGGTGTGGTGATAGCTTTGGAATTTCTCGTTTCGGTATAATTCAATTCCTTAGTTCATCGTTCGTTTAATTTGAGTTTCGTTTGTTACTGAACTGTTGACAGATTCTGTCTGACCTGTTCGGGTCAGCTTTTGACCGGCTTCGGGTCAGAATATCGATCCCGTGTCTTTTGGACTTTTGTAGCTCGTTGTTGTACCTTTCCGTGGCCGCATACGACTCGTTAATTGAGATTACAGCCTCTGAGATATGTTATTTTTCGTAACAGACTGCAGTGCTGAAATACAGCACCGAGCAACCCTGTTGCAGACCTGTTTCGTGACCCTTCGGGGCAGAACCGGGCCGAACGTTATAAGGACGAATTGTAGGATTATATGACTATTATATTCTGTAAAAATTTGGGAACTTTTAACAATACTGATTAGGAGTTATGGCTGTTCCCGTAAGACCGACGGGTGCGGTCAGATTTTGTAAAAAACAAGCTTTCGGGGCAAGTTTTAATTCGTGCTTTATTTACAGTTTTAGGACCGTCTAGGAGATAGCGTGCTGTACCTTCTGATTTTCGGGAACCTTTGGAGCTTACGTTTCTCGAGGTGAGTATTCTCACCGTGTATTCAGTTTTAACGTTATACATGCATGACTTACGTGTTATATTACTTGCACCTTAATGTTATCTGAGCTTGATCTGTTATCTGAGTTTGATCCGTTATCTGAGTATCTGAGCAGCTGTTGATTTATTTTAATCTGAGACATTGTGCCTGGGTAACCGAGCTCGGCACAGGGTCATTCTGTGCTACTACTTGCTAGGGCATCTGAGATAATTATGTTAAAGAGATAATAAAACATAATAACACACATCTGAGTTTTTGGCTATATGCATGGGATCACCTCCCGTCTGAGTTTTGGGATTATTCCCGTCTGAGTTTTTGGGATTATTCCCGTCTGAGTTCATATCTGACTTGACACCGAAGAGCACTGGTGTCAGACGTTTTGACTTGGCACCGAAGAGTACTGGTGCCAGGCCTTGTTTTTGGGATTATTCCCGTCTGAGTTTATATCTGATTTGACACCGAAGAGCACTGGTGTCAGACGTTTTGACTTGGCACCGAAGAGTACTGGTGCCAGGCCTTTTTGACTCAACACCGAAGAGTACAGGTGTTGAGGTGGTGTGAGGCGGGTCGAGGTTGATCTCTCGGCCCAAGTCACACTAGCGCGCTATATAAATTAAAATCTGAGTAATAAAATCTGAGAAAATAAATCTGAGTAATTAACCGAGTAGATTCTGATTAGGAGTACACCGATGTGCCCTCATGTGTTGTATGTTATGATTGTTTGCATTTTGAGATATTCACTCAGCTTCTCCAGCTGACCCCTATTTCCCCCACATTGTTTCAGGTACCAGCAGAGGAAAGGAGAAGGTGGACGGTTGACCGCTGTATCTTTCATTACCGATGTGGACGGCATTTAATATTTTAAAAACACTTAATTTTTACTATTTCTGCATTAAATACATTTTTAAATGAAAATACTATTATTGGGATTTAATTATTCAAGTTATTGGGACCTTTTGATTAAAATTTTGTTTTTAAAAGTTTTAAAAGTCTTGTAAATTTTAGGGTGTTACATAAATAATGTTGGAAAATTTCGCGTTGAAAATGAATTTTAATCAAAATTTGGATCCATATAATTATATGAATATTTGTTTTATATATCTATGATTTATAGCTTTAAATTCTCCTTGTTTAAAGTAAGGTATTTCTAAAATGGAGTTTTTGGTTAATGATATATCAACTTTTAAAGTAGAAAGTTTGGAATAAAAATCAAACTAACATAAATGAATAAGAAAATCATACCTAACAATCATGAACAAAGGATCAATAAGATGTGGCTATGATACCATGTAAACTTACAAAAATGGCTAGGATTTCATATTATTATCAGTAAAAAAGTTGAGATTACAATACACATGAAAAAACAATATATAGGAAAAAACAATACATAGATAAATCTAATTAGGATAAACCTAGCTAATTAGCTAAATCATAACTAAAATAACTCAATAACTATATTAGGATAACATATAGAAGTTTCAAAAGTCAACACACAGTTATACTCCTCCGTACAATAGTTATATCTATATTTCTGCTTACCACTTGACCCCCTCTAAATTCACTTCAAAGTAGAAAAATGATAACACTAATGATTGGTTTTATGAAATAAAGTGAATAAATTAAAAAAATAATGATTATAACACTAATAATTGGTTTTTCTTTTTAATCTCTCTTTTTTTTTTTATCTTTTCTAGTAAATAAAATCAACATTATTATTTATTTATTTATTATTTTATATAAAATTAATGAAAACTTAAAATATTTATAGATTAATAAAATAAAATAAACATAAAAACAGGTTTAGGATTATTATAATATCTGCAAAACTCTTCCTGACGACTAACATATGAGTCTTCCCAACCAGATGCAATGTCGCTTTTTTTATATGCCCTCCAAAGTGGATGTGTTATTGGCAAGTGACAACCTTCAAACCCTACTCTCATCCATGACTTTTGCAGCCGCCGCCCAAGCGGACCCCGCTGGAGCATCGTCGTCCAACACCGCCGTATAATAATGTACAAACTTTACTGCATCATCGTCGCCCAACTGTGACCCAGTGCATAATAATGTACAAACTTTACTGCATGATGTACATATTTTTTATATAATATTTTTTATAGGGTTTTGATAATGACAGCCCTAAGAGCTGTCACTAAGTGCATAAAATGTTGTACATTAATTTATGGGGGAAGTGTTTCCTGAAATTCAGGAGTCGGTTACAAATGAATATACAAGTATTTTATGCATGTCTTATGACAGCCCTTAGAGCTGTCATTATCAAAACCCTTTTTTATACTTCCTCCGATTTAAAATAAGTGATACATTGTTTGTTTCATGGTTTTTGAGGCAAAATATGATAATGATAATTAAATTAGATTAATTGGATGGTTAGTGGGGAATGAGTCCCACAAATTTTGAATAAAATGAAGTTAATGATGTTTAAATGTAAAAGTAAGGACAAAGATATCATTTAACTTTATTAAAGTAGATAGTTAGTGGATGTGGGTCCCACTACCTTTTACTAAATAAAGTAAGTTTTCAACGTGTATCACTTATTTTGATACACCCAAATATGGAAAGTGTATCACTTATTTTAAATCAGAGGAAGTATATGGTTAGTTGATCCGAGTTGATCTGCCGGTTAAACTAGTTGACCAACCGGTGAACTCATAACCCGACCATCTTACGGACCGAGTAATAACCCGAGTTTTAAAACATTGAAATAAACCTATTTTATAAATTTTACGGAGGGAGTAAATATTAAAAATAAAAAAATATATTAGTAAATATTACAGTAAAAAAAAGTGAAAAAAAATAATACGAATATTTAATAAATTAAGACATCGGTTAACTCAAATAATAGCAGTTAACAATTAATAAAAGAAAAATATTCTTAATAAAAACAAACAATAATGGCTGATCTTTGAAAGTCGTGTATATAGTAGGGCACTCATTGTCTGCGCCTCTAAGTAAAAATGAAGCGAATTTAGTACATCCCTACCACTTTTGTCAAATGATTCCATATAACTGACCTCTTAATTATTAGAATCTTATTGTTTTGCACGCCCATTCGATATCTTATTAGAATCTTATTGTTTTGCAAGCCCATTCGATATCTCAGTGGAATCTTTTTGTTTTGCAAGCCCATTCGAAGTAGTATCACTTGTTGTAGAGCCTACACCTCCCTTTTAGTGTTTTGGCTCTCATTTTCTTAAATTCTCGCTAAGAAACTATAGAAATGGATCCGATTAATCAATGTCATAAAGACGATAAGTTATGTAAACTGCACCTAGCTTATATGTATATGAACTCAAAAAGTTTGTAATATGAATAATAATATGTTATATAAAAAAATGTTACGAAGAATAAATAAAGTGTGTGGTGCGTGTTATTTCCGTTGTAAAATATGTGAATAAAAATATAATTTTTTGGTTTTAAACTTTTTTGAGGTTCTTATTTGAACCTCAACCAATATTCATATTTCAATAAGAAGGAATCAAAGATAATGTTGCTAGAAAGTAAAAGAAACTCACTTTGCTTCTCAAAGCAGATGACGCAGTTTGACGTTTAAGTGGATCAACTGAAAGAAGGATATTTATTAGTGACAACGATGAAGGTGAAAAATCCTTAAAAGTCTCTGTTATGCATCTTCTAAATTGTATTTGGGGCTTGTACAGGTTTTCCAAAGGTAATTTGTATGTTTTCCAGTATTCATCACGAGGTGAACCACATAATGCATAGATCTTCTGGAGTTGCTCCGCATATGTAACACGAATCAAATTCCCGTCAACAAATACATATATAGTTTAAACACTAGTCTTATATAAAAAATTGTATTATTGATGCATGCCCAAATGCAGAGGAGCGGCCCCTTTTATTTGAAGCTCATGATCGTGTCAAGAAAGGGGCTTCACTGACAAGGGTATAACTTTTATTTTGGGTCTCCGTTTCAGGCCCACGAGTAACCAAATCAAAGTTTGTGTCAAGTACCGAACTTTCCGGCCCAAAAATGTTGTTTTTGTACAATTATTTGCATTTTAGTGTTTTTTGTCTATTATTTTGGACTTTCTTTTTTAGGCCCATTTTATGCCTGTTTATCTTTTTTGACCCATTCGAAATTCTGAATCATATTTAAAGTGTATTTGTGATTGAAATAAACAGTTGATGTTTTTATGAAAATTGAATTTTCTCTCCCAAAATTATGTTCTTTGTGTTGAAAAAGTTTTGAATGCCAATCTCACGGAATTCTTTAATCAACGTGGTTTTTGGTTATATTGTCCCAGTATTCGTAGAATTAAAGGGTCCAATATGTGTTATCATTTTTGAGTCTACATCAATTAGCGACAATTTTTAAATGATTATATACAAGATGTAAAAGCTAATGAAGAGAGATTGATACCTCTGTATGACCAGCAAGGATAGGTTTCTTAGCCAATAAGCCAGCCAAAATGCAACCTGCACTCCAAAGATCAACACCAACACCATATTCGGTAGCTCCTAGAAGAAGTTCAGGGGCTCGATACCAGAAAGTAGCCACTTGATTAGTTATTTGATGCTCATTAATGAGGTTAAAGAATGAAGCAGACCCAAAATCAGCAATCTTAAGAACCCCATTCTTATCAACAAGAAGATCTGACCCCTTAATATCGCGATGCAACACTTGATGATCATGGCAGTACTTCAGATCAGACATTAGCTGATGCATATAGCGCTTCACCTACAATATTATTAAATAGAGTAAATTACAGAAATTGCCCTTGTGTTATTTCAGATTCTACGATTTTGTCCAAATACTTTTTTTCCGTTTTTTGTCCTTGTATATTTCAATTACGTGGTTTTTGTCCCTGTTGTTTTCATATTCCATTTTTTTCATCCATTTTAACAAAAAATGACCAAAATACCTTACGAATGTTTTTTCTGAAATTTTTAATTGTTTTAATTTTTATTTTCCTATTAGTGTGGCTTGAAACAAAAAAAAGGAAAAAGGAAAACAGAAAAAATAAATAAAATAAATTGAAAACAATTAAAAATTTCATAAAAAGTATTCACAAGGGTATTTTAGGTCAAAATGGATAAAAAAAAATGAAATATGAAACCGATAGGGACAAAAATCGCGAAATTAAAATACACAAGGACAAAAAAAAAAACGAAAAAGAAAATACGGGGACAAAATCATCGAATTTGAAAGAACACAGAGATGATTTGTGTAATTTACTCTATTAAATATTATCTAAAAAACTAGCGTCTAAACTCCAAATTAACTTCATTGAGTATATTCTCGTTGAAACTAACCTGAAGCTCCGTAAACTGCACATGACCCGTTTTTGCAGAAAGTGTAGCCAAATCATGGTCCATATATTCAAAAACCAAGTACAAAGTTTCAGACATCCTTGATGACACTATTATACCTTCCAACTTAATGATATTGGGATGATCCAAATCACAATTTCCATGGCCACCAATTTCACACTCTCTGGATCTGATGTATCACACTGGAGTTTCTTTAACCTTTCCTGTTGGAATATCCGTAGCTTTGTAAACAACTCCAGATTTACCTTCTCCAATCTGATCACATAAATACTAGTATATGATTAATATGTTGGAAATAATAAAGGTTATTTGCAAGTTGGCAAATTTTTTATCCGATGGGAGGAAGAAATATTATTGGGTTTATAATGCGTTTAATTGCTTTAGTGGAGGATGCATGGATGGCTAAACACATGCGCGCATATCATCACATACAACCGTAATATAATGAAAGCAGTGATGAAAATGAAAATTTATTGCTTTGGCAAGATTCTTGAATGTACTGGCAGTGCGAGGTAACCACCCCTTGAGTGCATCCCCGGAAGCAGCAACAAGCCAAGAAGGCCAACCAGCAGCTACTATCTCATGAAGAATATTCTGATCAGGTGGATTACTATACTATAGGTATTGTCCTTGTCTGCACAAAATGTGTCGGTCACATCTTATGTATAACAAACAAGGATGAAGGAATCCGTTGCGGGATTTATTATCTGTTTATTTAGTTCTATGAATCATGGCTTTCTTTCTATTATATACTGACTTAAAGAAAAAAAATATCTTATAATTTTGAATATAGTTAAGTTTTTTATTTTATTTTTTTGTCGAAACCAATGATCTATTTTGGTTTAATCAAATAAAACTATTTTTAATCAGATAACTTTGTTATGTAGTATTTTTAACTGTTCAACTTTAAATAAATGAAGTGTGGCAAAATTTACGCTATTTATATGTTTTGGATGACAAAAACAACCTTTTAAACATTGTTTAGTGTCAAATAAGAGGGTATTTGGATGCGCTTATATTAACTTATTGGTCTCTTCAAAAAGCCAATATATAAGTTAAAAGCATGTTTGGATAAGTTGACTTATAATTACCTTGAAAAACTCCTTTTTAAAACCAAAAGTCATACATCAATAAGTTAGTTACCCAAACATGCCCTGAGAGCTTTTGAAAAGAGCAGTATAAGATTTGCTCTTTCCATACATTTTGGGTGGCAAATTTGCTATTTTAACCTATTGTTTGATAAAATAATGCAAAGATTGGAAACATTCTAATATAGAAGTTAGTATTGAATTACCAGAGGAAAATAAATACTTGTGCATTAACTTCCTACCAAATGTAACTTTGGTCGTTGCTAGAATTGAATTATAACTTGCTGGCATTGAATTATCACTTATCTCATGCAATGCTTGAACTGATTCAAGACCAAACACAACCTCAGCCATTGTCATACGTAGCTTTGGACGACTATGCAAACACCCGTCCACTATTTTTGCATACTCATTTAAGCATTTAACCGAAATATTCCCCCTCAATTCCGGATCAATAATTTTCACCAGTTTCCCGCCTTTTAAAAAGTCTTGAGCCCATCCCACCAACCCCCAATCTTCATCATCAAGACTGCTGTCCACCGCCCGTTTCCTGCACAACACTTCTAACAGAATCACTCCAAACGAAAACACGTCAGACTTCCTCGTCAGTCTGCCTGTCAAGAAATACTCCGGATCAAAATACCCAAATGTCCCTTTGATGATAGTATTGACAAAGGTAAATGGCGTATCGGTTGGGCTTATTTTAGACAATCCAAAGTCACAGGCCCAATTGTTATCCAACAAAATATTTGAACTCTTAACGTCACGGTGTATGACTCCTTGTGTGGTCCCAGTCCCAGTGTGGAGGTAGTGCAATGCACGTGCAGAACCTATACATATCTTGAGTCTTTGGGAAAAAGATAAAGGGGTACCAAGCTTGTGAAGATGATCTCCAAGTGTTGCGTTAGGCATATATTCATAAACGAGTATCATCTCATTATTATCGTTACAATAACCGATCAAAGAGACTAAGTTACAGTGTCGCAACATAGACAACATTTCCACTTCAGCCCAAAACTCTGTGGCACCTTGAGTAGAACCAGAATCCAACCTCTTGATAGCCACAACACTTTTTGTTCCATTTCTTATTGTACCTCTGTAAACCTTTCCGAATCCACCTTCGCCAATGAGCAATCTTTGGTTAAAATCTCGGGTGGCTAATTTAATCTCGGCAACAGAAAACTGAGGACAGAGTAGTCCGGTGGGAAACGATGGTGCAGTGTCGTCACTCGATCCAGCTAACATAATTCCGGGGCTACAACATGAACTTACTAATTTTGCATCAATAATTGAGAGACTAAAACCGTAAATAAACTTTCAACAAGTGTTGGCGCTTTAACTTGGAACCTTCTTACTATCACAAAAATAAATAAATAAATAGACTTCTAATTACCACCTATGTCCACGACAGGACTCGAACTCCAGCTTCAAGGTTGAGAGTCATACACCATACCGTTAGGCCAAATGCCATTTGGTAGATGAATTGGTAATCTTACTACTATATAAAGCATTTAGGTCCATTAGGCAAGTTTAAGGAGCTCCTTAAACTTGATTTTAAGGACCTTTCCACTTTTGTTAGTTAGTTCTCTATCTTAAAAAAAAATAAATCGCAGCTAATAAGATTCGAACCCAAGACCTCTCCTAACTTATCACTATGTGTTAACCACTTGCTATACATTACACTTTGGTAACACCACCCACATTTAATAACAAAAGTCTGTTCCTCGAAAACCATTTTACCCAATAACATTAAATATACGACGCTGTAAATCATCAACTCTTGCCAAAATCCACATTTCCGTTTAATTATTTATTTCTAGCAACAATTATTACTGTGTAAACGAACACCACTTGCTCGCCACGAAATATGGTTTCTGTGTACCCGCCGCCGCATTGCGCGGTTACTCTACTAGTAATAAATAAATGATGAAATCCAGAAACTTTAGTAGTAACGGAATAGTTAATTTAATATTATGCTTACAATTAAATGGAGTCCGTGAAGCTGGCTTTGTGTTCTTCAATCACTTGAGATTCTGAAAAATTCAGAAATTGTATAATCTTCTTTTTCTCCAGAAAAGAAAAAAAAAGCTATAGAGGGAGACAGTCGTTCGTTGACTTCAAGTTTAATACCTTATCATTTAATTTCTACAACCAAACCGAATATCAAGACCTGGTCAAACCGATTTTATTATTTTTATTTTATTTTTTTGAGCTACTATTTGTTAGCGCAACAAAGGGTAAAATACTTTTCTGTCACCGAAAAATGAGTGTATAATTCAATTTTTATCAAAAAAAGTGGTAGATGATAGGTATTTTCCTTGAACCATGCTCCTCCCCGCAATTGTTCATGTTTGTTTCCTTCAATAGCTCATGTGGTGCAGCGACAAAAATAATACTCCTTTCGTCTTATTTTTATTGTTTATGTTACTATTTTAGTTTATCCCAAAATAAGTGTCAATTTCAAATTACAACCAATCATATGAATTATAAGTAGAAAAATATGAGATTTTATTGGTGGACAGTGTAATAATTGCATTTTCCTAAAACTGTGTGCATTTTGTCTAGTGGACAATTAATTTGAGACGGAGAGAGTAACATCCCACATTGATATAATACAAATCTTTAACAAAGATTGCCCAACTACAATTAAACAATGTGGTATATTGAACAGAAAAAATAGATAATCGGAATTGTCTCGAAATTGTTGATTCCGGTTCTTAAAATTATGAAACCGTCTTCTGGTTCTCAAAATAAGGAACCGCTACCTGCTAGTTAACCAAAACAAGCGGTTAGCCGATTTATTTTTATATAAAAATATAGTGAAACATTCAAGGAGGTCTAAGATTTTTATAAAGTCTTGAGGAATAAATCTCGGCCCTTAGATCAATCAACCCCCAAATCACCACACCACCACCACCAGAATCACATGTGATTCAACACATCAACACTAGCACCACCCAATGTGTATTAAATCACATGTGATTGCACACCGCCGACCACCACTCATGTGTATTAAATCACATGTGATTCAAGACGGCCGACCACCACCACCACCACCAACCTCAGCCAGTCACCGTCTCCACCACCGGCAACCCCTCGCTACCGCCGGTTGCTTGCAATCACATGTGATTGCGTATCCAATCACATGTGATTGCGGCGGCAGGAGCCGGCGGCCGGAGGTGGTCGGCGGCGGTGGTGGTTGTATATTAAATCACATGTGATTTGATGATGGTCATGGTGGTCGTATATTGAATCACATGTGATTTGATGATGGTGGTTGTTAAGAAATCTTTTGATCCAATAACTAAGATTTGTTCCTTGTAACTTCGATGTAGAAGAAAAAAAGTTCATTTCACATTGATAGAATACAAATCCCTAAACAAAGATTGCGCACATTTACAATCAAATGACATGAATACCATTGTCCAATTTGTACTTCCTCCGTATCAAAATAAGTGAATTATTTTCAAGTTTACGTTTTTACGTAAAATAAGATAACACAAGATTAGTGAAATTAAATGGGTAATTAGAATGGATGAGACCCACACCTTTTATTATTTTATTAAATGGTGAAAAAATCAAATATAGGAAGATGACAAAAATGGATGTGGCGTCACACCTTTAATGATGTTTAAAAGGAGATAAGTAAGGATAAATGAGTAATTTTAAATATAAAAACATATCAAAAAAGGTAAATTATTAAAGTGATAACTTATTTTAATACACCTAAAAAAAAGTGATTCAGTTATTTTGATACGGAGAAATTTTCCTTCGTGAAACGGTGACATGTGAATGCAAAATTAAAATACCTAAAAGGGTTTCTGATTTAATTTTTTGGAAACGGCGGATGAAATACCGGAAGCCTACTCGTAATTTTTCAATACCGGAAGCATACTCGTAATTTTTCAGCCAGCATCCCGAGTTCGAGCTCCGCATAAGCGAGCAAACCCATCCCCAAAGGGATTTCCAAGGAAAATTCTCCATATGTACCGTGGAGTAAAATTACGCTAATACATCACTCTCAAAGGATTCGAACCCAGACCCAGTAGGCTATCTCACTGGCGGTTTCTGATTTAACGAGTCTCTAATTTTCCGGCTCCCTACTGCGGTGGCAAAACGGTGATCTTTCTCCTACCAAGTCGTAAACGCTGTTGCTGTATCTACGCTCCGCTACTTACACCATACTTTTCAGATTTTGGCGTTAATTAACAGATAATTGTTGTTTACACTTTTATTAATCTGTGTTTCAACAGTCCTGGATCTTTGAATACTTGCACAAATGTTCAAGAACACATTCCAATCTGGTTTCTTGTCTATTCTATACAGCCTTGGGTAGGTTAATCTTGGCCTTACTAGTTTTTCTGTGCCATTTTGTAGCTTTTAATTAAGTGAAGCTTTTTATATATTTATAGTAATTCGATTCGATGTATGTTTTGTAGGAGCAAGCCTTTGCAGTATGGGATAAAGAAGGCGAGTGTTGAGTGATGGCTCTGCTCATTTATAATTTGTATACACTTTTAGCTGTTTAATTGTAACTGATTATTGTGCTTACTGCTACATGTTATGTCTATTAGCTAATTTTAGGGACAAAACACCAAAGTAACTGCTCATTTCTGTTTGGAACACTTTTACCTGATTAGTTGTCCCTAAGTAGAGGTTTTTAGAACCCTAGTTAAACTTACTAATTCTGTTGATTGAAAAAAGGTCTTCAGTTTTAGAATCAGTATCAGAAACTAAAAATGCAGAGACCAGGTAGAACCTAACCTTCAAATAGTTATCAGAGCCTCCATTGTTGGACACCTGGTAAGCATAAAGAGGATATGATTAAATTGCCCTTCAAAAAGGTAATTTAATGGGCCTAGGCTAATGAATTTATGTTGTTGGTCTGAAACATATTAGATTTTAAGCTTTGATATGGTATATATGATTGTTTTAGATGTAGTTGGAAAGAATAACAGAATATACAATTGCTTTTAATATTAAAAAGTATATTATTTCAACTCTTTTTTGGTACTTTTATGCACTAAAATGCACTTTGATCGAACTTCCACCCGTTCTTTACCTAACTTTTTGGATTCTACCTATTTAATCTTGTAGAGACAAAAGTACCAAGAATCTCGTATTCACAAGCAAATTGGTTAAAGTTGCGAATCCTAATTGATTAATTTCCATCTTTTGGTTGTTGTAGTTGTTAATGGGCTGGTGAAACGTACACACGACGAAGACATAGAATCAAATATTCTTGAAATTGGTGGAACAAATGTTCAGTCAACATATATAACATGTCCTGCTGACCCCAGCTGCTACACTTGGTATAAAACTACCATTTTTAGTAATGATTGTGAAAAATGTGAACAAGTATTTCACATTTGAGATTCAGGTGCTGGATGATAAAAACGTCAGAAGACGTTTCAGGCCTTCTAATTTTCAAGTGTGTAAGTCTTCCCTATTACTTATGACAAATACCTTCTAAAGATTCAAACTTTTGAATAACATTTATGATTTATATATATATAAATATTTTTTAATTTATATTTTAAAGGCCATGACTCGAGTTAAACCACTTTTATGCACATGCCTCTAAAGATGGACGAGGGGTGGAATCAAATTCAACTGAATTTAGCTAATTTAATTTGACGTGCATATATATGGAACAAATTATGTTGAAACATTACGTGTTCAAGTTCATGCAAATTGTCGGTTGAGAAGGATTTATTTCTCTGAACGCCTTTATTCTGAGGAAGAATTGCCACCAGAATTCAAACTTTATCTTTCCATGCAGGTTAGATTCAAGTCTTGATTTTTATATAGTGTTTGTTGGGGGGTCACAAGTTGTAGTTTATGGTTCGGTTCGGTAGAATTTGTTAATAATAATTAATTGTTATTTTGGTTTTAGAAGTTAGTCAACATAGTAGTGGAGCAAAAGTTTGGGATGAAGCTGTTGAAGACCGATTCTTAAGCCTCCATATTTCCATCATGCACACGTTTACCCATGTCTCATTTTATTACGGATTAGTATTAGCATATAGAAGTTTAGTGTTATTTATTTCCTATATATATTGTAGCTTTGCATTAGAAATAAAATGAACAGAAAGTTTGTTCCACTCCATTTTCATTTAGTTTTCACTTGTGATTTCCAACAGTGTTATGATTTATATATACGTGTTTTTGGTGATTATATTTATTTAA
The DNA here is from genome assembly GCA_963853835.1 of Calendula officinalis. Classification (NCBI taxonomy): domain Eukaryota; kingdom Viridiplantae; phylum Streptophyta; class Magnoliopsida; order Asterales; family Asteraceae; genus Calendula; species Calendula officinalis. Next base: position 70,761,500 of record OY970823.1, on the reverse strand, counting down.
TATGATGCGATTAGTTTTGATAAAAACAGTTGTTCGTGTGATTGCAGAAACGATGATTCTTTCTGCCTAGAAGAAACTCACCTTCAAACCAGCCTTGCTAGTCATTTGTAAATTTACTGTTTTTAAGGTGACCTATATCCGCTTGGCTTCCTACATTTGAAGGATTTAAATGTATTTCCTTTTTGTTTTAATTAAAAAAGATGATTATACGAGTGTGAACAGTCGTTAAGATTTGTTATATCTACACAAATGAATAGATTTTGACTCGGTGGTGGAATATATTAAGTTCGGTGCGGGTTTGAGGAATTGTCCCAAGAAGAAAAAGGTTCTCAACATGATCATTCAATGTATGATATGGTGCATATGGAAGTCAAGGAATATATGAGGCGGTTTTTAAGAATGTGGTCAAGTCATTCACAAACATGGCGGGTGACATCATCTCTACTTCTTTCACATAGTTAAAGTGTAGGAGTAAATTTCAATGTAATTTAGTGGATTGGTGTATTTCTCTTTTTTTGTCTCCTTTGTAATTTGTTTTTCCATTCTTAGTTTCTTGCTAAGTTGGTTGTTCTATTATATCTATTTGCCGTTTCCAAAAAATAAGAAGTTACAAGGGTTAGGGTTTGGGTGTGACCAATTGTGCAAAATGACTAATATGCCCTATAATTAACGAACATAATTAACACCATTGGAGGGAGGGAGGGACAAAAGGTACCAAAAGTGCAAACATGGGCACTGTGACCGCACTTTTTAATCATCGGCACCAAACATGCATTTTCGTCAAACCCCAAGGATTATTCCTGCAATTTATTCAATAATTTATCCTAAAAGAGACCTCTATCATCATTTAAACTATCTTTTTAACATAAACAACTTTAACTCACCTCGGATGAAGTGGTTGTTATCTTCAACAGATCAATTCCTTTAGCAATGTAATATATACATACAATACTTTATTTTAAAAGATATGATATATGTTCTTACTATTTGTTGTTAATTCATCCTTCTACTCATCAAAAAATAACATATGTAATCTACTAATATTTTTTACTTATATCATCATTTGATTTTGACACTTTTATTAATCAAGTAGAAGATAAATAAGAACATATATTATTTCTTAGAGTAATGGTATTAATGTCTACTTATATGCATACTCATTTGATCAAATGTGTGTCATATCAAAGGATAATATTATGAGATAAAATTAATAGATTTTTTTTTTTTGAACGACAAATACACACTCCTTAACTCTACACAATTTTATCTACGTCGGGACTTAAGCACACAATCTTGCGGTACACCAAACACACCGAATACCGCTAAGCTATAAGCCATATGATAAAAAATTAATAACAAAAATCACCTTATGAAATAAATAAATACATAAATAAACACAAAGAATAAGAATCAATATGATTTCTCTCTTTCTTATCCAAGTATACAAGTCATTGTCCAAGTTGAAATGTTTGTGAGGGGCAAAAGAGGAAGTTAATGCACAAAAAGGAGCTGGTTTAATTGGATTTGTCTTTGTCGGGTCCACCTAAACCTACGCGGATTAAGGAGAGAGCAGATACAGATTTAGATGATGGTGTGTTATTAGCCACTAATTCCCTCCCACCATTTTCAGCCACAAATTCACTCACCACACAATCAAATAAACATCGCTTCTTTCTCTTTCTTTTCTTTCATCTCCCTACACACAACACAATCAAAAACTCTCTCTGCAATTCTCACCCACATATCTACAGCCGCCTTGCTTCAAAGAAACCCTATTCATCTACCAGCTTACTTGGATCTGTTCATTCGATCTGGGTTTTATCTGATTTCGCATCTTATCCACTTTTTGATCCATGTGAGTTATCTTAATTTCTAAGTTTGGTGTTTATCTATCTACCTAAACTTCAGAAACCCTTTTGATTTATAAGTTTGGATCACTTGTTTTAATCTGGGTTTTATCTAATGTTCCCTCTTTTGATCGGATATAACTCTGTTGATTTATCTGCTTTAATCAGTTGTTTCGATGTCGGTTTTATCAGATTTTTTTTTTTGTTCCTTCTTTATCTGATTTTGCTGCCTTTTGGTTGCTTCGATGATAAAAATTACTAATTTTTGTATTGATGGGTTCTTAATTTGCAGTTATTATTACGATGGAGTGGTATTTCGGTAACCAAGGTGAAGATCTTGTGGTTCCAAAAGATTATGAACAAGAAGAAATGATGACGTCAGCAGAAAGTTGGTCAACTTGGGGAATGAACGGTTTTGGTGGTTCATCTTTCCCGAAAAAGAACTTCAATTCAAACACAAACATGACCCGTGAAGAACTCAGATTTAATGGTGGGAAAAACTTCTACACTTCAATCAACGAAACATCAAAATCCAACAATTCAAGCATGAGCCAAGAATTATACAACAATGGCGGATCACTTTTGTGGAATGATCAAGCTGATTTTGAGCAATTTACTGAAGAAGAAGCCAGAATCAATCACATGGATGACATTTTCTTGTACATGCTCAACTTTTGGAATTATGATTCTTGATTTTATTAGTATCTAATTACTTTTAAAGATGGTGTGAAATTAATCGGATATGGTGAGGTCTGATTTAGACTCTGTTCCAATCCAATTTAATATAAATACAAAATTTATTTTCATCTATGAACTTATCATAACTTAGTGGGATGCCAATTACAGGGGTGTTTGGATATGTGTTTAAAGTTATTCCATTTTATCCTCTTATTTAGCATATTCTTATGGTATACTTTTGTGTCTCTTTTGCAGTAATTCATTACTTGAAGAAGAGCCGACTAAAGATTCAAATGACAACACAAATCTTGGCAACAACAATGCTAACTTCTTCGAGGGCGAAATGGTAAATTCACAAAATGTTGGAAACCATGAACAAAGCATCGGAAGCTCGAAATATCTCAAAACACATGATTTCTCTCCACCCATAATTTGGGGAAATGGAGAAGCTTCAAATACTTATGAAATGCCAGAGGTGAGGATTGAGATGATGATTTAATTTTTTTATTTAAATTTAGAGTTGAATTTGTAGCTAATATTTATTTATTTTTTTAATTTCTATTAGCAATATGCAAGTGGTGAGAACTCAATGGAGGCATCAGTACTAGAAGACCTTGAAAGGGTGACTGCACTGGTGAGACATTTAGGGGTATTTTTGGAATTCTAAACTTTGTCTAAGCTTGTGAATATCATTAATAAACCTTTTTTATCTTAAATTTATCAGTTCACGGACCAAACTCGAATTTGCTTTCGGGATGCTTTTTATCGGCTTGCAGAAAGCTCAAAACAAACAATAAACTTATCGGAAGATGGAGAACCTATGATGACTTCTAATGATGATGCATTCAGGTATTTTTAATTCACTTAATAGTAATCTAACACTTTGAATAATATTATTTTGGAGGTTTTATGCATTAAACATACATTGTTACGTTTTTTATTTAATTTTCTGGTCCTAATTTCATATCGTTTTTGGTAAATCAGGTCTGGAGAAACAGAGGAAGATTCAGAATCAAAAACAAATGTAATTGACAGAGCAGTAGCCAATCTTATGTTCCATAAGTTTGATTTTGAAGAAACCGATTGTCAGAATCATCAAACAGATTATGACAATGATGCAGAAGTACCAATCGGGGGCTTGCAACAACCAAATTACTAATGTAACCTTATAAGTTGCAAGCTTGAAACTGCAAAATTGGTCCTTTTGTGATCTGGAGGTTATTTGGGTCATGAAAAACTTTTTGCAGATAGCCCCCTAATATCTGTAGGGCTCCAGTCCAATTTCAACCCACTTTTGATGCATCGGGTCGCCCTGCTTGGGCCCCACTTAAGCGGTGATGGATCTTATTGTGTATATTTATAAAGCTAACTATATCCAATTTTGAGTGGTGTTTGTTTGGATCATTTTGATGGTATAAACAAGTTTTTATATGTAATATTTCTCGTTTGCGGATATATTACTTCGGCTTTTTGAATTTGTATTATCTGTAATGTTGTCTTTTTGGTATTACTTTTTAAGACACGTTGACATATATGTGATTTTCAAAATTTTGCGACTTCGACTTGCAACTTTTATGTTACTAACATAATGTCCTAATTAATTGAATTATTAGACGATATGTTTATTTCTCTACTATAATTATTTATAATTATTTTTATTAATCCCTTAAATTTAAAAATGTTGAAATAATCTCTACCCACCAGGCTACCATCCACCAATTGATCGTCACAAATATATTGTTACATGTATCCGCAACTGCATTGCGCAAATCCATCTTTTAATGGGTTAATACCACAAAAAAGAACATATATGCAATAAGGTTAATGCTTAAATATGTGTTTTAATATATTTAAATATTAGTTATTTTTAATATTCATATTATTGTCATTAAATAACTTTCTGTAATTAGCTAGCTTTCTTTTAGACAAGTAAATATGTGTTTTATAACATTGTTATTTTTTGATGCTTTTATAGTAATATCTAATTGTATTTATAAAATTAACTATTTTTTTTAACAAAATGAAATAATTAACTTAAGTTAAATATTGAATAAATAATTGTTCATGTTTTTTAAGTTAATTAAAAAACTAATGTAAGAGTTTAGATTGGAGTCCAAAAGAAGTATTTGTTATCTTCTTTATTACTTGTAATTTTTATTTTGAGCAAATAATTTTATTATTTTAAATAATAAACAAGATAGCATTATCCATTTTATTTTTCTTTGAAATACCCACCTCTACTACTAACCCCCCAGAGCCTAAAAATATTGGCGCGAAGGTCTGCAGCAATGGGGAGCTTACTAGGGTTTCATCCTCCTCACTTCTCTGAGGTACGTTGTTGTTGCTAAACTAGTAATCTCTCACCATCATTACACAATTGAATCAATAAATCACCGTTTATCTACAGAAAGCATCTCTACAAATTAACGCTTCCGATATTTCTCTAATAATTTCTAATTTATCCTGTTCTCTCTTTCAGCTCTGAAAATTAGGTTTAAGAAATACATCTATTTTAGATTTTAGCATGTGAAATATAATTATGAATGATATGTTATTACAGGATGCGGCATGGCTTCCTGCTTGGCTTCAGCCTTCCTCGATAAGTAATCAAGCACTTGACTCCCCTTCGGGTCAAGGGTTGGAGGTACGATGCGTTTTTTTTCTTGTAATTCCTTCATAATTTCACGTTTTTTTCGTCAATTTATTGTATCTATATAGATACAGAATGCAGTATTTGTTAATTAATGGCTAGTTTCTCCCTAATGAGCAAGGCTGTATAATTTTCCACATAATGTGAGGAGTTCATCTATTGCTATAGATATTCTATAAAATGGATTTTTTTTGTAAAAACAGAACACAATATTTTCCTCTTTAACATATTTATCTTTATGATTAGATATTTAAATAGATTTTCTTTTTTTAATGTTCAGGAACTTGGATGCCTTCAACAAAGCATCAATACTAAAGAAAACGGGAAATTGTCAGAAAATGAAAGTTTTAAAAGTGTCCACTTATTCTTATCTGGGGAAGACAATTCATCGATGAATTTTCCATCAAATTCTAGCAATGTAAGTTCTTAGGCACACTAACTGGACATAAAAATACCCATCAAATAATAGTTATTAATTTTCAACATGATTTACCACTAAACTGTTTAATATATAACAATATCATGATTATGATTTACATGTGATTGAATAAAAATTCACTTTTCAGCATGAAATTCGATATCATCTTCATCTATCATCAATTGAAGAATCTCAGCATTCATTGAATCCAACTTTGAGTAAATCTCAATCAGAGAGATTAAATATCAATCAAGCTCTTGTTGTGCAGCAACCAGAAGTTAATGTCAATTATAGTGCTAATGAAGCTTTTAGGGTTCCTAATCAACAAAAGGACAATTTAGTCATATCACATCATGAATCTCCCAGTTCCAAGGAGAAAAAAGGGAAAAACCCTAAATTGGATGCTAAATCCCGTAAAGTAAATTTTAATGATGCTATTGAATTAGCTGTTGCAGCATCAGAAGCATTAGAAATACATAATGTAGTAAAATATGAACAAATTGAAAAACTTTCAATTGGTTCAGCTGTACTTGAAGCTGCAATACGGGTCAAACAGGCCCGTTTGGAAGATTTCAAAAAATTTACCAGTAGCTCTGCTGATGAAAGCAACGAGGTTGACTTTGACTTTCTTTCTGATTTGGATGAGTTGACCATGACAGATGCATATGAAGATGTAGGGTTAACAGTTAGCAGCCATGGTGATCTAAGTGGTTATGCATCTGTATCTCTTGTTAAAGATAGTTTTGCATCAGAAAATTGTATATCTGATTCAAAACAGTTAGAAGTTAATTCTGGTTCTAATTCCTTAAAAGAACCGCATAAAGAGGCTGATAATAGCAGCATGTTGTTGAAAAGAGGTTTTGTTTTGGATTCTTATGAAGGTGGTACAGAAAATGCTGATCTGGCATGTGATAATCATCCAGTGTTTAGTTGTTCAGTTGAGCAAGCTGTTTTTTGTGCAACAAAGGTGAGTTTAAGATCCTAAACAGATTTTGTAGATTTTAAATTATTTTATTTAATAAATAAAATTATTTATTATTAGCAGGTTGGCTTGGAGAAAGAGGGCTTTGCAATTGGGGATTTGAGATCTTCTCAACAGTCCGGGAGCTTTAAATGCAATGGTAATATTATGCTTTATTTATTTTTTCTATTTCTAGATAAATATTATTTAATTCCAGTTTTCATATATATTTTTTGTTTTTTCAAGAAAGAGAAGATAAGATGGGAAACTTGGTTTCAGATAGATTTCAAAGCCGCTGGTTTGGCGGTTGGACATGTAAGGCGAGTACTAAATTCATTTTTTGAATTAATAAATTTAAAGATTACGTATTGGAAAAATACTTATATTATATATTTATTTATTTGTTTATTTTTTCTTCAGAATGGATTAAGCATTCCTGCAGGTAAAAAAGATATCCCTCAACTATTTGCTAATGAAACAAGTTCCATATCAGAATCTGCTCCAGACATGAATTCCTGCATACAAAAACAAGACAATATTTACAACACAAATTCTCAATCAAGCATAGCTCCTCAACATACTGCTGATGTGTCAGTTTCTCCTGAACATGATGATGTGGCACTTTCTCCTAACATGTCCCCAACGGACCCTTTATGTTCTGTTGTTCCTTGCAGTTTCACATCAAATACTACTGAACCTAATTTGGATAATAAAAAACGGGTCCCACCCGAAAGTGCAGAGACACCAATTTCAAAAGTTAATATTGAGAATATGAATTGTTCCACTATAAGCAGGCAGGTGGTCCCACTTAAAACTTACAGCATGATTAATCCTACACGTGATCCACACATCGATAAAGAAAAAATTCATGTTAAATCATTTCCATTTGAAAATTCTTCAAATATTGTTACTTCTGTTAAACAAATTCCTACCCTAGATTTCAGAGATGAAAATAATGGTCATAATATTAATCAGACTGCAAATGGAGATAGAGAGTTGACCAGTCAACTTGCACCTCTAGAAGATATTGATGGCCATAATCAGACTGCAATTTGTGATAAAGATTTGACCAGTCAAAATCCAGCCCTAGATTTTAGAGAAGATGTTGATAGCCATAATCAGACTGCAGTTGGAAATAAAGAGTTGACCAGTCAAACTGAGAAGGAGATCCACTTGCAGAACAAGGTTTCCAAAGAGGTAGTAGAATCTATCTGCAAAAGTTATCTAGTTCCGAGAAGAAAACGTGTTCGTTTTTCAGAACCCGAAATCTGTTACCCACAAACGAAAAAATTCAAGAAATTACCACAAACTAGACCAAAAGATCCGTTGGTTGCAAGTAGAATTTGCAGAAATCCTAACCTAAAACCTAAATCTCAAGATAAAAAAACAATATTTCAAGATCTTATCTTCTTACTTACCGGATTTTCTGTCAAGAAGCATAAAGAAATCAAGAATTTGATTCAGGAAAAAAATGGCATAGTTTTGGATGATATACCTTGTTCAACATCTAGAACAAAAAAATGCTCAAAAATTACTGTTATTATTTTATGTACCGGGAGACTACTGACAACAAAATTCTTGTACGGGTGTGCAGTAAATGCATGTATACTTAAAGTAAATTGGTTATTTGATTCACTCGACAAAGGTTCAATCTTACCACCTAAGAAATACATGGTTTTAAAAGAACATGTTGGTAAAAGCTCGATGGCTATAGGAACACCAGTAAGTCGTAATTTTTTAATTTTTAATAATGTTGCGGTTATGCTTCATGGAAAACCTGATTTTTGTAGCAAAATGGGGAAAGTGGTTAAACATGGTGGTGGGTTGGTGTTTAAGACGTTTCATTGGTTGGTTAAGAGTGTTGAGTCTAAGAAGGTGGTTGTTGGGGTTATTGTTGTGGAGGACGAAAACGTAATTTCACGTCAGTTGAAACAATGTGCGTTGGAGAAAAAGATTGGTGTGATGCCGTTTAGTTGGATTGTGAATTGTTTGTATGCAGGAAAGCTTCTTTCTTCACCTGAACTTGAGACTCCAGAACATGTGGAATTGAGTGAAGAAATATGAATTTATTTGATTTCTTGGCTTGGTTTGTTGTACCAATGTTGAAAAAGGTTTTTCTGTTAAGTTGCCTTGTAATTTAATTAATGTAACACCCTTTTTATGCATAATCGTTGTATCCTTTTTAAAATCGTAATAAAAAGGAGTAAATTATAGAAACTGTCTGCGGTTTCAGGATTTTACGTTTATGTCCTTTAACTTTTTTTTCTCCGGATTTTTCTCTCTGTATTTTCGGTAAAGTCAAATACATAAGGTGGTTACCAAAATGTTGGTATAGATTCTACAAGGCGTCAATGTCAAAATGTGAAAGTTTACATGACCAATTTGACACTTTTCTGTTGGACTTTGGCCATGCATTCTTAGTTATATATCATTTGGTTATCTATATATTAAAGCAACAAGATCATTGCTGACGTCAATATATATCCAAGATTTAATATGCAACAGATCATTATTAATGGATTAAAACAAGTTTTACTGTATATTTGCAGTCATTGTTGCTTATTGATAACTTGCAAAACAACCAGCTTTCATCTGAACTAGTTTTGACCTGTTTTGCCACCTATAGTTACAATAGAAAAACACTGTTTTGGACTACATATATATCAAGTCAAATGTATAAAATTATTGCTTCTATCTTCACCCATGCAACATATTGATAATTATACAAATATAAAACACAATCACTACAACTTATTCACTATATCCTCACTACTCTCAAACAATCCAATTTCACCAACTAACACGAGGGAGTATTAGCTGTCAAAAGCAACAGCTAGATGATATAAGAAGAACAATCCACGTGGACATGAAAACTTCAAACAACACAAAAGCTAAAAACACAAACCTCGGCTTGCCTATACACCAGCTACTGCAGCAAAGTTTTTGATGATTTTGTTAGGTTTTATCTGAGTTAAGATTAATATTCACTTGTGACTGAGAATTGCCATCAGAATTAATCTCTTTTGGTTGTTTATCTTTTTTCTCAAATCGACCACCACACCCTCTGCTTCTCCTTAGTGCATGCAGATGGCGTGATTCATGCAAATATGGCTGGCATAATATCACAAGTATTTAAATTTATTTTTAAGTCAAATTTTGAGATTTGACAAGTATTTATTTACCTTATTATTTTTGTGAGATTTATTTTCAGATTGGGCTTTTGCACGGCTTTGTCTACGGCGCATGATGCCATGATATTGTTTAGCATTCACAAAAACAGGCTCCTCAACTGATGGCGGCTGCTGCATTCCCATCAACTGAACATGCAGTCTTTTTCAGAAACATGAATCAAACCCTAAACTTAGCAAATAGACATAAAAGCTAGTAATAGGATACCATAGGTTGCACAGGATATGGTTGGATAGGATAAGCTTGTGTTCCATACATACTCCTGTAGTAAGGATCTGGGTAAGGATTATAAGCTGCTTGCCCCTGAAAAATACAACACAATTCGGTAAATTATAAACAAAAATGTCAAAAAAGGATGTTAGAATTTAGCAACTTCAAAGAGATACCAAAGTTGGATAATGGATATTTGAAGGATGAGAAGAAATGCCACTTGCAGATTGAATCTGACCATCCATTTGACTTTGACCAAACTCACTTTCACTATTATCTGTTTATTAAACATGTAAGTCTGAGACACCCATTTTCAATACGCACTAAAAAATTACCCATTTCAACTAAAACCGTTTTGACCCATTACCCGACCCGCCCATTTTGCCACATCTAATATCCACGAAACTAATAATTGCTCCAAAATAGGTGTATGTATAATCGTAGTTTCAAGGTAATTGTGTTGGATACATGAATCAGAATGAATATTGGAACCAAATATTGTCACAGCTCACAAGTACCTGAAATCTCAGGAGCAGAGGAGGACATGATGATGTGTCAACCACAGAATTAATGAACTTGGATCTGGCATCATAATGACCAAAGTCAGCATCATAATACAAACAGTTATTTAGTATTGAGACTGTAAAAGAAAATCCAATAATGGAACAATAAACAGCTTCAAACATTTGGAGAAAATAAGGTGCTTATAGCTATGGAAGATTATCAGTTTAATATTTACATACATCATTTAGTTTATATTATATGAGCCAATAAATCAATAAGCGCACTCCACTATATTATCAGAATTTAAATTAATTTGTTCATCTACTAAAATTGCCGAAAAAAGACGCTACAGAAACGACTGTTTCAAGTCAAACCCAATATCGACCAGGTGAATACATTAAACATTCCACCGAAATTTTAAATAATCTAATCGCATGGTATTCAATTTTGACCAACCCCAAATCAATCAGTCAATCACAAAATTATCAATTGAAAACCAATTTCTTATATTTCAATTACTTTTAGTTAAAATTATGCAGACCCAGTATATGTATGTAGATTGTAAAAGATACTGAATACCCAATTGACTGATTAAGAACAAAAAAATTAACAAGGGTTTGAATTTGGAAGGTTACCTGAGTAGGAACGTTTGAGGGAGATTGAGATTTCAAGTTTCCGTTTGTGGGGTTTGCTCAATTTTGTGCCGCTAATGAGAAGATTGTCGTTTTGTGTAAGAAGGCCGTGTACAATCTCGTGGTTCAGTTTTCCCCAATAAGCATGATGTGGGAAAAATAGGTATAATTTTTGCAATAGATCGATCCGTTTTGGTATGAATTTTTTATATCCTACCTAAAAAATTGTCAGTGATTTTAATACCATATCTAAAAAATATTGTTTATTGGTTTCTACATAATATCTATAAGAAAAAATATTTATATAACTAATTGTTTTCAGTTTTATACCATCAAAATAATTAATTATACTAAAGTCCTATAGCTTAACTGTATTTGGTGTTGTAAAATTGTAGTTTAAGTTTTGTTATGAATAAAATTAATGTAGATTTAGAGGAGTGTGTTAATTGTTCAAAAAATTGTGCCGCCCATGTTATTCATTCATATGTGTAACTTTTTAGAGGGAATTGTAACATGGTTAAGAATAATTAAAGTGATTTATAACTATTTAAATATGGTTAATAAAATTCAGATAAGTACTTTTTTTAATTAATTTATAGTGACTTAAAACTAATAAAACTAATCATTTTCCCTTTTAATATGTAAAATTTTAGTTTTATACCTTTGACCATGTGGCTATACCACACCATGCCAAGCCCACAAGAACCTTGATATGCGTGTTGTGTCTGTCCAGCAGATGAACAAAAACAGATGGAGAAAGAAGCGATTTCAGCAGCATCCGAAGAGGTTTCAAAAGACTTCAAAACCCTAATCGATTCACAGGATTTGGATTCTTTGAAGCAATTGCAGCACATTATGTACGCACTCTCTCCCCCTTTTTCTTTCCGTGTGTTTCTTTTTACGGCTGCTTTCAGTTATGCAATACACGAGATGTTTGTTAATTTTGTATCTTTCTTATGGTTTATTTTGGACCGATTCACTACAGAACCCTTTTCAATTTCATGAACTAAAAGTCCTTTTTGTGCCAAATTTAGGGCTTTTTTATAATCCCTGCGTTCCAGAAATTTCATATCTATTTGACCGCATTGATAGACAATTGATAGTATTTTATTTTTTCATACTCATTGTTTAATCTGTCATGTCAGAAAGTATTGATATCATTAATTGCTACAAAGTTATCAAAATTGGATTTTTTTTGACATTTGATTATATATTCTACTCATGGCTATAAGCTGCATTTGTGATATTTAGGAAGTAATCACTTTTGATTGTGTGATAAACTTTTAGCATATAAGGTTCATTGCAGATTTAGTTCTGTATGAAATCTGCATTAATTCAGCTCCCATTTGCACATATATGAGTCATTTGACATACAGTTGACAAAATTACTAGTTATGTATCACCCACAAATCCACAATAGTTCATACAAGTTTCCATTTTTTCTGCTTAAATCAAATTAAGAATATATCTCATTTTAATATTGTCATATTTGTGAGATACTTGCAGATTGGGACGACTGCAGGACAGTAATGCAGTTCTTTCTCATTTTAATGATTATTCAGAGCAATGTTTTGCTGATGTGTCGAGTGATCTTTCTACAAATACACGCCTCTTAAAGTCCATGAAATCAGACCTTGATTATATTTTTCTAAAACTGAGGTTGGTTGACCAGTTATATATGTTGAAGCTTCTTGTGGTTTATGTATTTCTCTTCACTTTGGGTTTTTTCCCATTTACTGCTGGCAATATATTTGAAATAAAATAAATATGGTTTTGTTTCAGGAGCCTAAAAGCCAAATTAAAAGGCACATATCCTGATGCATTTCCAGATGATTCAACAATGGAAGCTCTTGACAGAAGGCCTGATCTTGAAGTACCTCAGTGAACTGTCTTTGTATGCTTTTTATCTCTTAAAAAAAAGAATTAATTTCCAAAATATTTGAAAGGTAACATTGAAATGATATAACATAAACTGGAGTCTCATCTTTTGATTGTTACACTCAGTATGTTGCTTGCGATTTATTTTTGTTAAAATTATGAGGTCAAGATTGGATGATAGAATATATTAGTAACGTGGTCCTTTTTGTTGACTATTGTTAATTGTAGGATATAAAATAAATAGAGTTGAAAAGTTGTGGATGCAAGTAAAAAGATGAAACAATGGATGCAGCAGATGAAGCTCATTTTTTTTTTCTTTCTATTTTGATTCATTGTGAAATATGGATAGGTTTTGATTAATGAAAGATTTGTTGCTGTTGGTTGTAGCTAAATTTGTAGTTTGTGTTATATCTCCATTGTTTATATTTCTTTGTACCGTATTAACCGTAAAAAACCAACATCTGGAACATACATAAAATTTATAAGCCTATATTTTTCCAAGAAAATGTCTGTTAAAGTTGCTAAATTGTAAATTTCACGAACCTGTGCTTTTATTAAAGTTGGACTTGTTATGGGTTGTAGGTAAATTTGTCCTTTAATAGAAGTGAACAAATATATGTAATCACGTCACACCATTATTCCGAAAGTTAATTGCACACTTGACTCACAAATCGAGATGTAAACAAAGATACAAAGTTATTCCAAAAAAGCTTATTTTTAGCCTTACTTGAAAACGACTCCAATTTTACAAATCTTAAAGCAACATTACACCACTCTGTAATTCTTACCAGACAAGTTAACTGCAAATAACCACATATGAATCTATCTAACCTACCAGAGTTGAGGATAATTACTTCAATTTACCATTTCATTTATAATTCGATCTTAAGGATCTGCGTTCTACACCGAACATTAAATCTCTAAAATCTCGATTACATTGTGTTGCAGTATCAGAAAGTTAATGGACAAAATAGTAACAACAATATAAAATAATAAAAAACATGTAAAATCTAGATAAAACCGGGGATTTCTCCAGGCATTGGGGCTAATTCATTGGTATTAAACCTTTCTTCTTCATAAAAAGTGGCGCGTACAACCCTACCCCCAAAAAAGCGGCCTTCAAGATCAACAAGTGCTTTTGTTGCTTCTTCTGATCTCTCAAACTGCACAAAGATTCTAACTGCTTCATTAACTGGAAAGTTAGGTTCTGTTATTTCAAATATTAACACTCTTGTCACTGTCCCGTATTTTGAGCATTCTTCTGCAACTTCGGATTCTAGATCATCATCTACCTCACCAGGACCCACCTTCAAAGATCAGACATTCATATCCAATTTCAACACATAATCAATCAATTTAAATATCAAATTCAGTTTAAACAAACAATAAAACTTGAAATGTATTTACCATGTTCCGAAGAAGCACAACACGAGTAGGTTGACCATTAATACTAACACCTCTTGCCTTCTGCTGCTGCTGTTTTTGCTCACTAGCATTCACAATAACACCTGCTCTCCTATCTGTTTTCTTCGCCATTAATGGAGTTGTAATCCCCTGTTCCTGTTTCCCCAACCCCTGTCCTGCTTTCCACCCCATTTTTGCCATCATTCTCTGAGCAGCAGTCATCTGACCACCAGCACCAACGCCCAAACCCGCTGTTTCAGATCTCTCTATATTAAAACCTTCACCGCCGCCGGCAGACGGTGGAGACGGAGACCGCCGTGGCACACCGCCACTACTCATGGCAGCACGTCGCTTCCACGCTTCCTCGCCGGAGATATTGTAATCCTTCTCTCGTTCTTTCTCCTTGATTTGATTATTTTCTCTATCTCGTTTTTCTTTTTCTTCTTCTTCCTTCCTCCGCCTATCGAGTTCTCGTTTCATTTCAATCTCAGCTGCTTTACGTTTCCGTTCGCGTTTATACTCTTCGTAATCGTTAGGTCTGGCGGGATCGTATTCTTCTACCACCGATGATGTAACGGCCACAAGTGCCGGTTGGAACGATTGGTTGTTTCTGGTGATGACATCGGTGGCCACTGGGGGAAGTGATGGTGAATTGATGATTCTAGGTTTGGTTTGTTGGGGTTTGATTAGGGCTTTGGGCGGTGGGATGAGTGAAGATGAAGATGGTTTGCGGAGAGTTGGGGGTGCCATTTTGACAGCGCTGGACCAGACATTGGTGGTGGGATTGGGGATTTTGGTTTGGGAATCTTCATCTGTTGATGATGGAGGAGGTAGGTCGCCGTATAATCCACCGAGCATTGCTTGATAATTTGTTTGATGATGAATCGATGGAAATTACAGAGAATCGTGATCTGGAAATAGGGCTTTTGCAGGAGCAGGAGAAAGAGTTCTCACTTCCGAAGGTAAATGTAATTTAGACCACTGCCAACGCTTGCGTCGCAGACCCATCGTGGGGTTTTTTTCGGCCGTCGCCCGCCGACGCCGTTGGCACCGAGGCGTCGTGCGGGACGTCGAGATGAATTCGTCGTGGTGAGGACATGTTCCTGCCGGCGTCCCTGTGCAGAGGAAGAAGAAAGGGGGGAGAGAGGAAGGGGGAAGAGAGAGAAGGGGCTTCCAGGAGTTGTACATTGTGGATCAAAACTTGTACATTTTGTATTTTTTAATTTAAAATCTCTTTATTCTCTGTTTTCTTTTCATTTTTTTATATATTTATTTTATAGGAATAATATATTACTTCTTTTTTCAAAAAAATTTTAATTTTTAATTTTAAAATTTTAATTAAAAATATGATGTGGAAATGATGAGTTTAGTGATGGGTTAGTGATGCGTATGGTTGGCACGAACGTGTCAGTAGCGGGTCAGTAAGGATGCGATGACGTGTCGCTAGTGATGGGTTTAGTGATGGGTAAGGGTTGGGAGAGGCCTTAAAGGGGGGGAAAGAATATAATTTGTATATCTAATCTCACTTCCAATTCAATTTCATGAGTAATTAACAATTTAACATAAACTATCAATTTGTTGAAGATATATACTTCCTCCGATTCAAAATAAGTGTTATAGTTTCCTTACATAGGTGATTCAAAATAAGTGTTATACTGTGAAAAATTATTTTATTTGATAAAAAAATAGTAGGATCTACACCCACTAATTATCTACTTTAATATAATGAAGTGACTCATTTACTATTACTTTTTACTTTTAAACATCATTAACCTCAGTTTATTAAAAGGTGTGGGACCCATTGTTCACTAATCATTCAATTAATTTAATTTAACCATCATAATAATCTTTTGCCTCAAAAACCGTGAAACTCAAAGTATAGCACTTATTTTGAATCGGATGAAGTATAGATTATGACCACAAAATAATTAAATAATTTATTAATCAAATCAAAATAATAAAAAACATAGAAATAAAACATCTATATATACTTAAAAAATGAGTTTCAAAAGTGACGTAGCATTAATTACCTTCACTTAAACACAATCTTAAATGTTGACACATGGAAAGTTGAGACCTTTAATATTTAAAACTACAACCGGTTCCTTTAATATTCAAAGCTTTCATCGTATTATTAACTCCTCACATTATTTGGAGTCTAAAAAACGTTATGTATCTTAAAACGTTTTCATTAAATTTCTAGCCTTCAATGCCATCTTAAAACGTCATTTGGAGTCTAAAAACGTTATGTATCTTAAAACGTTTATTTATTAAATTTCTAGCCTTCAATGCCTTCTTAAAACGTATATATTAAATTTCTACAAATTATGTAACTGCAAATTATGTTTTCTTACCATCTCAAAACGTTTATATATATAAATCTTTGACATGCATATCTTCTTCCCAATCTCTTCTCCTCCTCATAACCTCTTACAGAAGGAAGCACATATCCCCTGCTGTTACATATCCCCCAGCCCCAAGCGTTTTAACTTTTTATATATGAAGATGTTTCGATTTAACAACCGCGAATCAATGCACTATTCAGGTATAGTTTTCACCTTTTTCTTTGCGAAATATGTCCCTGGTATGGTTTATCATGATTCATGCATACGAGCACACAATTTCCTTTTTAATTCGGTATTTGTACACATTGATGGTGTCTTTTATTTTGTTCATATATATCCCCCTAATCAGTTATTTGAAATTTTGCAACAATAGTTTGCCTCTAACGTGTTTGATTAAATGTCAAATAGAAGGCAGTTCTATTTGATTCCTCTTATTTTCTACAGTAAAATTTGACTGCTTCACATGGGTTAATAATTCGTTTATGTACTAATAACATTTTATTAAACTGATGTGTGCACTACAACTCTTCAAGTCATATAATTTATCTCTAGGAAAATGTATCCTTCCTCCAAAGAAAATTCATCCTTCCTCCAAAGTTTGGGATTTCATATATATTACACACATCTTATTGAGGTACAATGTCAAGATTAAAAATGGTTATTATACTTTATGTCTATTGAATTTAATTATTTATTTAGATTTCAAGTTACAAAGTACTTTGATAATTATGGTTATATTCTTTGATCTTTATATTATTTTTAGTATTTAATGCTTTATCATATTAAGTATTTTTATTTTATAATAATTCTTAATTTTAATGGTGTTTGTTATGCTTATGTGATTTTCTCCATTATCACAGCACATGAAACGTCAAGATTCATTTCCGCATGAATATGCATAAAGCAATCATCATCATATATAATATATAATTGCATAAGGTTATCAAGCAGACTAACTGTGATTCATTACCGAAAGCAACTGGACCCGCTCATTTTACCACATGTATTCATTGCCATATAGGATGAGGATTTACGTGTAATTTACTGGATTAATCTACATTTCAGACAGACTGATGACCCAGATTTCAAGATAATGCACTTACCTTTCATTAATTTATACAGTTCATGTAAAAAGTAATTAAACTCATGTCTTCGTATTTATTCATAGATTGTAATTTCACATTAGAAATTGCAGCTAAGACTTGAATATAGTATTTAAGTTTACTATTGTAATTTTGTGAGACCCATTTAGAGGACTAATAATCCGGTTGACCCGTTTCCTCTTTAGTCAAATTCAATTGTGGTCTTTAGTCAAATTTCATGGGCAACCACATGCTATTTAGTTAAAAGTTAAGTATTAACAATGTTTTTTTGAACATTTTAAAACGTTAAATATTAAAACAATGGTAGTCTTTTATACAACAGTTGGTTCAAATTTATTTGATTGAAATAATAACTTATGATTTTGTCTTGCATGTGCAAATATATCTTACAAATGTAGTTGATTAGTATATCAATCTCACAGCTCATAAGAATTGGGATGAAAAAAGTTTAAACTCCATTTCAAAGCTAAACATGTTAGTTATCATGCTTTAGGTACTTTATCCATAACACCATCAATGTATATGATTTACTTTCAAAATTGATGTTTATTATCAACAAAGCCCGTGCATCGCACGGGCCATGTTGCCTCGTTTTGCTAAATGAATTAGTACGTATGAGAAAAACAATATCAGTCTTCAATGCATTAAGAATATATAAAAAGTAAGTTTGAGAATTTAGCAAAATGAGGTCTAACTTGAACTCAAAACACAGCAATTTACATCACCAGAAACCATATAATACGCATGCAACCAACTCAGGTATTAGTCACAAATCAATGAATATATCTGACAAATGAATAGTAAAGTCATTAACCAATGATCCCCAATTTTGTTAAGAATGTACATGACTAGTTTGTAAACCTATCTCCCATCTGTACCAAAATTCACAGTAATTGCTAACTAATATTTCCTCTTTAACGGTCAGTTGAATCAGATTCATGTTTAGGTTGTTGGCTGCTTGTATCCAATTCATTAGAAGACGATGGTTGTTCAAGTTGACTGTTTGACAGGTAATCAGTTCCAGACCCAGATGGTCCAGCAGAATCATCTTTTTCTGGTTTGGTCAAACTATCAGTCAACTTTTTCTCAGCAGAATCATCTTTTTCTGGTTTGGTCAAACTATCAGTCAACTTTTTCTCAGCAGAATCATCTTTTTGTTTGACCTCATCATCACTACTCTTGGCGGCTGCACCAGTTGATGATGATGCTTCTTCATCAGCCTCATATTTAAACCAATTTGCATTTCTAAAAGCCGACAAAATCAATCAAATTATTATTAACATTTTCACATTTTAAAAACCATTTTTTATTATTAAATTATATTAAGCAAGACAAACCTTTCTTCTTCTTCTTCATCATCGACTCCTATTCCAAGTGATGATAAGACTGCTTCACCTGATTCATCATCATATTCATCATCATCATCATCATAATACATATCCTGCAAAAATCATCATCATTATTTAGGATTTTTAACCTTTTTTATGTGAAACTGGACCACAGAATAAGAGACCATAATACATACCTCATCATCATCATCATCTGCTCCCCCCGAGCCTTGACCCTGGACCAAAAATAAATATAAATTAAAACATGTTTCTATTTTCCAAAATAACATCATATTAATATTCATATAAAAGACGAATAATTCACACACCTGACTGGTATCATTATTTACAAGACCAAGACGCAAAGCCTCTCTTAGATTACTAGCTAAAGTTGCCATATCATAATTTGTGTCTTCACAAACAGCATCATCTTCTTCATCATCATCACTTTCTACAACAGGATCATCAACTGCAGGGATCCTGTAAATTTCAAAATACATTTAAAAAATCCACAAGAAAATAAAATATTAAAAATTACAGCTGAATACCCACCCGCACTCCCAATTGTGGACATCTCCAACTGCATTGCGGATTTGAAGTACATCTGCATCCCACTCTACCCATTCCCTATTATTCTGTCAAAATTTAACACTTTCAGTTAAACAATTATATATATATATATATATATATATATATATATGTGTGTGTGTGTATGTGTGTGTGTATATATGTATATAGAGAGAGAGAGACCTGCAAATATGTGTTTATGTAGGTGTTATGCTCTTTCAGTTCAACTAGTTTATTGGCTATACGAATCATGTGTCCAATGTTCCCTATCCTAGGTGGCATTTTCCCTTCAGCAGCCACTGTTGGCTACAACACACAAATCAAACACGTATTAAATACACATATATACAAACATATATGAATGTTTTCATTATAGTTTACCTTAGCATTGTTTTGATCAGTTTCTAATGCACAGTTCCTTTCAGCATGAATAATATTTCTGACAAGATTACAGTCCTCAAGAATATGCTCAACTAATGAAGTGTTCTTGCTTTCAAGGCAACAAGTTATCATTTGTTCAACGTGGTGATGAAGGAAGTTATTGTACGGATACCTAAAATCATTTCGTTAAATATAAAGTTCAATATTATAACATCACATGGCTTGTATATACATATATAATAGGAAAATGTAGCACTTACTCAAAAAATAATTCGATAATACGTTTCAAGACACCAAGACGGATTAACTCTTTTTCTGCAGCTTCACTTTTAATAGCTATTAACACTTTGATGAACTCAACAATCTGAAATTTCCAGTTTCAATAAAACTTTGCATTATTTACTTGATACAATTCAAAATTAAATTATTAATCACGAAGAACACTGAATATATACCTTCAGACGGTGTATTCCAAGAGGTGGTTGCAAATTTCCAAATGTTGTTGGTAAAACATTTTCTCCTGCTGTAACATCTAAGAGCTTTAACAAATTTTCTGTACACCAAATTTCAAATTAGGGTTTCGTTTATTGATTTGAACCGTGTAATCGGGGTCTAAAAGTGTAATTTTGTTAAATATATTTTTTTTACAAGATAACATACCTAAACTGCCCAACATGCCTTCCATAAATGCTGATTCATCTGTTGATTGCTGATTATACATGTTATATTCACCAGACATACTCTTGTTTGGGTCTAACAAGTATATACAAACTGACAATGAGTGAATTAGAACTGATTTTGGGCGTGATTCCTCGAATGCATGATGAAATAATCTTGGTATAAATCTGCAAAAACACAGATCGAATCCCAACCGTTGATTATAAGATGCAAAAAAGTCAAAAACTTGCAGAATTAATTCACAATTAACACTAACCCTGGGCTGTGTATTTTAGCAACTAATCCTGGTGGAGAATATTTAACTATTGCACAAAGTGTTTCTGCTGCATTAGCATGCACTTCAGAAGAATCCTTAAAAAGTTGAGAAATTCAAAATTAAGTTAATATAAAATATTTTAATTCCAAAAAATATCAAGATTTATGATAAATAATGCAACTTACCGAAGAACTGAATTTATCAAGAATCATTTCTAACACATCAATATCTTGTAAGCAAAGCATTGTGTCTGGATAACTGTTGAAAAGATATTCATCAGCACCAATTAGATGAACCAGCACCTGTATAAGAAAATTATTAAAAAAAATTATGAATTATAAGAGATATAGATACAGAAATATGTAGGTAATGTTTGGAAGGAAAGAGCATATACCTGCATGATGGATGTAATTCCTATTAGGTCAACCAATTTTCGAATTATGTCTGGATGTGCCTGATTACAAAATTAGTAATAACTTGTTATGTAATTACTTCAAAATAATTAGCTTAAGGGTAATATAGTGATTTAATACGGATGATTGTAAGGGTAATATAGTAATTTTAATTTCTCAAAAACTTACTTGGATATAGCTCATTAAAGGAGCCGACTTCTTCAACAACAGACACACAACCTATATAAAAAAACAAAAACTCAAATTTGAATTCTTGATGAATATAATTAAATTAACAAATTTCAAAATCTTAGTAAACTTACCCTGCTAAAATAACCAGCAAGTACAGTATCATGATGGTTTTCTGGTTCCAAGAAGGAAAACAGCAAGTTCATCAACTGCAACAACAAACAAACAAACTTATTTTTAGGCCAAACAAAAACTCAGATAATTTCCGATTCTTGATACCAATAATAATAAATAAAATAAAAAATAATTAGGGTTTATGACCTCATCATCCTCTACCAAGGCTGTAAGTATGACATCAATTTCAGTAGTAAAGATCTCACAAGCAATATAAGGGAATCTAATAATTCGTCCCCTTACAGCATCTTCAGGAGCTTGTTCCACTATGTACCGTACAAGTTGTTCAACTTGATTTCTTTCTTTCAAACTACATTTTGAACAATTTCACATAATACGAAAGTTATGAGTAATTAAGTATTAGCAATTGATAAAATATAAAAATATTGGTTCGATTTACTTACAAATTGATAAGTTGGATGTTATTATTTTTGCATTCTTGAACTATATCATCTTCATCAAGAAGGTCCTCTAGTGTGAAGTTTTCCCTTTCCATGATTGCATTCACCTGGATTTATTAAAAAAAGTCAATTCAAGAAACAAGTCAAGAACTATATCTTTTGAAATTTGTTGACATAATTAGGGATTGGAAATAATTGCAAAGAGAGTAATCAATCTATAAGGCCTTCATTCAGGGGCGTTTGGTTGGGAACATATCCTTAACATTCTACTAATTAATCTTTATCCAACAATCTTTTGGTGTAAAATTAGAACTCAAATGCCTTGGTTGACATGCAGATACAAATTTTCTTTAATCAGTTACTACTCCAATGAATAATTATGAAATATCACCAACATATGAACTTGATTATTCACCACATTATGAATATACACAGTAATTGACCAAGTATGATTACGCCAGAGATATTTTAAATCAAACATTCATGTGTAACTGAAAGCATTCACAGTAACTATTAACTAGTCACAATATTACGGAGTATTACATGTGATTTGGTTTCTTTCAATCTAAAATCGAAGGAAAATTTATTGAGTACCAGATTATTGAACGATTTAGTACGAACATTTTCACGCTAGTAGGGTTTTAGAGGGAAGGAAGAAAAAGGAAAAGAAGAACACATCAGTCTACAGTGATTTTATTCAAAAAGTATACAGTTCAATTGAAAGAAACAACGGCTATCCTCACCAACCAAACGGCGCAAACTTATTATTAGTTTAAATGCTAATCAATCTAAACCGTTGTTCAAACAGATGACTAAATGCAACTAAAAACGCAGAAAAGTAATCAAGAACTTACCGGAGAGGAGGCGGCCGAACCGGTCATACGCCAAAACATCTTCAAACGATTTGAATTTCGATCGGCGGAGTCAGAAACCTAGATTGCAAAAGACGCTACAAGAAGCTCGAACGATCTACAGAGCAAAACCCTAGATTATGAAATGGGAATGAAGAAGGAGATTATGAATGTTGAAATGTAGATGAAATCATAAGGAAATAAAGCCTTCCATCAATGCCTACTACTTATATACATGGGGACGAGTATGATAGACCGCTTTTTTTTATATTTTTCGTCTATTCAAAAACTTAACCGAAACTTTGGTTAAAATGTTATGCATTATCTGTTATTCTGTTCAAAAAAATATCTGTTATTCTGTTAAACTTACCAGATTATTAATATGTTGCCGTACAATATTACATTATTTAAATTTAAATATTGACCAAAGATAGTTGATACTTGATGCAAAATCACACTTTATTTTGTTGATCCATTGGATTTTGTATTTGTTTTGTCGCTAGTTAATGAAAATGGTCATTTCCAAAAATAGATCTAATAAAATGCAGAATTTTCAAAAAAGATTTTACTTTCAAATATCCGCACACTTAATTTGACAACCGTCATCGGGTCACATAAAAAAATAGTTTTGTCGTACATTAATGAAAAAAAAAATGGTTTAGTCGGAAAAAAAAACATATGAAGTCATACAATAAACATATGCAAGGTGTATTTAAAAAGATTTGAATGGGTTAGTTGGTCTTTCAAAAAATAAATACATTTTTTTATCCATTTTGGTAATTTTCTGTAATGGAAATCATGACATTTCAAAAAAAATTAATGGAAACCATGATGTTACATGCTTCAATTATTGACCACCTCATTCGGCATCCTAGACCATCTAATCTCCGACTACGTCATCACCAGTTCACCACACACTATCGGTACAAACGAACCAAATTCAAAGCACACCTGCACAACTCTTAGACATGGCGTAGGCTGCTTAGTAGGCTGTCAAAACCTGACACGACGACACAAAAATACACGAAACGAAATGAAATTGGGACGAAACTGAAATTTGAATTCGTGTTCGTGTCATGTTCGTGTTGTGTAAAACAAACACGAAGTCGTGTCGTGTCGTGTTCGTGTTCAGAGATTAACACGAAATTGACACGATAGTTATGATTTTGTCGTGTATTTAACATGTAATAAGTAAGAAATTTGTTATTTATTTTGTGTTGTCGTGTTTATCGTTTTTTTAATCGTGTCGTGTTCGTGTTAGCAAAATAAAACACGGCTTCTTGTCTTGTTGTTCGTGTTGAACGAATTCGTGTCGTGTCGTGTTACTGGATAACACGAAACGATAGCACGATTTGACAGCCCTACCGCTTAGCGACCCAACACTACTATTTTCTCCCCCATTTGAGTGTGAAAGTGTTTGTAATAAGTATCATGTAGAGCAATATCTAGCCCAGAATTTGCCGGAACTATTCCAGTGAGTCCCCTTATGGTGAGCAAAAATATGGACCCTGATATTGGCGGGTTTACACATGTTTTTATCCGTCAATATTCTACTATTTATGTATGCTTAATAAAGAAAACAACATTTTTATGCTTAATCTTTATGCTTTGTAATTTGCAAGTCATAACTCCAAAAGTACACAATATAAACAAAACAATTACGAAGACTTCATAAGTATCT
The DNA here is from genome assembly GCA_963853835.1 of Calendula officinalis. Classification (NCBI taxonomy): domain Eukaryota; kingdom Viridiplantae; phylum Streptophyta; class Magnoliopsida; order Asterales; family Asteraceae; genus Calendula; species Calendula officinalis. The sequence goes on along the minus strand of OY970823.1, from coordinate 70,736,783 downwards.
CGAGCCACTGATGTTAGAAGGGTCACAATTCTTTTAAACGAGCATTTGGTTAATTGAAAAAAGTCACCTATTAGTGAGCCAGCATTTGGTTTCAATAATTGGACATCACCTAACAATTAATTGTAGAAGCCACAAATAATTAAGAAAGGCCACATAGGGCCACGTCTAATTTTAAGAAAGCATGTCACAAGAAACTTATAGAGTAAATTACTGTTTTTGTCCCTGTACTTTACCCGATTCTGCGTTTTTATCCCTGTGCTTTTTTTTTCCTTTTTTTGTCCCTGTACTAGGCAAAATTCCGTTTTTTTGTCCTTCCGTCCATTTTCTGCCGTTAACTAACGAGAAATGCTAAAAAAGTGAGGGTATTTTCGTCTTTTCACTCCTTCTTCATGTTCTTCATATATGTTCTTCATCTACAAAACATAATCAACAAAATAATGAACCTTAATCCCAAATTGCTAAAAACATTTCATCTTCTTCAAAGGAAGATGAACCCTAATCCCAATTTCTTGAACAAATTGATGAACCCTAATCCCCGAATCCCAATTTCTTGAACCCTAATCCCAATTTCTTGAACCCCAAATCACACATAATAGAATTGCAACAGGGATAAATCGCCATCAACCTTCTTCACCATCAACCTTCACATCTACCGTCACCATCAACCTTCTTCACCATCAACCTTCACATGATAAAATCCTTCATATGTGTTCTTCTCCGTCACAGCTACCGTCACCATCAACCTTCTTCACCATCAAGCCCTAGCTCGGAGAATCTACTGGCTGAGAAAGGTCGCCCATTTTACAGCTAATCAAAGACACCAAAAGAAGTGACTCGTAGAAGATGTCGCCGGCAAAGGAAGAAAGGTCGCCGGCTGAGAAAGGTCGCCCATTTTTGTGTTCGTTCATAAACGGATCTAAGTTCTTTTTCAAAAAACTTGTAAATCTAACTACCAGATCGATGAAAATCGAGAGAGATTGCCAGAAATAGAGAGGTTCCACCGTAACGCACATGACGGCAGCGACGATGGTGGAGTGGCGGGGCGGAGGTGGTTCAGTGATGGAGGCGACGATGATTCAGTATCGGCAGTTAGCTTCGAAGTCCCGCCATTAACGTTACAAAAATCTGAGCTTCATTGCCAAATATTGATGAGTTTACTGCTTGAATTTGATGGAGTTTGAGCTTGACCTTGTAAATATAATGAATTCACATGTATCTTATATTGTTTCACGATAATTGTTGTTTGAGGTTGAAGAATATTGAAAAAGAAGGATGAACATAGGACAAGTATGAATTTGGGGAAGGATTTTGGCATATTTGGAAATCTGTCGATGGATTTTGGGGGAAAATTGAGGAGAGAGAAGTTGAAGGTTAGGTTTAGGGATGAATGTTGGAGAAGGACGACAAAAAAGAAGGGAAATGACAAAAATACCCTCACATGTTTGGCATGTGCGATTAGTTAACGGCAGAAAATGGACGGAAGGACAAAAAAACGGAATTTTGCCTAGTACAGGGACAAAAAAACGGAAAAAAAAGCACAGGGATAAAAACGCAGAATCGGGTAAAGTACAGGGACAAAAACAGTAATTTACTCAAACTTATAAAAAGAAGCAGGCGACCAATTGAAGATTCACCGGCCCACATGTCTTTAAATTGGCCCATGATCACACGTTTAGGAGGTCACCGGCCCACATTTGGTATCTAATGAATTAATATGTCGGTTACTTCAAATAAATGAGGGAGTTTTTGGCACAATTGGTAGTTTTGACGTGGAGCAGTTTGACGAACGAACGGAAGGGGATTGACGAACGAGAGACAGCCGTAAGGCTGTCAAGGTGAAAAATCCCAGGCGCATGAACGTACGATTAAATATAAATTGGGAGGAGGAGATCTTAAGGCATCTACATCAATAATTATTTGGTTCAGTTCTTGTTATTGTTATCAATGTTTTTAACCTTTTGTTATTGTTTGATGTTTGTTTCGTGCTAGAACTTTTAGTCACTATGGTTTAATGAAATTCTAGGTCTATATTTGGTTAATTTTAGTATTAACTTCTTTTGTTTGAATACTTGTTGATTAGTAATTTAATCTTTTGGTTTTAGCTTTAGATCTTTGATGTTTAATTTGTTTATTGATAATTAGTATGATTATTGTCAACATTTGAACTAGTTATTGATATCCTCGTCTTTTCACTTAAGTGACCTAGATGGCGATCCACTAGGAATAGGGATTAAAAATTAGATTCCAATAAGTTAGGATAAATCAGAAGTCTAACCGTAGTGACGAAAGTTCTAGGTTTAGAGGGTTTAGGTGATCAAAACCTATTAAGATCAACGATCCGAGGTGTGATTAGATTACAACTTTTGAGAGAATGAATTCCTATTAGTTGTGTTTAGTTTATTCAACGGGATTGAGATAAATCTAATACCGTGACCTCTAGAAGATTAGAAGTAATCGGAGCTTAATAACCAAACATAGACCTAGATGAAGTCATGCATAGTGAATATACCTTTTAAATCTTGAAAACAATTTACTAAATCGTTTGTCAACTCTACTTTCAAAGCTAAATTAGCTAATTAAATCATTTTCAATCAAAACAAAACTTTTTTTTTTAATTATTTGCTTTAGATTAATTCACTTAGTTCTAGTTTTACGAATCAACTTAATTTCCATCGATTCATCATCAAACAAATTATCAAGCAATGCTCGGTGGATTATACCGCGACCTACCTCCTCCATCATCAACAGATGAAGATTCCCAAACCAAAATCCCCAATCCCACCACCAATGTCCTGCGGATATGATAACCCGAAATACTTAACTAAACTATATTACCCACGATTAGGTATACTTGCCTATGAATGTGGTAATCTAGATTAGTAGTATTAAGGAGATATTTTTATAACTAGATATTACACATCAGACACTACAACAAATAACATAGGTGTTTTATATTATATCGAACCCCCCACATGGTAGCGATCCAACTAAAGATTTTGAAATTCCCCTCGTAATTCATATGCATACTTTTTTTAAGCACACATCCGAACATCCTTTCAACGTTTGGACTTGGATAAATACTATACCTACATCCTTTCAAATTAAAAAATTTATATTGATTCTTATTAAATATTCTTACTTTATATTTTTATCTATAAAATGTTTATAATATAAAATATATCAATTCTCTTTTTGATCTCATATTATAATTTAAATACTTGTATTGATCAAATAAGTAGAAAATAAGTATAAATATAAAGTTAAAATTAATACTTCATATCATTTTTCTTTAAATGTACCTACTCAAAAACACTACTATCACTACTTAATTAAATATTTATGTCATATCATTAATTATTTATAAAGTATAAAGTAAAGAATAAAAAATAATTTTCATTGACCATTTCACCACCTTTTTTTTAAAACCGAAGTTATGTTTATGATATACGCAATCTAATTATTGCGATGATTATTGTCGTACTTTTTTCTAATCACCTGGTAATGTTGACTTTATAGTTAAATCGGATCAATGACTTTAAGAAGTTATTCACAAGTTTACCACTGAAACTTACCACTATAACATTATCAGCTAATTCAATTCACCACCTAAATTAATTAACTCAAACTTCGTAGTCACCCATTAATAAAACTCAATTAATGACAATAATTACGTGGCCCAAACCTACGTATTTATAACCTGAACTCTAAACAAAGGGTCAACAATGGCGTGCACGGGTGGGTCTGAAGTCTGAACCAGTGGAACCACTTAAGCGCGTGAATCCTCCATTCTGTTCACGTTCGTATGTTGCGCGTGGGAATGATTGGTCCTCAAGGATATGAACCCATGTTTGCCACATATACAAAGAGAAATTTGAGGGTTTTTTCAGCTCACCAAAACATAAATTATAATATTTCCACCATCATCAACACAACACCACACCACCATCACCACAAACTTAAACACCAACTAACAAACAAACACTTCTCAATCAATCTTTAATCTCCAACCTCAAGACATCTTAATCTATTATTCGCTTGTTATCTGTAAGTTCTTGTTCTTCCTGTTTGTTTTCTTTTATTGATTTTGCTTTGATTAATCAGATTCTTATTCGAATTCCAACTGTACCCATATCATAAAGTTGTAACTTGTGCCTGATTCTTGAACTGGGTATTTCAAAAAGCTAAAGCTGTTATTGATTCTTGATTAATGGTCTAATTGTGCAAACGGAAGTTATTTTTGGGGAAATAAGATTAAAAAAAGGTATAATTGTGCAGCAAAACTGACTTTGGGTGATTACTTTCTAGATGGGTTTTTGTTTTTATCTGTTGTGGATGAAGACAGTCACTTATTCACATGACATATGAACTGGTTTGGCATCTTTCCTAGTGTGCAAAAAGGGTTCTTTGCATTTGGTCTCCAATTTCTGTCCTATTTTTGTTTTTTACACATAAACCCTTTTAAAGTAATCCATTCGAATTAGGCTTTTTAAGGTTTTGTAGCTTTCGGGTTCTTGTATTTGTGGAAAGAAAATGCAAAGAGTTCGGGTTTCATCACAACAAGTACCAGTACAGAAATTAGGGGATTCCCAAATGACACTATCTCCTAAATTTAAATTAGCTGCAATTGAATCTCGTTTATTGGATCCTTTTATGGAATCAGAATTAAATCTTAGAGGCGATCCACTTATTCCCGGTCTTCCCGATGATATAGCCTTAAGTTGTCTTTTAAGGTTACCAGTTTCAAGTCATTCGGGTTGCAAAACGGTTTGCAAAAGATGGTATCAGTTATTAGGAAATAAAGAACGATTCTTTACACGAAGAAAAGAAATGGGGTTTCAAGATCCGTTGTTATTTGTATTCGCGTTTCATAAATGTACAGGAAAGATTCAATGGCATGTTCTTGATCTTACTCACTTTTCTTGGCATGAAATTCCACAAATGCCCTGCATCGATAAGGTTTGTCCACACGGGTTTAGATGTGTTTCGTTTCCCGTTGATGGGTCTCTTTATGTTTGTGGGGGTGTGGTTTTTGATGCCGATTGCCCATTAAATTTAGTGATGAAATTCAATGTGCAAAAGAATTCTTGGACTGTAATGAAGAAAATGATAACCGCAAGGTCATTTTTCGCAAGTGGGGTTATAAATGGAAAGATTTATGTAGCGGGCGGGAATAGTACGGATCTTTTCGAGCTCAATTCGGGTGAAGTTTTGGACCCGAAAAAGGGAATTTGGCATCCGATTGCAAATATGCACACTAATATGGCTTCTTATGATGCAGCGGTTCTTGATGGGAAATTGCTTGTAACCGAAGGGTGGTTTTGGCCCTTTTATGTTGTTCCAAGAGGACAAATTTATGACCCGAAAACCGATAATTGGGAAAATATGGCGGACGGGCTTAGAGAAGGATGGACGGGTTCAAGTGTGGTGATTTATGGTCATTTGTTTGTGGTAACCGAACACGAGAGGACTAAACTCAAGGTTTATGACCCGAATAGTGATTCTTGGAAAACGGTTGACGGGCCTGCTTTACCCGAGCAAATTTGCAAGCCCTTTTCGGTAAATTGTAGTGATAATAGGATTTATGTTGTGGGGAGAAATCTTCATGTTGCTGTTGGTTGTATATTTAGATCGAATAAAAGTGAGAAAAACTTGAGGTTTGTGGTTCAGTGGGAAGTTGTTGAAGCGCCACAAGCGTTTTCTAACTTGACACCTTCAAGTGCACAGGTTATATTTGGGTGATGAAGTTTGGTTTTGTTTTGATGTTTCTTTTGATTTTGGTTTTGGTTGGTGTGTATGTGATTATGTTGTGTATGTTTTGATTTTGTAATCTTATATGTTATTAAGAAAAGTTGTATTTTTAATTTTAGTAAGTATACGTTTTGTATCATGCTGATAATTCAAAAAATTCCAAGAATAAACAGAATTTATGACCTGTTAACCTATCTAAAACTTGTTTAACTCATTTAATTCATTTAAAGGGGTGAAAACACTAACCTAATTAGTTAAATTAGTCATGTTCTCTGATTTACTAAGCTCATAACTATAACTAGTTTGTTAACTATAGATATCCAGAGTTCACAGTTCACTGATGTGATACCCAAAAAGATAATGAAAATCTTTAAAATATTTATTATATTTTAGCCTTAAGTTAATGTTCGTCTGAAAAGAATCTGATCATCACCAAGCAAGCAACATCATCTAGCGTTGGGGTAGTTGGATATTAAATATTGCATTTTATTTGAATTTAATTTTTTTCACAATTGGCGTACTGCCTTTTTAATCAATCTTACAAAAAATTATTTCAACTTTTCATTAATATTGATTATAAAATTATCAATTATAACATTCTTAAATGAAAGAAAAAAATTTGCGAAGGCAAATAAAGCCTCGTTTATTTCAATTGCACTATAAAACTAATTTCTTGAAATCCTTTTAGAAAGTTAACTATCCCCACCAAATCAAAATAAATGATACACTATAGATATATCAAAATAAGTGATACATTCTTATAATTTACATACTTTATTTGTTAATAGATTGTAAAGTCCACAACCACTACATGTCTCATTTATATATCATTAATATTATTTTATTTAAAAAGTGAAAGAGACCTATCTCCCACTAAGTGTCCAATATAATATAACTTAACATTTTTTATAATCTTTTGCATAAAATTAACCCATAAAACTATATCCTGAATGGAAGGAAGTATTATATTCGCACGATAGTTACACTCCTAGTGCCTAGTTGTAGCTCATATAGCCGTTCAAATATAACTAAGACTATATCATCTAACACATCATACCATTTGACCACATGTTAACACTTGAAATTGTAAAATTCCATTTATAGAACAGAAAACCGATAAAACCAAAAAAGAGAACTGGAAAACCAAAAAAGAGAACTGAAAAACCAAAAAGAGAACTGAGAATCTGCCTGGAAACTGTAAACCAGGTCCAATACTACTCCAATCCGTTCCGGTTCAGGTTTGGGTTCGGTTTTTTTGTAAAATTAACTTATCCAACACCAATAATGGAGTTTAAAACACCCTGTGAGAAACATTTGATCACATCTACTGTCAGATTCCACTTTAATGGCTTCCACGAGCACAACAAGCTTTGAATTGGAACTGTTACAAATCATTAGGGAAAGGATACGTATGTCTATAATCACATATCTTGATCCAATTAGTTTCAGTTTCCAGCATTTGAAATCAAATTAACTGATATAACTGTATATGATCTTGATTAATATAGCAGGGACACAACGATACCCGTCTCACGTGCACCCATCCAGCTGTGTTTCCATCAAGCTTTCAATTACGATCCATGGCAAGAACAGATGACATGCCTTCTAGAGAGCCATGGTATGGCAAGGAGAATTATGATTCTAAAAAGAAGGGTGATTATGAAGAATGGAAAAGATCGGACACACTTGTGAAAGGATGGATCTTTGGGTCTCTAAGTGAAGATGTGATGGCAGCTGTTGTGGGCCTACCCACCGCCATTGATGTGTGGAAGAAGCTAAAGACTACTTATACTACTCCACCAAAGGCTAATATGGCGGCACAAACTGCCACCACCACCAAAGGTAGTGTTGTCAAATTTGACTCATTTACATATGTACGGGTCGATCAGAGTTGTGTTTCATCTCAAACGGGCCAAATTAGAAAAATAAGGAAACAAATCGAACAGATGCCCGAAAATATAGTAATCATAAAACCTAAGCACCAAATTCTGTTAAAAGATCTAAAAAATAAAGTAAAAATTAACGAATTAATTGCTTACTAAATTTAATTAAAAAAATAGAAAATGCTAATGAGGGCTGTCATTAAGAAGGCAAAATACACAAAAGACAACCCTCTGAATTTTAAGAATATTACTTTTTTAATCAATGCACAAGCTTTTTATGCATGTAAGTGACATCCCTCATTAGCAAAACCCTAAAAAAATTATGAACAAAAAAGTGTCATTTGGGTATACCAATTTGAAATAACATATAATATTTTTAAAGTAAACTAAATTGGTTTTTGATATACCAATATGATTTTGAGTGAACCAAATTAGTAAAAATATAAAGTGTATAAATATTGTTTGGGTTGGCCATGGCCCGTTACACAACATGTCTTTAATTTCTTCTCTGAACTTGTTTTCTTGTGTGACTAGATCTTGCAGAGTACATACCGTTGTATAAAGCAATCATGGGAGGTGATTGGGAGACAGCCCAACAACTTTTTAACAAGGACAAAGAAGCACTAACTGCTAGACTAAATGTTGCTGGCCATACAGCACTCCACATTGCAATTGCTACAAATAAAAATATCCAATTTGTTCACAATCTTTTCAAGGAAATCGACCCGAATTCACTTCCATCTTTGGTAAATAATTTCAGACAAAACCCGCTGCAATGGTTGGCAACACTGCTGCTGCAAAATTGCTTGTTATGGAGAACCCGTATTTGTTATACATTTTTGACAAAAAGGAATATTTACCGATCCATAGAGCTGCTTTTAGTCCTCATAGAAGTAGTTTATTATATTTGCTTGAGGTCTCAAAAGAACACATTGACATTTCCTTGCAAGAAGGATATCATAATCCTTTTCAAGGAAAGAATGGTGCTCTGCTTCTTAATGGTGTAATTAATCAAGGACTTCTTGGTGAGTTTTTAATTACATATATTTAACACACACATATATTTACTATATATTATTTGACACATTTACCTTTTATTTACAGATGTGGCATATGAATTGATCAAGGAATACCCTGAAATGGCTAGATCAAAGTACAAGTATGTGGACTGTCCATTAATGTGTATAGCTGGAAAGTTGGACTTATATTACAGTGGAACACAATATAACTTCTACCAAAGATTTGTTTATTCATGTTTGTTTCTGTACCCTGCTCTAGATCTGATGTCATTTTGAATCATGATTTAAATGTGATTAACTATAATATCTCTAACAAATGTTTATTTTGTTTTGAAGATATGCCGATAGATAACAACTTAGACGTTAGTGATAAAGTCCAAGATATTGAGAATCAACAGACATACAAAGATAAGGTTGTCTCGCGGTGCAGAAGAAGCTGCTTCCATACTGGTTTTCTCTCAAATCCATGATTCTAGAAGTCATATATATATATAGATTATGTAAAAATAAGGGTGAAATGGTCATTTTAATATAAAGTGGATAGTTAGTGAAGGATGGGTCATTTTACCAATTTAAAATAACTGTAACATACTGATCACTTTGTATTAGTTCTTACCAATTATATCAAATTTCTTATGTAGTCATCCAGAAGATAAATGTAAAAATTTGGGAGATCGCTCTAAAACATGGTAAACCACTCTAATTTCTCTTTCCAATAGAATTACCAATTGTAACTCATTTACTTAATTACTTTTAAGCCTGGATAGTTTTGTTCCTATGAAATTATCCACAGTATCGCACATCAGCAACCTCAAGGATGATAAAGTCAAGCACAATCGCGCTCTTTCACTCCTCAAATGTATATGTGAAGAAGTTGGTAAAATAAATAAACATAGTGAAATTGGAGACCATTATTTTAAGGCGACTAATCTAGCAGCAACGAATAATACTCCTGAGGCGATACAAGAGATGGTTGTGTATTTTCCACAAGCAATTTGGTCTACGGTTATTATATCATCCAATTTGCGATAATAAACCGAAGTGAAAAGGTTTACAATTTGTTGGTACATGAGATGAGTAATAACATGTTTCTACATAAAGTAATGAAAGACAAAGATGGAAACAATTTGTTGCACTTGGCTGGAAAATTGGCACCTGTACACAAACTCAGTGTGGTTTCTGGTGCAGCCCTGCAAATGCAAAGGGAGTTGCAATGGTTTCAGGTGAATTAACATGTTGTTCTCTACATCATCAATGCACAAAATTTCTTAAACTTTTACAGTCATAGCTATTTCAGTGATGATATCATAGGGGGTGTCCATCGGGTTGGGTTAAGGCTCTTTTCGGGTCGGGTGTGAGGTAAAAAATCCTAACCTGAAAAGGAATCTGGTTTTGGATTTGTCGGGTTAGGATTTTTTGGTAAAAGTGAAAAAATTAATCATTTATAAACCTAATTTCTTCAGGTACAAATACCATACTCATTATTTTATTAGTCAAATTTTAACATATTGTTCTAGTCTACGGTTTCTAGTTTATAGAAATTTATATGTTAATATATTGATGTTTATGGGTTATGATTTAACATTTATAATTGTTATTTATTAATTTATATGCTAATATATTTTAATGGATTTTTATTGAATAATTTATAGGTATTGCCGTGCTAATTTAATGGTAAAAATATCTTAAAATTTAAAGAAAAAAAAAAAAAACCTTAAAACTTCAACCAAGTCTAACTAGGTCAACTCGGAATCTGATAAAGGTAAGCAGTCCTAATCCAATACCCAACCTGATAACGAATTGGGTCGGTTAGGCCGGGTTAAAACAACTCAATATTAACATAAGACCCGTATACACCCGACCAGACTAGCATAATCGGGTCGGGTCGGTTCCTTTGGACACCCCTGTGTATCTTTTCGACATATAGTTTTACTTTATACTAGTTGATTTCCAGGAAGTGGAGAAATTTGTGGAACCTGATTACAAGGAACACAAAAACAAAATGGAAGATTTATGGTCTTCAGAAGAGAACACAAGGAATTAAGAAAAGAAGGTGAAGAATGGATGAAAAAGACAGCAGATTCTTACACAATCACAGCTGCACTAAATAGTGTTTGCAGCCGCCATTACCGTACCCGGTGGTGACACCGGGAAAGCAATTTTCACCAAAAAACCAGGTTTCATCAATCTCGGATGCAATCTCGTTGTTCTCATCCACCACTTCCTTGTTACTGTTTCTTTCCATTCTCACAGCACGGAAGAAGACTTTCTCTACACGTTACCCAAGAGATTAATATTGGGCCTAACGATGTTATTTTTGTCCATGATGGTGGCTTTTAGTGCAACGTTGTATCTTATGTTTGGAAATGGAAATGGTTGGATCTTGTTTCCAATAGGTGTATTGACATGCCTCCCAATTGCTTCTTTTGTGACGTTGCAATTCCCGTTGCTAGCTGAGCTTGTTTCTAGGACATATGGTCGTCGAATATTTGGTAGGATTATCATCAAAGCAAAGACTTGACTTGTTGCATTATGTGTATTTATTTTGGTTTTAAGCAAGTAATAAGAATCATGGTTGGTAATTGATTTGTTATTAACGAGGTGTAATGATAGTATATGAAAAAATTCAATTTGTTCAGTTTCTTTTTAATTCAATTACATTACGCAGGATATAACAAGATAATTGATTCTACTTTTTAACTAAGTCAATAAACAACTAAAAATAAATAAATAGGAACTATAGCGTAAATTATAGATCAAATACTACTAATATGGAAAACAAATAAACAAGCTAAATAAAAAGCCACTTGATGTATCGATTTTGTGATTTGATGTAGCGACTTTGTGACTTGATGTATCGATTTGGTGAAACAAAAGTCTCAAATATACTTCCCTTCTTCGGGGATATCCATCCGAACCTCGTTAAGCAAAGTTGGATCATCATCTTTTATCCGCTTATTTGTAGATGGATTGATTATGTAAAGATGGCCTCCATGATCATACATGAACAAATTTCCATTGCTCATCAAGTGAACGGGCTGCAGAGACAATGGTTGGCCCGTTTTAGGAGACAACGGGTTGCAAGTTTTGGGCCAATAAGTTGACACATTCGTCCATTGTTTCCGGCCCTCATTCATCCTCCACAACTCGATATGCCACTTTTCCTTTTTCCTAACGCCATATTTTGCGCACACGTGAATGCATCCCTTATGAACCACAAATCTCAAACACTCGGTCCTTCGGTTCCCAAAAGGTAGACTTGACATCTTTATAAATTCTTCCGTCCTAGTGTCAAACTTTAAAAGCCATATTTTTCCCTCGGGTTGATATTGTATCAAGAAATATATATTTTCTTCGTGCAAAACACTCGGTGTCCAGCAATCCAACTTACAATTTGAAATAAGTTCAGAGTTAACCGCGGATTCAACTTCTCTCCATGAGTCCGATTTCAGCGAATATATATAAATATCGCAAGAATTTGTTACATTTAGAAGCTGATAATCGTCTTCGTTATGACTATAATACAATGCCGTCACTCTTCCATTCCTTTGGTAGCATTCTATTGGGGAATTATATGTAGACAACCACTTATACTCTCGTGTAAACGGATTCCATAAAATAAAACCATGGTAATATTCTATAAAATTTTCATACCATGTGAAATCCTTTATGCCAACACATACCAACCCATGAACAGTTGTCAAAATCGACATTTGTTCGCGTTCGAACGGAAAAGGTGTCAAAATCATCGTCTGCTTCGCAGTCGATGGTGCTGAACGATGTTTCGGTTGTTGAAAAGACCAAAAGGTTGTTATGGTCGTTGGGGGAATTTGCATGCATGTTTTGAAACAATTGTGTGTTTAGAAAGGCACACCATTGTCTGGAAACACGCATAAAACGGAGCACTGATCTTGCCGGCAGCCTAGGTAGTATGGACATCAATATGATTGCACTTGGAATTTCCGGCGGTGGCGTTGTTTCTTTGCTGATAGATCGACGGCGGGCCGCCATTAAATTTGTCAATACTCAATAGGGTTCCGTATAAGTTATGGCTTATATATAGGAGATTATTTAATTAATACGGGAGGTGAAGATAACCACGGAAAACGTATATTTACCGAAGGAAGCTAAATATTCAGATTATTTCGTTTAGGTAATTATCTTTTAGGAATGAGTGGAAAACATATTAAAACATAGGGATCACGTCTGTTTATAGGGTTTTACCTAAGATTTTGTAGCAACTGATAACAATTATATTAATTAAATAAAATACTCCGTATAATATAAGAATGAGAATTACGATTACGATTGTAAATAAAGAAACACATGTAATTAAAGAAAGAAGTAGAAAAAAATGGGTTGAATCTCATAATTTAAAACCATCCCTAATTAAAACAGATTTATCGGCTATTTCTCAGGTTACAACAATTGAGTAGTTTTTTACTATCGAATATGACCCAATGTCCAAACAACTCAACAAGAATTATTGTGTCAATGTCCAAACAAGTCAACAAGAATTATTGTGTTGCTTTACGAACGAGAAAGTTGTGGTAAAGTGTGTATAAATGAACACAAATGTCTCATTTTATATTGTTGAATGGTAATTGGTTGGATTAATGAATTTCTCCTTTTTCTTGCTTGTAATTGTTTCCCATTAATTCTTAGCTACTTGCTAAGGTGGTCGTTTTTATATATATTTACCGTTTCCAGAAAAAGAATGGTAACATAAGTCTCAAACTCATGCAATACGATTCATAAACAAAAATATCAAAACTGAGTTTGAATTAAATTCCAATTCGCAACTACTTTTAGTTCACTGAATTTGGACATGAAACTGTCCGGATTCATAATGATCAATCAGACCGCTTGCTCGAACATCAAGCATCTGAACCCAGTGGCCTAAAAAGCATCTTGTTGTTTAAGGTTCGTAGGAAATTCTGAGCTACTATAACAATATGACATAAAACATTTTTATTTCAATGTAATCAATTTCACCTTTTTAATGCAGGTTTTGGTCTGCACACATAAGGTGCAGGTCGGGTAACACGTCAACACGCTTAATCTTTTGTACGGCTCGGATTGACCCAAAACATCTTTGTCTACTGTTTTTTTACTTTATATTCTTTACGTGCATAAAGAAAATATCGTTACAAAAATAATTAACTTATACAATTAAGCGATGGTTATGTTGTTAAAAAAACAATTTAGTTAAATACAATAAAGCGATTTTGTACGTTTTATCACTTTATGGCTAAAAGCACATTTTGGTTTACCTTCGAGGCTTCGAATGGGTCGAAATTGGGATATCTAATTCTGTTTCATTTTGTTTCTGTTGCTAAACAAGCTTCATCTTTTATCTAGATTCCAAAAGGTAGAGAAGTTGATGGCAGTGACTCTTTCAATGTTCACTACAGCTCCTTTATATCATATAAAGGTAACAATAACTAAATAAATACACAAAAGAGTTCAAATTCAGGGTACAAGTTAATGCATCCTGTTAAGTAAATGATACTATTGTTGAAGAAAATACAAGCACAACAAAGAGAGTATTCCAATCATCAATACCAGGTCTGGAAATAGACTAATAATCTTGCAGGAAGAAATAAGTGGTTATGTTGTTGCAGTTTTGGTCAATAAACAGAGCATAGAGATGACATGTCATAGATCCTACATTAAATATTAGCTAAATAGCAACAACAACAACAAAAAAAACTCCACCAAAAGTGATTATGATAAAGCCAGATCAACAGTTCCTTTTATTAAGTATGGCAAGAGAATCAGCACTCACTTTAAGAAACAAATTCAGCGACTTCTTCTGTTAACATCATCAGTATTAGGAGGAGAAGCGTCGTCGTTTTGATGGAAGTAAGGGATTGGGTTTTCCCCCTTAATTACCCAGCCGAGAGCGAAGAAAGAAATTCCGGCGAGGATGGCGGTGCCCCAAGCGTGCGAGTACCATTTGCTGTACTGTCTGGTGGCGTATTTCCACTGTTCACGTAGGGATGCTGCATCTGGGTTCGTTATGTCGGGAGGATTTGGGAAATATGGTTTAATTCCTTCGATTTCACCAGAAAACCTAGGTTTTGTTGGTAGATTTTGCCGATCGCCCATTACACTTCTGATTTTTGTCTTTTTTTTTTCCCTTAAGTTTTTCAAATTCTAGAAATTTGTCCTTCCGTCTATTTTTTGCCGTTAACTGACTAAAATGCAAAAGAAATAAGGGTATTTTCGTCATTTACATTTCTTCATCCCCAACCCCAAACTAATCCATGAACTCTAATCCTAAATCAAAATCAGATTTTTGAACATTATAATCTCATATGCAAATGAGAGAGAAAGGAACATACGCATATGAGAGAGAAAGGAGACAAACGCATGCTTGTAGAGAGAGAAAGTGGAAGTCTGTTAGAGAGAGAAGAAATCAAGGCGATCTTCATCAGCAGAACCCGACGCCATCTTCGCCGGCGCACCTCCCTGGCCATCTTCTCCGGCTAGAACCCGGCGCCACCTCCTCCCTTGTGATACAAGGTGCAAAGGTTGAAGGTGTTCACCCTAGTTTCAGATCTGAAGTAGGTGTCATCCGAGGTGTGGTGATTTGAAGCTCCTCATCTCTTCCGCCGCCTTCGTCTTCTCCGGCTATAACACTTACCATCGTTTTCTCTGGTTGAACACTCACCACCAGCGTCTTCATCGGTGGTGATTTGAAGCTCCCCGTTTTCTGATCGATCGTCAACTATGGAAACCCAGAAATCAGCGATTTTGAAGCTCCCCGTTTTTCCAGATCTGCCTCCACTGTGAACCACCGTCTTTTCCGGCGAAAGATTGAAGCTCCGACCGGAGGAATCAGGGTTTGCTGTTTTGGGTTTATCTTGATTTTAACTAGATTTCAGAAATCAGATATAAGATGGGTTTCATTAGGTGTTTTTGATTTGCCTTTAATTTGTCTAGTACTGGAGCAGAAGCTTGGTGGCAGCAGTAGAGCGGCTGCCGGAGAAATCAAGGGTAATTTGGGGATGATGAAGCTTTTGTGTTCTTGATGTTCATAGATGTTCATAGATGAAGAAAGACAAGATGGATTTTGATGTTCTTGATTTTATGATGAAGAAAGACAAGATGGATTTTGATGATGATGATAGGGGTAATTTGGGGAAATTGATAAAAAAATTGTCAGTTAACAGCCAAAAATAGACGGCAGGATAAATTTCCAGAATTTGAAAAACTTAAGGGACAAAAAAAACCGATAAAAAAACATTAGGGACAAAAACCCCGAATCGATCATAGGTCAAGGACAAAAACTGTAATTTACCCTATTTTTAATTTGATTAAATATTAGATTTTGACTTTTGTATGATAAAAAGTACAAAAAACATTTAGTTTCTAATATTTAAGGCAATTACTAAAATAAAAATTATTGTTAAACATATTACATGAATAATAAATAAAAATTATAAATTAAAAAAATAGTAAAGATATAGTATAATACTCCCTCCGTCCCACAAAAAAGTTCCCATTTCCTTTGGGCACAAGGATTTAGGAGATAGTTGATAGTGGGGTCTTTGGTACTATTTTTGATTAAAATATAAGGTTAATTGGAGAGAGAAAGTGTTTTTAAGAGATAGTTGGTAGTGGGGCCCATAATAATAATATTATTTAATAGAAATGAGAACTTTTTTGTGGGACAAAATTTATGATAGAAATGGGAACTTTTTTGTGGGACGGAGGGAGTAACAAATATAAAAAGGTAATGTAAAGGGATCAAATTGAAATATTGAAGAACTAACTAAGACCGGTGCCAATGGTGACGGCAACTGACGCCGTCAGTTGCTGCCAACTCAGCGCCACGTCAGCATACAAACTAACTAACACTAAACTGACGTACCCATGCCAACAGCACTCCGTCACTTCACCAAATTTGGGCCCACCATTTACTTTTCTTTTTCTAATAAAATATACAACTAATTAAAACATATAACTAATAAAAATAAATTACATTAATTAAAAAAAGACATTATATAAAAAGTTTATTTTTTTAAAAAAAATTTGAATTTTTTAGATTTTTTTTGAATTTGTTAGATTTTTTTTAAATTTTTTTAAATATTACTTTTATTAAAAACTTTAAAAAAAAAAATTAAAAAATAATAAAAAGAAAATAATAAGATTACAGCTCTCTCTCTCTTCCCCTCTCTCGCTCCAACCCGCTCCGTCTCTTCCCTCGCCACTTTGCCGACTGGCGGAAAACCGGCGGACCAACCGGCGGTCCGTGCCAACGGCGCCGGAATCGGCGGTGGCCAACCGGCGGCCAACCGGCTTAGCGTTGGCAGCAGTCTAATAAAGTAAAAAATAACGAAAAATTTGACATATAATTAATATGTTTGTTATCTGATGTAACTAATACAATGTTCGGCTTCGAAAAGGCTTCTCATATCTTGCTATTTACAGTATTTTCAATTATGCAAAGCCCTGATTCTGTAGCAATCACTGCTGTACAGCTGCAATTCACAAAAAAAATTGTTCAAAATACACAAAAAACAAAACAAAACAAAAGTCAACAGGTCAAACTGAGATATAGATACAAGGAAAAGATAAACTAACGGATTCTTAGTTATGATCCCATGGCCCACAACCCCGTTTATTTTGTTAAGGAGTTCAGCAACTTCAGCTGCATGGTAAATGAAACATACATCATTAATTTTGTTAAGCATAGTCATAAATAGATATTTATTATGGAGTTAATTAAATAATACCTAGGTTTGATATAGGAGATGTAAATATGACATCAAGAACATTATGTCCTTGTTGTGTGATTAGTGGATAGTTGCCTCCTGTAGGATCTGCATGCCCAATAGATGCTCTTCTCCATACCTAAATATACAAAATGGGCATTTGACTCTTTGAATAATTATTATTAATTATAACCCAAAATGACATGTTTTCATATAAATGGGTTGAAATTCCAAATCTAATATTGCACCAATAAGGTAAGAAAATTTGATACACTTGCCTCTCATCCAATACGTTTTACATATATATGATTCACATATGGTAGAAGAAAGAAGGGGAGAAGGGTAGTATGGGTAATTGGTAGGAGAAGTATGTTAGGGGCTATAAATAAACTGTTTGAGAAATAAGGGGCAGGCTTGGTTTATGATAAAGTTAGATTAGTTTAGCCCTAGATAATTCTCTCTCTAGATATCTAGTTTTACATATCTGTATTCTCTCAATTTCATTCCTGTAATCGTTCCTTTCACAATCAATTCCACAATTGTTGATTGTTTCATTTGAATCACTGATCGATACTACTAAAGTGTATCAATTGGTATCAGAGCTTTTCGATCCGTCATCCATAGCAGCTGCGTTTTCCTTTCTCTGTTTTTTGGAATCGTTTCCTTCTCAATCAATTCCAAAATCATTGCTTGTTCGTTCGATTCACTGTTCAATACTATCAAATTGAAATTTCAATTCACGCAAGTTCGATTCTCGTTACGTGATTGAATAAGTTCACTCGATTCATCATTACTCGATTCATCATACGATTTGTGTACGCAATTCAATCGGAAGTTATACAGTTACGTGATTTGATTTGATTCGATTCAATCAGAAGAAATTCAATATGATTTTGTTCCTTAATTCACTTCTGAAATCGATTTTGTTTCATAATTCGATTCTGTATCTTAATTGCGTTTTGATACAAACGAATACCGATTCGACACAAGCTCAGAATACCGTTCCGTAATTCAATTCTGAAATCGATTCTGTTTCCTAATTCAATTTTGTTCTTAATTCGATTCTGCTTCGTAAGTCGATTCTGTTTCTTTAATTCGATTTTGTGCTCGTTGGAAGATACCAGACCTAGCAACACGTGATTAGATGAAGTAGAGATGTCGATTAATTCAATTCAATCAGGAGTGTTTCAGTTACGTGAATTGGTTCAATCGTATATCAAATCAACGCAAGCTCAGAATGAACGTAGTGATTTGATGAGGAAACGATTGGAGCAATTGATTCAGAATCAAACGACTCCTAAATCAGCGCCGTTTGAGGCATCACCGTCGGGCGGTACGTTCTTTGGTAACCAATTTTCAGATGGTTGTCCATTCTTTACAACAGAGTTACCGATTTTTTATGGAACGGATCCGGACAGCTGGATTCTTCGAGCTGAGAGGTATTTTTTGTTAAATCGTTCAACTAATGAAGAACAATTAGAGCTCGCTATAATTGCGTTTGAAGGCGAGGCATTACGGATGTTTAAATGGGAGAATAAGAGGTGTCCGATTCGAAATTGGAGAGATATGACGATGATGTTACTACATCGATTCCGTTCCAATTCAAACGGTACACAATTCTTGCAATTTTTGGCATTAAAACAAGATGGAAACGTGGCAGATTATGTTCGGGAATATGAGCTCCATTGGAAGGAATTTCTGAAGAGGAATTTCTTTCTCAGTTCATAAATGGTTTGGCTCCTTTAATTAGGGCAGAGGTTCGTATATTGAATCCAGTTAATTTGAATGTGGCTATGGTGATGTCAATTAAAGTAGAAGAAAGGAATAATATCATTAATAAAACTCAATTGTTGGCTGATTCTTTTTATCGAACATATACTCCGGTGACCAATTCAGTCACTGATTCAAAGGTCAATAAACCTGAATTAAGTGAAGAGATTGGGGGTTTAGGTTTGAAGTGTGATGAGAAGTTTACACCGGGACACATTTGTACAAAAACAGAACTCAATGTGTTGGTGTACGACGAAGTAGGAATTGAGCAGGAGATTCCTAAAGAAATGTGTTCAATGGAAGATGATCCCGTTGGTGTGGCTGCTGAGACTATAGAGATTGGGCCCACGGTTGCTGCTGTTACATTGAATTCAATTGTGGGTATCTCTAACCCGAGACCTTTGCAAACTGAAGGTAGAATACAAAATCAGAGAATGGTGGAATTTGGATTATTGTATAACAAGGATGATGACATTATTGATGGTTTAGGCAAAGAGGAATGTGGATTATTAGAAGAATATCACTCTATTTTTGATATGGCCATCAGATTACTTTCAATTTAGGAACATGAGCATGTGATAGTGTTAAAGGAAGGTTGTGTTCCTTATCCATATGCACAATATCCAAAAGATGAAATTGATAAGTTGATACAAGTGACGAGATGTTGGATGATATTATGGTGCAGATTCATAATTGCCACCTTGAGGACAAGGTGGAAGTTTTACGGGGGGTATTGATACACTTGCCTCTCATCCAATACGTTTTACATATATATGATTCACATATGGTAGAAGAAAGAAGGGGAGAAGGGTAGTATGGGTAATTGGTAGGAGAAGTATGTTAGGGGCTATAAATAAACTGTTTGAGAAATAAGGGGGCAGGCTTGGTTTATGATAAAGTTAGATTAGTTTAGCCCTAGATAATTCTCTCTCTAGATATCTAGTTTTACATATCTGTATTCTCTCAATTTCATTCCTGTAATCGTTCCTTTCACAATCAATTCCACAATTGTTGATTGTTTCATTTGAATCACTGATCGATACTACTAAAGTGTATCAAAATTCAGATATACATATACAAACTGGAGAGAGACAACTTGTATTTTTATCATTTACTTAAATATAGGTCGATTCGTGTTTGTTCGTATACTAACGGGTCAAATGGGTAATACTAAAAATAATATAAAAAGGTAATAATGAAAGGTATAAGGGAGACTAGTTAAATGGGTCGAACAATTCATAAGTCGCCAAAAAGTGCATTTTCAATGCATAAAACCTCCTAAACCGTCTAATTCAAAATATTAGATTATTATTAAAATTATTAAAAACTTATAACCATTATAATTATGACTAAATACAGTTTGTTTGCAAAGTTATACCTCGGCATCACCTACAAAGAAGTCATCAATCTCCTCTGCAGTGTCCATCCAGCTGACCTGTAATTATAATGTATGATTTAAGCATAATTAATATATTACATATTATAAATATAAAGTCAATTAAGTTAGTGACTGAAACTTACAGACTTAACAAAAACAGGAATTGAACCCTCAACAGCAGTTTTATATTGTTTGTCTGTGACCATTAGAACAACATTCTCAGCAACATTTAATATATTCTGTACCATGAAACAGTTATATTTTAGTATCAAACCTAAGTGGTATTTACTTTTAGATAAATCAGAGTCATATAATAAATAATTTTTAATAATTTTTAACCGACCTTTTCTTCGATTATGGACTCATCTCCCTGAAGTCTCTGACGCCCAATGACTGCATTTAAGCTTCTTTCTTCCATAATGTCAGCATCAGTGAATGCAAAATCAATCTATAAGCGAATTAGTAGATTATATTTATCAAAATGTTTGTAGATTAAAACATATTAGTATAAAGTATGGATGTTCTATTATGTATCATGTTATCTGATGCGAGACTGGCATATATGTCCCAAAAGTCAACAATTATGCACGTAAGCAAAAGTGTGTACTTTTTCTAAATCTTAATTTAATGCTAAAAAAATCAAGTAATTGAATACTCGGATTTCGTGCACACTTGTGAAGTATCTTGGTAGTGATCTAAGGGTATTCCTGCCTTTTCTGCTACAGTTGCACTACCAACAGATCTGCAGTAATGAATTTAAAGAGAAATTAAAATATTTGGAGGAGTTGAAATAATTAATAAATAATTATAGGTAGATTAATGATGTTTATGAGACTCACGTGGGTATTCCAATGACATCTTTTAGTAAACCAACACGAAGTTTGTGACCCAAATATTCTATTGCTGATGATGAGCCTACGCCAGACCCTAATCCAACAACCATCCCACTTTGCACATATGTATCCACCTAATCAAATATCACAAAATTAATTACCTTCAATGATTATCATCAGAATGGTATGGTAGATCATATCAATTGCAAGATAAATACATAATTACCATCAGAATGGTATAGATAAATTACTATGAACATGCATACTTACAAGTTATAAGTATGTCGACAAAAAATATGTATAGATAACTTTCTACAAGGTTAGTTCCTGAAAAAATATAAGTTCTAAATCCCTAATTCCTACAAAATTATAATGTTAATAGGGGGAACATACCACAATCTAAGTGCACACGTTTGATAAAACACATGAAGTTCATGTACACATCCGCAATATATTGAAGATAAAATTGCAGTAACCAAAGATCTCACATTTCCTAACGTGGAGAACAAGTTGCATCTCTCTAATTATTAAGAATTAAAGTACAACACAAATTTAGGAAAACCATGTCAGCGTCCAGGTCCTTATTTTGTTAAGAAATTATTCGTTTCCCCCTAAATTTGTGAAAAACTCAAGTACTGAACTCTCATTTCTATATTCGGTTAAACCTTGTGATGAGAGAGACCAAACACATTGAGAAATTTGGGATCTGTTTCTTCTCTTTTACATTTACTTATACTGAATTACTGAATTAACCGATTAGCGTTTGCATATCCGTACAAATATAACACAATTTGATACGAATCCTAGCGAATTTCAAAACTGAGTTAAAAAAATTCAAGAGATAATTTGAAGAAAACAAACATATTCAAATTACCGTATGTTTAGCAGCTTCAAACAGTAACGCATTAATATGATTGAAGCTTGAACAAGTGACTAAAGCTTTGAAATTAGGTCTGCTTCTACTTTTTATAGTCGTTAATTTCTGGTGCGTGAATTGTGTGGGAATTCGCAAGTTTAGATAGGAAGTAATGGGTTGAATGATTGCCATGCTCCTCACGTTCTCTCTTTGCCCCCTTTCTCTCCATAAAACAAACACATATTTCTTTTGTTGTTTAATTCATGTAAAAATAATGGCCCCTCAACTATCATAATATGTTCACTTTTACCCCTTCAGTTTTTTGACTTCACAGTAGTGATGGGCAAATTAGAGCAAAGCTCAAGCCCGGTTAGGGATAGAAACCGGTGGATAATAATGGATCTCATCCCCCCTTAATTTTATAATGATCTTGCTTTTTAATGATATCTTATATAGTTTATGTGTTGAAATTTGATTAGTTATCTTTTTTGATGTGACAACTAATGATGTTTTTGGTGCATGTAAATGAAGGAGAATTAGCCAACAGATAATACGAATTTCGTATAGTCCAACGCAAGCAAAAAAAAAAAACGTTAACTTTGACCATAAACTGAGGTCGGATCAAATAGCTTTGCTAAACATATTCCATCAGACTGAATCTTGAGCAAATACCTATTTTTCAATCCTAACTTTGATTAGAAAAGGGTAAATTACAGTTTTTGTTCCTGACCTTTGGTCGATTCGAGGTTTTTGTCCCTAAACTTTTTTCTTCCATTTTTTTGTCCCTTAAGTTTTTAAAATTCTGGAAATTTGTCCTTCCATCTACTTTTAGTCGTTAACTGACGAAATTTTAGTCAATTTCCCCAAATTACCCCTATCATCATCATCATCAAAAAACCCTTTCAACCTAAATGTGTTCTTTATGTGTTCCTCAAAGCTAGGTCTACAAACGAATGTGAAGGTCGGAGATTGATCGGAGATGGTGACCGGAGCTAAATCGAACACACATTATCACCACCGCCACTGATTCATCACCACCGCCACTGATTCATCACCACCGCCACCGATTCATCACCACCGCCACTGATTCATCATCATCGCACCATTTCTTTCAGAACCAGTGAATTGTAGGGATCAAATTTCTTTCAGATCTAAGATCTGAAACACCATCGCAACCATCTCATATCTGAAACACCATCGCACCATCGCCGCTGATTCATCACCATTTTAGATCAGAAAAGAAAGGTAAGAAGCAACAGACGACGGAATTGGAGATCGTGAACAGATTGGAGATCGTCACTGATAGCGTACCCATACCTCTCGGACATGCATGTTGCAAGACATGCAAGGTGGCGGACGTTAGGGTCAGAAACGACGACGTAGAAGCAGACTTCGAGGTCATAGGGAATGCAAGCGGGTTTTCGGGACAGCTCACACGCGCATTAAATGCAAGCGGCGCCGAAGCGTGTCCCTCGGCTTTGTCCAATGGGTAATAGGGGTTCGTACATGGTAAGGACCGGAGGATGCTAAGGCAGAGCGGACCGAAGGATGATCCCTGATTATCCCGCCTTAACCTTCCGTCCATAAAAGGAAGACTCCGGACGAAGAACAGGTACACACAATACACTCCCAAACATCTCTAGATTACACCCTCGCATTCAATGTACCGATTATATCTCAACTACCTTATCCATTCATACTTAATATACGCCTTCAATTCGACAATCACATACTGACTTAAGCTTCGGAGTGTCTTCACGAGGTGATCCTCGTGGGGCTTCTGACTTAGGCTTCCTTTTGTGTTTGATTCGCAGATTTACCGACGGAACGGCGGACGATCCTTTCCGCAGCAATTTTGGGTTTCAACAGTCACCATCAAGATTCATCATTTCAGATTCATCACCATCGCACCAACGTTAGAACTAATTTCAAATTAGAGGAACTAGGGCTAAAACAACCCAGCAAGAAGATGAAATTGATGTTTAAAGGAGGATGATCCGTGAACAGATTGGAGATCGTGGTCGGCGACGTCACCAATCTAGGTGATTTTGGAGATGACGGACTGTTTTCATCAATCGTGGTCGGCGACGGCTTGCATTTGCCTTTTCTGTTCCAACTTTTCGTTCTTATGCGCTTAATGATTTCCACATGGTGGTAATTTCGTCAGGTTAGGGTTTGTAATTTGTAGGAATTTTGTAATTTAGGATTATGGTTCATTATGTTAGGGTTTGTGAAGAAGATGAAGAATGATGAAAAGGACCAAAATGCCCTCATATGCCTTGCATTTTTCGTCAGTTAACGGCTAAAAATAGACGGAGGGACAAATTTCCAGAATTTTAAAAACTTAAAGGACAAAAAAACGGAAGAAAAAAGTTTAGGGACAAAAACCCCGAATCGGCCAAAGGTTAGGGACAAAAACTGTAATTTACCCATTAGAAAATATAATATAAATATAAAACTTACACTAATCCTAATTATTTAACACTTTCAAGACTCGGTAATTAAGCTTACTAGGTTATCACTATAGAAAGTGAAAAATTATAGGTCTAATACAAGATAATCATACTGCATACATAAAGCAGGAAAGCATACACATTGAGTCTTGTTTTTGTGGTATGCATCACAATAAGCTTTAGGATTAATACAAATACATAACAAGATTAACTAAAATAACTGTAACAATAACAATGACAATAGAATAATAATAATTGGCCTGGCCTTTGTTTTAGGTTTTGGTGGGGAGAGACTATTCTTCATCATAGTCTTCATCTTCATCATCCAACCTTGAACTTATTTGAGCAAGATTAGGGTCAATGGCCATCCGGTCAATCTCTGACACTGACCACCCCGGATACTCACTTTTTGCAACCTCACCGCCTTCTGTTTCTCCTGCTTGTGGTGGTGGTAGTGGTGCTGGTGGTTGTGGTGGTTCTGGTGCTGGTGCCACCACAGCTGAGGTGGCAGCCACTTTATTCTCATCAATGCCAGCATTCAGGTCAAAGTCCCGGTTAGCATGTACTGGACCAGCATCGGGTGCAGTTTCAGTTTTGATGACCTCTAGATGGTTTTCAGTGGGCCCACTTGGGTTTGGGTCTTGAACAGGTTCAGGTTCGGATTGAGGTTCGGGTTCAGGTTCAGGCTCAGGCTCGGTGTGAGATAGTGGTGGTCTGCCTCGACCCCGCCCTCGTCCTCTGCCACGACCTCTACCCCTCCCACTTTGCCCTGCTTCATTCTGCATTATTAAACTATTAATTTTCATTTTGCAATTATTAAATTATTTTTACTTTTTAAATAATTTATTTTCGTAACCGATTACAAACACTTTTTAAGATATGAAATTGTGGGAATTATTACCATCCGATTTCGCTTTGCTTCTTCATCACTATCATTCATTTCATCAGCACCAGCTTTCCTAAAACAATATAATAAATTGCATTTTGTTACATTCCACAAACAAATAAATAACTCCATAAAAGATAAAAATAAAATAAATTATTTTACTTTCTCTTTGCCATGGTACGATCATCACCACCAGCTTCTGAATGGCCATAATCAGGGACCTTACCAACAACTTCCCTCAGAAAATCAAACACGTTATAGCTTTCAACACAGTGTTTTCTGAACAAATATAAATTAATTCACATATTTCAGTAACAAACCACAAATAATATCCATAAACAAAGAATTATGTAACTTACAAATGCAATGAGTTGACAGTTTTTGCTCCTCTACGCAGAGTGATATCATATGTACGATCACAAAGATCTTGCAGGAATAATTCCAATGCTTTTGCTGCATAAATATTTTAATATTAAAAAAAGAAAAAAGTTCTATAATTTAATTTTAGCTTTTGAAAAAGGGTAACTACTCACAAACTAAAACTGGTACAGCCATTGCAATCTTTCCAACATCCTCATCAGCTTGCATTATCTTTTTAATACGAGCCTGCACATAAATTACCCATGAGATAATCAGGTTAATATAAAAATACATATCCTGGATACGAGATGCACAAAAAAATCAAATTCCTAACTTAGAGGTTCTACAGATACAGAAAAATAATTAAAAAAAAAAGTTGGGGATTTTTTTTTAGTGAACGTGTCATAGCTTCCTCGGAATTTCTAAATCAATAATTTCGAACGTTCTTAGGATTGTTAACTTCTGATTTTATGCATCACGCGAGTCACTCAGCTTCCAACCAATATCTTTTCCAGCTCAAAAGTGCGAAACCTCAGCCATATAAACAAAATAATCATCCACACTCACTTTCCCTATATAATTTACTTAAATTGACAAAATTTCCCCTCACTTTCCATATAAATTTGATAATGACCAAAATAATATTGGACGGAATACAATACCACACTTAATTTTTTGCAGATCTTAACATAAAGATCTAAATGCTTTACATAGCATAGATAGATATAGATAAAATTAAACCGCGCCAAAACATAACACATTTGCCTATATATAGTTGATACTTTACAAACCCAAGTGAACCTAGTTCTATAACCTCAACAAGATCCTTCAATCACACTTCGATTCGGTGTCAAACATATTACTTTTCAAGTACCAAATTGAAATGAATTTTGTTCCATCGGTAACATTTACTATAATATGACAATACTCTAGCAGCTTTACCTGCAAAACTCATACTCATTCCAATAACAAAAAAAAGGCTGAAGCTTTACCTACAAAACTCATACTAATTAAAAAAAAGACTGAAGCTTTACCTACAAAACTCATACTAATTAAAAAAAGACTGAAGCTTTACCTATAAAACTCATGATAATTATAAATAAAAAAAAGACTGAAGCTTTACCTACATTACTCGTACTAATTTAAAAATCAAAATAAAAAAAATTGGCATCAAAAGTCAAAATTACGATTAGGGCATGAACACTCGCCACAATTGAGCTATCTGAAGTATAGATCATTAAAATTGACAACCACGAGAACAAATTCGCACCATCAGATAGAAGAAAAAGCAAGTTAATTACGTATAATTACATCAAACTGGAAATAATTTAATTAATTAAGGAAAGGAGAGACTTACAGCAGGAAAACGGGTATCAAGCTTTTTCTTCATGGCTTCAATACATCCAGAAGGAAAAGAATTACCGCAAAAGAACGGATGGTAAAGACGAGGGTGAAATAGGGAGAATTTGATATTCGGATCTGATTCTGTCGATCGATGAGTTGACTGTTATACAACAAGGGCTCGGGCTTACGTGCTTCGCATTAACTATTTCTCGGTTATCAAACTACCCTTTTCGGTCTAAAACAAGTCTTTATAAACTTTATTATTTTATAAAAATCATATACTAACCAAATCGGGAACCAATGAACTTTCTTCGATTTTCTCATTTGGAGCAAGCCGTACCGCTTGGAATTATGTCGGATCAGTATAGCTTGATTCGATTTTATTGATTATGTGATTACGGCGAATTTTCAGTGCAGTTTATAAGTCGCATAATACGGATAAAACAAAAAAAAAAAAAGATAAGTTAAACAAAGGTAAAAGAAAACGAAATTCATATATGTCCATATGTTCAAACTCTCACTAAATTACTCATTTTGACAAAAAAAATTATGTGTCACCAATATAGTATTATCCAGCCTATAACTAATTCTTATTAATTCTTTAGGATTCTTTGAAATTTTGTTTCAGTTAGATGTTATTTAAAGTTGTACTACTAATTAGTTTTTCTATGTTTCAATGGCATTATGATTTAAAGTTGGTTTCTTTTACAGATGAATGGTTTACCAGGCATAATTAAAAATGTCATAAAAGCGATTAAAGAAAAGTCAAAAGTTGCATGACTGTATTTAAATTCCTAGAACCTATTAAATAGTTTTCTTAAAAGAAATCATTGTTATTGGAAGGGCAAAATGCATAGAAGGGTAATGTATTTTCTATTAAAATTTATTTAAGGGTATATACTTTTATTTTGATCACTAAAGGGTAACCTACTTTCCGTCAAAGTTTATTGAAGGGTATGTACTTTTTTATCATCACTAAAGGGTAACCTACTTTCACAAATGTATATAAAAAGGTAAAATATGACTTGTGAAACCGTTTACCGGTAATCATTTCTTCCATCTATTTTCCACGTGACTTTTTAAGGCTTATACAATTAGTTTTGTTTCATAGCCTTCAAACTAGATCAAAATACAGTCGATCATTTCTTCCTTCAAAGTCCAAAATTTCATCTTTCTTTGAATTAATGGTTAAGGTATGTTGATTTATTTTATAATATGATCATTGATTTTGTTAGTGTAGTAATTTTTATGACGTAATATTATAGAATGACTTATTCATCTTCTTCCAAAAATCTTAATGTTGAAGACAATGTTAGCGTCGTAAGTGAAAATTCTTTTGAATATAGTACTGTTTCTTCAAAAACTGCGTCACTATATCACTTTGAACTACGTTTTTTGTAACTATGATAATTCATTTTTTTAAAATGCTCTGGTTCATTTTAGTTGGAACAAGTAATAGAAACATGTTGAGCAAGTCATTTCCCCTTTTTTATATATCTTTATGAAAGCAAGTTACCTTTAGTGATCAAAATAAAAGTATATACCCTTGAATAAACTTTGATGGAAAGTAAGTTACCTTTTAGTTATCAAAATAAAAGTACGTACCCTTAAATAATCTTTGATGGAAAGTAGGTTACCTTTTAGTGATCAAAATAAAAGTACTTACCTTTAAATAAACTTTGATAGAAAGTAGGTTACCTTTTAGTGATCAAAATAAAAGTACGTACCCTTAAATAAACTTTGATGGAAATTAGGTTACCCATCTATGCATTTTGCCCTTATTCGAATGTTATGAAGTTTCAAAAATGACATAAAATTGGACGAATATAATTAAACGTGACATGTCATCATATTTTTATTTGTACTAAATAATGGATGTTTTAAGGTGAAACTATTTTGAATTAGACTCGTTTTTTTTTTTTTTTTTTTTTTGCCATCTCGAGGCGAGTGGATTGAAGAGGAGGGCATTTTCATTTCACTTTGTAGTTTGTACATGGATAAAAATGTGCAATCAGCAAACAGTCCCAAGACGAAATCCCTACCAATTATACCGCTTTTGTAATTTACCCTAAAAATATCATATGCTTTTACTATCAGTACTATACTTTTATAACTAAGAGCAAAAGAAACAAGCTACATATTTACGAGGTAGATCAACAAAAAGCTATCAAACTTATATGCATGATAAATTGAGTGGGATGAATAATATACCAATATATGCAATTTTTTGGCCAAAACTTTTCAGATTTATAATATTTTATATATGATTAAATATAAATAATTATTTTTTAAATAAAGTAAACTAAAAGGTTTAAATGACATTGTCTCATTTCGTATTATGCGTTTTTTTTTTTTAATTTTTCATAACAAAAAATGAGCTCATTATTCTACATGGTTCGAGCAAAAGCAATTATTACTTTTAACTAAATAACTATCAACGACTTAACAATTTCAAGTAGAAATTGACTAATCCTGTATAATGTGCATTGCGAACAAAAAATATGCATCATCTAATATGGAAATGCTCCTCTAATGAATTAGGGTAAGATTGGTATACCACGGATTTTAGCCTCTGTAAAGCTGAATATACAAATTCGGGTGTGTGAAAGGAAATTGTAAACAGGAAATTGTAAACAGAACATCATATGTACAAAAATCTTCAAACTAAAAGAAGTCAAATAGGAAACCCTAATTTTTCTACCTTTAAGTCTATAGCAAATGTGACTTCAATATCATGTTACAAAGAGCAAAACAAAACAACACCAACCTTTTCTATTTGATGGCGAGCTTCTAGCACAGTAGATCAACTACTCTTCACTTTTTAACCTAAGTCCGTTAACACTGAAAAATGTAAAAAAGTATTTTGGCAAAAGTTTCCAGCATATTGCATATATGATGGAGATTAGTGGACTAATTTGGTTGCTAAAGTAACATCATTGAGATTAAGTAACAGCAGCCTTAGGAACCCAAAACTTTAGGTTTCTGTAACCAGTATTGTTGAAGCCTCTGTTTTGCATACTCCATGTAGTCAAACTCAATTTTATTAACATGTTCCTGAAATTAAACACAACCATTACCAAATTATCTCTCCCAAATCAAATTAAACAACTTTATAACATTCTTGCTCAATCTAATTAATTATTATTAGAGAAAATTACAGATTTTTCGTCCCTGTGGTCTTGATTTTGTTTTGTTTTCGTCCTTGAGGCATATAAAATGACCAAAATACTGTCGTAATCTCAAGTATTTTTAATATTTTCTAATGTCTATTTCAATTTTATTTTAATTTTTAAAGACCATAGGGATGAAATCTGTAATTTACTCTTAATATCATTATTTTTTTTAATTCCACAAAAGGACACTCAAACAACACATGCTTAGAAAGAAACAAAAAACAACTTTATTTAACAAATGTTAGTTAGTAAAAGTACCGATACTACTCCCCATAAGCCCCAAAATAGATGACTTGCAAGAGTATACTTCTCAATTTCTTCAAGCATCTTCTCAACTTCCAAATCATTGTGTTGATCACCTGTACCACAAACTATAATGTGAGATTCAACCAATCAATAAAAATTATAAATATGTTTGTTATAAGCTTCAACATATATGTTTAACTCATTATTAATAGTTTATTAAAATTTGAGTTTATTCAAGAACACACACCTGAAGAACTCAGATATGCAAGCAGAAATCTCCTACGCTCTTCAATACCTGTTTCAGTTGCAAATTATGTAAGAAACTGAAGCATTTTTTTAATGATATTTCAAAAAATGAACAGGTAATCAGTGTAAACTTACCAGGGTATTTAGTATAATCCAACACATGAGGTGTTTCTGTATGATAATCAGCAGCCATCTCACAAAAGTGGTTTGCAATGTCAAACATTAAAGGGTTGTAACAAGAATACTCATAATCCTGTAAGAATTAATTAATTAGAAAATAAAATTGCATGTCTAGTTTTCATACAAAAACAGACTTTTGCAAAGCTAAATCACTAAGCCAATTTGGTACTGTTAAAATGGGTCGGGTCGGAACACTTTTTGTCCAAAAGTTTCAATTTTTATCTATAATCAGTGTATCAAATATGACTACAAATATAACATTCTCTCAATAATAATCTATATATCTGGTAAAAATGTAAAATGTTATGTAAAATGTTAATTAAGTTAATAGATGCTTACAATTATGGTTATATATCTGGTATCTTCATCAATCATTATGTTCCCATACTGCAAATCATTGTGACAAAAAGCTATCTGTTGGTCTGCAGCAAGATATCCATGTAAAGTTTCTATCTCTTTCTCCATTTCATCCAAACGAAAAGCTTCTGTTTCTACTACAGAGCACATACTTTTGGCAGTACTAAGCAAATTACTGAGCAAGAAAATAGAATAATTAATTAAAAATTAATTAAAAATCATAAGTGGATTAAGAAAGGTATTAATATTTAATATTATACCGCAATCTATCCCAAACTAGGGATTTCTTTGGACCAGGCATATTAAGGTCATGAAATTCCTTTAGCTTTGATGCTATCAGGCCAGATATTTCAGGATCCCGCAAATCACAGGCTGAAAGTGTCTGCTTTTCACAAATAAAAAATAAAGATTCCATTAAAATAATATTAAAAAAAAGACATTAAAGAAAAGAAAAACAAGCAACAGAATTACATACCCGTGCACGAATGAATTCTTCAATTCTGCCATTAGAAAACCTCCCCAATAAACGAGGTCCTTGCCCTTGTTTGGACATGAACTCGAATGTTTGGATCTCAAATTCACGGTCAAAAAACACATCAACACCTTCACCATAAATCCTAACTAAAACCTTTCTAGAACGTTCTCTGTTGGTTGGCCACTTGATTTGATAAACTTGATTAGTCATTGCACCTTTGAGACGAATTACTTGTAAAGCATTTACATCAACAATATCATCCCAACAAGAAGCCAATGATTGTAGTAATTTCATGGCTTCTGTTGGTAAACGGTTTCCTATTGCATCCACTTTTTCTGCAGATTCCATAACAACTGATTTTTCAGTTGAAGCAATTGCTCTTCTATGATAAACAATGCGCGAAGAACTTAGCCTGTGGATTGACTGCTGAGAAAAAAATGAATTAATTCAGATTATTAAATACTGGAAATAAAGATATAGTGATAATTAAAAATAAAAATAAAATATTGTATAATCATTGACCCAAAGACAGAGATACACTGCTACGATGCTTACTACATAAACATTCTATAGGTTCCACTTTCCTGAACTACAAGCAGATGATTTGAACTTGTTTTGCATTTTTGCTTTTCATGTCTTAAATTAAATATCAATATCATCTACAAATTACTCTCGTGACATAAAAGCCCACTCTATCTATAATCTATAAATTACTCTATGTATCAAAAAAGTGGAAAATATGTTGCTTTTCACGATTTATCCAGATAATCCCCTACTGATTTTGGAACAATCTAGTTTCTTCGAAAATTCAGAAGCATGTCATCTTTTTCGGATTGATCCTTCTATAATATAAGGTTTATCTTGTAATTGTAAACACACAATCACTATTTCAAAGAATTCAGGAAAAATAATCACTTCTATCTAGTTTATTTAACCATGCATGTAATTGCGCTAAATGTCTAAACTCTAAAGTACTATTCAACCATAACAGATTAACATCAAGCGACAATTTGTAAGGATCCAAACAAAATATAGTGGATTCGGCGGCTAGTGAAATTAAAAAGGGTGAAGAGAAAACATAGCGATCTTAAGGGATGAACAGAGTATGTAAACTCACTGGCAAATAATGAAACGCAATCACCAGCGTTTTCTCAAATTCATCAACGAAAATCAAATATATGATTACTGAAAAGCAGAATTATAATGCAATTAAAGGAACAAATAAATTTTACCGCTGCAAGAAATAGATGAGACTGGGAAGGATTGGGTTTTAGGGCACGCGAGCAAGCCCGAGAGACGGAGATAGCAGTTAGCGGGATGATGTGCATACTGTTCTGAAAGTTTCAGTCAAACCCCCAGACATTGTTTTAACGATTTATAAACCCCTATATAAGGAAACAAAAATACATTAAATTTACTCTATGTTGTAGAGTTTTGTTCAGAGCGTGTGGTCACATTGGGCCGGAAGTCATATATGCGTCATCTCTGTGCTCCATCATCATTTCACATTTCACATTTAAAACCCCTAAATACCTCATCTACCATCACTTAAGCCATTTAGGCTCCACCCTCTTTTTTTCTTTTACTTTTTTTTTTAAAAAAACATAATACGGAGTACTTCATTAAAATTAAAATTAAATAATACAAATTAAAATACCTAAAAAAATTACTGAAAAATAAAAAAAAAATACCAAAAAAAAACTACTCATCGTCATCTTCAACGTCAAGTTCATCTTCCTCGACGGGGTATTTTTCGCGGATTGCCTTTTTTCCTTGATGATTCTCGCATTATCCGCGCGCCCCAACCCGTGGGCGTTAGTGCTTAGGAATCTCAATTCTTCCAACCGCACGAAAACGGCATCCCGCGCCTTTGACCTTTCGTAAGCGGATTGAGCGGCTTCACTTTTCCGCCTAAACTCGGCCATCATAGCCTCGCCAAGGTCCGGCGGTGCGGCACTTCCGGCGGTGTTAGTGCCGGATGAACTTTCCGATCTACTTTTTTTGCCTTACGAGACTTTTCCGCCGGACGTGGTCTCGTATCTTCCACGAAAAGTTCTTCGTTATCAGAGAGCGAAATGGGCTCGGGGCGTCCCATTTCGAGCATTTTCTCAAAACTTCCCACGCACCTTCGTTATTAAATTGTTTTTTGACGCCGACTCGTCACGGTACGCTTGTCGGACATGGGCCAAAAAGTCAACCTCATTTTCGCCGCTTCTACTTGTACGTTGTAAACGTTTGTAGATACCGTTGAAACGTTGACAATTACCGTTTAAAGTCGTCCACTTCTCCGTCAACATGTCTTTGGTCGGCGTCCTTTTCGGCATCCTCGGAAACGCTAACCCAACACTCGGCCAATAACACTTCTTGTGCGGCGTCCCACCGAATGACCGTCCGACTTAAGTTGGTTGCAACTTTTTTCCCCTTTCTTCTGGCCTTTTCAACGGCTGCGGGGTCTTGAGGTTGTGAAGATTGTGGTTGTGACCATTGTGGTTGTGACCAAACTTGAGGGGGGTGTTGTTGAAGGTTTTGAAATTGTTGTTGAAGCATAAATTGATTATATTGCTCTTGGGAAAATATCGGCATCACATATTGGGTACCATACGGATTGGACGCCGACATTTCGGTATTTTGGTTGGACGATACCGATTGTTGGGACGAAGGTGTTGACGGATTGGACGCGGTGAGCCGGAACTTCCCCATCCAAGAATACTGTTCATCCAATCGGGATGTGGTTGAGACATTTTTGTGAGTTTTTGAGAGTGAAAGTGTAAGAAATTGTAGAGAGTGTGTAGAAGCTAGTGTGAAAAAGGTTATGGTTAAAGGGGTTATTTATAATAGGTTTTATTTAAAAATAAAAATAAATAAATAATTAAATTTCCCTCAAAACTAGCCGTTG
Organism: Calendula officinalis; assembly: GCA_963853835.1. Taxonomy (NCBI): domain Eukaryota; kingdom Viridiplantae; phylum Streptophyta; class Magnoliopsida; order Asterales; family Asteraceae; genus Calendula; species Calendula officinalis. The sequence continues at coordinate 70,701,957 of OY970823.1, read as the reverse complement.
CCAACGGCTAGTCCACGTGTCCACCACCCATTCGCTCGCTGCATTCGTCGAAGATCCCAGGGACCCGCTCGCTCACGTAACGAGCGGTGTGGTGGCGAGGCCGGCGAGCCAACATGGCTGTCGGCGAGCCCCACCCCTCGTTACCATACCGATCGCTCTTAAGAGGTGGAACGATCTCGTAATGGCCAAGTAATAAAAGATTTTTGAATAAATTAATGTTCAAAAACATAGGCGACGACAACCGTTAGGATTCGTTTATCACGAGCAAAACTCATCTAAAGCTCGTATATTTCCATAATTTTAAAATAGAGAACATATTTTAAACCCTATAAATATATCACACTAATATTTTATATGAATAATAATAATAATAACTTAAAATTTATTTTAGAGAGTGGATGGTGAAAAAAAAAAATTCATAAAATTTGATTGAGTTTAGCTTAGTTTTGACCAATTTTGTTGGGTGTATAGGGTTGTTACTGTGATCTTGAATTTAACATAGAAACCGTGAATGACACTCACCAAATTAGATATTTTAACTCCATATCTGGATTCTGGTATTACGAAATTCTAACTATTGAAATTATCCCTGATAATCAAATTATAAATTAGACACAATTTCTAATTCACTGTTTTGTATGATTTTAAGAGAATTTGTATCAATGGTATGGCAAAGAGAGTAAGATGGCGTCCCCTCTAACATAGTATTAATTTTGTTTTTGTATAAAGTAATCAAATCAATTCCAAGAAATTAGGAGCAATTTCACGAAATTATGGCCAGTTATAAACGGTTTCCAGCAGTTAGAAAACCGATTATCACTACATCATGCAGCATGTGGTTGTTGCATCAGCTTGTTGCAACAGTTGGTCGATGCAGCACAGCAACTATTCACTACAATAGCTTGTTGCAGCGCAAATAGCAGTTTATTGCTTAGCCACCTAGTAGTCACTTCACGAGCTGATTATTATTTAAATAAACTCTAAAGTTAAATATAAAGTTGACCAAAGACTTAATATGAAAGAGTTATATTAATGTAATTCCTTTCCAAATATTACTGGTGAATTTGAATTGAATAGAAGTATGGTATTGATAGAAAAAAATAATCATAACTACGAAATGAAACTGAAACTATTTTAAACAAAATGTAAATTTTCCTTGGCAATCTTTTTTGTATGATAATCTTTTTGGGCTGTAATCAGCAAAAACTCAATTCTAAAAGCTATGATAAAATAATTACAGATAACTCAATCTATTCCCTACCTCTCAAAATAAGTGTCTAACAGATAAAAACTGTTTAAAAAAAGTACATTTATTACATTTTCCGCCAATAAAATTTCTTTTTTATTAATATCACTTTTTAGACGGTTAATCTCGGGAACACAACAAAGTGTACCTAAGAAGTTTTCGAAGTGTGGTCTCCTCCAAGACCTTAAAAATGTCTTGCCACTTTAAAGATAGTTAATCACTGAAGTGCAACATGAGAAGTCTGACATGAGACCATTTTTGTTTAAGACAAATAAGATAAGATAATATCAAGCTTAATAAATTATATTGTATGTCTAAGGTTTAAGTTATTAAGTATGACGGAAACAGTTATTTGAGTGCACTAATGATCTTCATATATATGAATTACAATATGGTATAATAAAATTTGCCTGTAGCACGAAGTTTACAACTCATTCTTAAAATATCATAAATACAACACCACTTTACCATTACATACAACATTATATATCTATCCAGATTCCACCTGAACCTCAGAAACACTGCTCTCTGGTTGTTCAGCTGAAGTTGTTGTCTCTGTTTCTGAATCTGCCTGTGGGGTGGGGGTGGGGGTGGGGGTAGGGGTGTCTGACTGTACAACTGATGGCGATTCGGTTTCTGTTGGGACTGAAATTTCAGTTGGTTTGAATTTGGAAATGTAGTAACTAAGAGATGGGCCTGAGTAATCTAGGGTTTGTATTTGAGGTGGGCTATTTTTCCCAACTTGAAGGAGGATTGTTGTAGCAAAAGCAACTGCGATAAGCCCACCAAAAGCAACTAATGCTGCTGTGTTTTCTGATCCATCAGCAGATGTACCTGATGTACCTGAACTGATTGCACTTTCTGCTACATAAACTGCTGGCTGCATCAGGTTTATTCATAACTTAATATTTTAAATTTGATTACAAAAACCATATTATTACAATGAATAATCAAATCAGTTAAACAATTGACCCATTTCATATTTTTAAATTACCTGTTTTACGCATTAAATATTAAAAAAGCTAACCTCAACTGAATATATATTTGTTTGGCCAGCTGTATCTTTTTCTACATAACCACTCCAATCACGCCTACGTGGCGGGAATGTTCCAGCCACTTTAGTTTTCTCTCCAGCTAACCATTCCATGCTCACTTTTCCCACCTGTTTTTTCGAGTTCAAAATAAACATTCATCACATTTTAAGCACAATTACCATATTCATCCAACATACTTCACATCCATCATCTAAGAAAATTTCAATCTTTTTCTTACAAGATATCACAATACAAGTTATGAAAACTAGTTACAAGTATCATTCATAAAAACATGAATAAACATTGTACAAAACAAGCCATAAGTTTTTTTAAAAATAAACAATAGACGGCATGCAATTTGCTGCATTTTGATGATAAACCTGAATTCTCAAAGACCAATGAGAATATGGCCATAAATCAACATGGTACGTGATGATTCATGTTGTATACAAAAATATGTCGAGGAATATCTTTCAAATTCAAGAAAAAAAATACTAGTTAACACTATCATTAAATTTTGCACTGTGTTCCAATAAATGCTCTCTTTTTTTTTTCTTTTTTAAAATACCCACAAAATTATTGTAAGTACACATGGAGCTCCTACTCAATGTTATGGACGTACGGTACTTCACATAGACATAATAAGGTAAATACAGCTGGTGTTGTCGTATTGATTTTAATCAAGGTTCTAAAAGGCGCGCCATGGCGGCGCCAAGGCGTGAGGCGCGGCGTCGACGTTATGAAACAGACCATGGCGGCTAGGCTAGGCGTGGCGTGAGATAAGGCGTGACAAGGCGCGCCTTATGGCGAGTTTTCTTGAAGGCGGCTGTGAAAAATGAATTTTTTTTAAGAAAAATGAATTTTTTTTTAAAAATGATAAAATATATAATTATAAATTTAGATGTAATATTTTTTTATGAGCTTTATATATGAATTTTTATATAAATCAATAGATCTATATAATTTTTTTAATTTAATATACATATATATATATAAATTATATAAAAAATTTGCCGCCTTAAATCACGTCTTGATAAACGCCATGGCCCGCCATGGCTCGCCTTGGCTGAGGCTTGATGGTGCCGCTACGCCACGCCTTACGCTTTCTAGAACCTTGATTTTAATTCAAACTCAAACACACAATTTCCATTTACAGGAAATTTTTATGACAGAAAATTTTAGACATCCTATCAAGATTTTCACCTATCACTCCTCCAAGCAAAATTACCAGTATTATTTGACCTATAAATTTTAAAAAAAAATAATTTAAATTCAGAAAACTTGGTAGTATTTCCATTTCGAAGCACTAGGTCTAAACTACAAAATCAAAATCTAAATCTAAATCAAGATCAAAATCTAAATCAAGATCAAAATCTACTTTTCCTATTAATGTTTAATAAGAGTGGTATACGAGAATGCTCAATGTTTAGCCTGATGCAGAATTGGAAGAATTAGAATGTCAGGTAATCAGTCCAGTTTATGGAAAAAACATATAAACCTAAACTAATGAACTTATCAATCCTAATTATGATTTTGAATCATAATACTATGTGTCTCCAATAATCACGAAAGCAAATCGGCCTACTAATTTTCCTCAAAATCAGAGTGGTTACCTCTTTGTCAGGGGCGCATTCTTCAACATTGCAATCCTCTGGTTCACTGGATGAAGCTCGAATTTTGAAGAAATTGAAATTTTGCTTCTGTTGATTCTTATAGCGATTGTTGTTGAAGAAATGTATTCTCATGTTTGTGCTACAGCTGTTTGCTGATAATGCGGTAGCAGATGAAGCCATTTGATCGAATTCGGCTTCGTTTGCGGTTCGAAAACAAAGATTTACTAATTAGGATACTGTCCAAAGTACGAATCAGAGGGTTTGTGTGTGTTTTTGGGTGAGTTTTTTGGGATTTCTTTTGGGGTTTTTTGTGGCTGATTTTGAGTTTGTGTTGGCTTCTTTTCCAGCGTTGATTTTGCCTTTTATCTGTTTGCATCGCATCTTGACCCGATGCGACCCAATTGACCAACCCGGGGAAATTGTTGCACATTTTAAAGCTTAAATTCAGTCCACGGCTTAAATTTCTAAATTTGAAAATATATTCTCTTTAATATTAACATTGAGTAAAATTGTAAAAAGCCAAAAATCATCCAAGTTTGGTCTGTATGGTATCGAAAGTGAAAAAACATCCATATTATAGAAAGTGAAAAAACATCCATATTTTAGAAATTTTGGTATGTTTTGATCTTTCCCCCTCTGATAGTGTAAGTAGGTCTCCGTTAGTTAAGGTCATTTTTGTCTTTTCAAATGTTACCAAACAACAAGGACGATTTTTTCATTCTTCGTTAATCGAGGTTCCGATGATCGACTATTCCAAGCCGCAATCAGCGTGCTGCAGTAAGGTGTGTTTTGTTCGCTTTTATTATGAAGTGGGAAGTTTTACATGACACTAGTAGTAACCATACACAAGTAACACTAAAGAGCACCGAGTATGGCTACGCCAAAATGTTGATAAAAGGCATTTGGCGGTTCCAAACTATACCAGACCCCTTGCCAAAACCTTGCCAACTGTTATACGCCATCCCTTTGGCGGCTCGTTAAAACCAATTTATTGTGTAAATTTTGTTTGAGATATTTATAATTGGTTTGGGGTATTTTTGTGTTATAGAAATGTTAAATCACGGAGGGTATTTTTTAAGTAGGCGTTAAAATCATGTTAAATAGACAAAAATATCTTTAACACGTGTTTAACTTGGTACCGTGCCTTATGCTCATTTTAGTTTTAGTGCAGACGTTTTGTTATTCGATTCCAAGCATCCCCGATATAGAAAGTTCTGAGCCTCTTGGGCATGCATCACCTCCGCTTCTGAGAGTTTTTTCACCCTCGGTGTTTGTGACTACCAAAAGTTATTAAAAAAAATCGACTCCAAATGATCGCGGGTTTAAATTATTTGATTTGATAATGTTAGTAATGTTTGTTGGCCGGTGTAGTTGTTTTTCTTTTTTAAACATTCCGATCCACAGATCTTATTTTGATATTATTAGTTTAATTAATAAATGAATTTCCTCGCAAATTACTTATGAAAATTAGGCGTTGACTTAAAACATTACTCGCTAGATTCCTTGATCATATCAAATAATAATGAAATGAACCGGCCCCAGGTAATCATCATTAATTTCCCTTCCCAATTTCTCATAGTAATTCAGAATGGTTACTCTCACAGATCATGTTACAGAACGGCCAACTAATGGTGACAAATACGATGTATTTATAAGTTTTCGAGGCGTTGACACTCGTCTCAGTTTCACCAATCACCTCCACACCGCCCTCCTGAACGCCGATCTTAAAACCTTTTTAGACGATGAAGATATTGAATCCGGAGAACATCTGAAACCAGAACTGGAAACTGCAATCAAAGGATCTAGGGCTTCAATTATCGTGTTGTCCAAGAATTATGCGTCTTCCACATGGTGCCTTGACGAACTGGTATTGATCCTTGAGCAACGTTTAATATCTGACCAGATTGTTATCCCCATCTTTTATCATGTGGACCCCTCTCATGTCAGAAAGCAAGAAGGTAGTTATGGGGAAGCAATTGCAGGACATAAACATAGGATGGAGGCGGAAACAGCCTCGGAGAAAAGAAGTCAATGGGCCCAAAAGATTGACCGATGGAACAAAGCACTTACGGAAGTTGCTGGTTTAAAAGGAAAGGACGTTCGAGACAGGTAATCACTTTCTTAAGCTAATTAGTTCCGGATCCGTTTGTGTGTTCGTTTTCAGTTTTTGATCCTTATCGGGTCGGTTTTTTCGGTTACTGAAAAAAATATTGGGCTTAGCATTGTTTTGGGTGAATCATATTACTCAAAATGTTAAAAATGTACTATTTTACCAAGCAAATGCAACCTTATATTTTTATTTAAAATGTAAGAGAATAATTGCAACTTAGGTTTGTCAATTGTGACACTAAATTGACAATTCATATTTTACGATTAACTCAGCACCACATTAATGGATAGTCCAAATGCTATAAACTGACACACGGCTGCCAACAACATATTTTTTTGATCACACACACAAAATACTAATACATCAAATACTCACTTTGATGGTTGAAAATGTAGACGCAAAAGATATAGTACCAATGTAGACGCAAAAGATAAAGTAAAAAATGAATATGGCTGATATGATTGATTTAGATCTTTAGATTATTTGATCTTCACATCTCTAGTTTATCCAGTTATTTGTTTCTCGCTAACATCCATTAATTTTCAGGAAAGAGGCTGAGTTAATCGAAGAACTTGTAACAAACATCCACCGTAGAATAGGTGGACACTTACCAAGTACTCTACCATTCCTTTTGGGGATGGAAGACTCCATTGACTTCATAACCATATGGTTGAAAGATGGATCCTCTCATAACGCAGACATTCTCACCATCTTGGGTATGGGCGGGATCGGGAAAACATCTTTTGCCCGATATGTCTACGGGCTACATTGTCGTTTATTCGACAAAAGCAGCTTCATCGAAGGTATTAATGAGAAATGTGGTGCACAAGTTAATGGACTACTTGATCTACAAAAACAACTTTTTGGTGACATTTCAAAAGCAAGTCAGATTCGGGTTCATGATGTTTCAGAATACACCTCTAAGATCGAGAAGGCAATAACTCGTAGAAATATGTTTATAGTACTTGATGATATTGGTAGCATGAACCAGTTGCAATCGTTACTTGGATCACAAGGTTTTCACCCGGGAAGCAAGATTATAATCACATCCAAAGATGGTTCATTAACAGAGAAATATGCCTCATTAATCTCAAGCAATTTGATAATTCAACCCAAGATTACAAAGCATTCACTTGAAGGCTTACATAGGAAAGCCTCATTACAACTTTTAAGTCATCACGCGTTTATGAGCAACGGGCCCAAAGAAGGTTATGAACAAGTGTCGGAAAAGCTCATGGCGTATTGTGACGGGCACCCGTTGGCCCTTAAAGTGTTGGGCGAGTCTCTGCATAACCAAGATTTAGCTCAATGGGAGGATTGCATTATCGGGCTGAAGGAAGAAACCGATTCCCATATCAAAAAGGCCTTGCAAGTGAGCTTTGACTATATACCATCCAACAATGATAAAGAATTGTTTAAGCACATTGCTTGTTTTTTTGTTGGAATGGATAAAGAATTAACCGAAACAATATTAAACGCGTGTAGCATCCGTACACTAAGAGGGATTAGAAATCTAACCGATCGATGCCTTCTCACAATTGGACCTGATAACAGATTAATGATGCATCGATTGCTTCAAGAGATAGGAAGAGATGTAGTACGCCAAGAATCGCCTACCAAGCCATGGAAGCGTAGTCGGTTATGGTGTCACGAGGATTCATACAAAGTTTTGGAACTAAAAAAGGTAAATTAGTTAGAAGTTATGCATGTTCTAATTAAGTATATAACATTTTTTGTTCTTTTTTGCTTTCGTTTCTTCGTAGGGTAAAAATGTTTTAGGCCTCGTTCTTGACACGAGAATGCTTGAAAATAGGGAGTTAAATGGATCATTTGAGCTAAAACCGGATGCATTGAGTAAGATGAAGAATCTAATGCTGCTACAACTCAATTATGTGCAAATCAAAGTGTCTAGTAAGAAATTTCCAAAAGAGTTGAGATGGTTGTGTATGCAGGGGTTCCCTTTAGAGTCTATACCTTCAGATATACCAATGGAGAATTTGGTTGTTCTCGACATGTCATATAGCAATATTGAATCATTTGGCATGTTTTATGGTAATCCACAACAGCTTGAGAGTAAACAAAATGTAAGAAACTAGAAGCATTAATTTACTTCAGTTTTTATAAGGGACGGCAATTCCCAACACGACCCGGAACCTAACAAGGACCTAACACGGAAATAATCAGGCTTGGGTTGACCAAAATTAGTTCGGGTAAAAAACAGTCGACTCATCCAACCCATTTTATAAATCAAGTAATATTCGGGTTGTCATATGTATAAACGGGTCAACCCGCTAACCCATTTAGTTTATAAAAATATTTTATTTTTTAAGAAGTATGTAACTACCTTTGTATTTGGGTCCTTTTTTTTTGTAACCCGCGTTAAGTTATACGAGTTAGATGGGTTGAGTATGGGTTACCATGGTTAAAATATGTTCGGATTAGGGTTGATTTTTCTGACGAAATCCTAAATAGATCGAGCTTGTGTTGGCTGATTCCAACCCACTAACCCGAACTCGTTGACTCAAACCCGACCTGATTGCCACCCCTAGTTTTTATTATTCTTCCATGTTGAGTTAATGCAATTTTGCTAACTAGTTCAACTCATCTCCAATTCAACAGCTGATTGGATCTTGCTCAAAAGACAAAAGGTTACTTGGATCATTGAAGATTCTCGATCTGAGTTTCTGTAAACAGCTTTATCAGGTTGGCTTCGTCGGACTCCCTGCACTTGAGAGATTAATACTTAGAAAATGCACCAGTTTGATTAATGTCTGTGAATCCATTGAAAGATGTGTTGACCTTGTTTTCATCGACATGAGTTACTGCCACAACCTTGGAAAGCCTCCAAGATCCTTGGGACTGTTGAACAAGGTCAAGACCCTATTGCTAGATGGTATAAACTCACAAACCTCTTCCTCTTCCTCTTCCCTGATGTTGGGAATACCTAGAGATCAGTTGAAGTCCGCGTTTACAATTTCTTTACCACAATCACTAGTAATGTTATCGCTTAAAGGTAATAATTTGTTCACCGAGTCATTTCCGGTAGACTTGAGCAGCCTATCCATGTTGAAAGATTTATATTTAGATAGCAACCCGATTGTATCAATGCCCAAATGTGTAGGAACCCTACCTAGGCTTGAGACACTTACTATGTATGACTGTAAAATGCTTACATCAGTCGAACATCCTCAGCGAACGCTAAAACTTTTGTCACACAATTCGTATAGCAGTTCTAATAAGCCTTCACTTCAGAAAATTGTATGGAAATGTCTCCCCTACTTTTATTAGTGGATTTGAAATTTCCAGCAGCTTCTTCGCCTATTGAAATTGAAGGCATTGTCAAAATCCAACCAATGGCAGGTGTTGAGGAAACTTTGTTACGTAATTTGGGGTGGAGTGATTCAGAGGGATCCCAATGCCAGGTTCCCTCAAATTAATTAGTATGTGAGTTTGTAATGTGTATATACAAAAAGTGGTGATTAAATAAACTTATTGCAGATGTATTATGAATTTGGAATATTCAGCACAGTTTACGGGGGGAGAGGAATGCCGGATTGGATTGTGCGAAGATGGATACAACGGACATCGATATCATTTACCATCCCATCATCTTCTAAAAAGCTCAGAGGCTTAAATTTCTGTTATGTGTTGAAACTTCCAAGTTGCACATGTCGATTACCCTTGATTAGAATTAGTAACATAACAAAGAACCGCACCTGGATATACAAGCATTGTATTGAATCGGTCTCTGTAGACGGAAAGTGTATCATATTTCTAAGTCATTGGATGTTTGGGGTAAATGAGATGGACGTTGGGGACCGCGTTACAATTATTGTTACGGAAGAGAATGGACAAGTTACAACGCAGTGTGGGATTGATCTTGTGTATGATGATGAAAGCACAAAGGAAGAAGAAAAAGAAGCGTTGCGATATTATAAGTCATGGAATCACATTATCGGTGGAGATCTCTCTGCATTTCAGGTTACAACAGGAGAATACATCCTATATGTCAAGCGTTTTCTTATGGGTATGAGAGGAATAGCTTCACATATATATCATACTTTGACGGAAATCGACCCCACTTATACAGGTATATATATGACATTATAATTAAATTATCATCTCTTTTCACTACATGTTTTGACATTAGTCGGTATAGCCTATCCCAACAATATATCGTCACCACTGAGTCGTCAACTGAACGACGTTTTTTTTGTTTTTTCCTTAACACTAATAAAAACATAGAATACTTTTTATTTCATCAATCCTAATGAACAAGACATTTTTTTAGAAGCCCAGGTAAATAATTTCATTTCCTTCCTAACCTATCCTGATCGAAGACGTCCAATCACCATATGATTTGAATAAAACTAATCCTGGTCAAACCTATAGTAACGACAAGTCGTCGCCATAGGTTGTGCAGTCATTATATGTGTCTCAGGAAAGGGGTAATTAATTTCTTATAGTGTTTGCATTATCATTGATCTGTTCTTTTCTATGCCAAGAACATTATGGAGAAAATTACTTGTCTCCTTGATAACACATAATTAAGCTGTTAAAACAACTTCTAAATGGCAAACTCCATGTTAATAATAATAGTAGATGTGTTATTGTCTTAACTTTAATTTATCCTTTTTTCATCAGAAACAAATGTTCCATTTAGAGCTTTCTCCACGGGGAAGTCTGACGTACTTGGTCGCACTCTTGAGGTATTAACGACACTCAAACCCCTTTGCTCATAACATGAATAAAACTCATACAAAACCGAATATACTTAACGAATGTACTTCTTGATAGGAGGTAACAATTTAGGATTTACAACCTTGCAACGGATTCTTGGAAATGAATACACCCAAATATCTTGGGGCAAATTACATGAAAGAAAGCTCTCATCCTTAAGATGTATTCGAAGCAGGAAATTACTTGGGTCGAGAAGTTTTCACCATTTCCTGAACTTGAGACGATGATGTATGCAAAGAAGATGCATAAATGTGATCAGTAAAATTGAAAGCTATGACAAGATTGGTTTATGTGTTCCAAAATTCTCATATGTCACTGTTATCGTTTTATGAAAAATTTCCACAAACTTGAATACCATTTTATTTATATGATGTTTAGATAATTAGATTAGGGAGAGGATTTCCTTTTTTTTTTTTTTTTTTTTGTGGGGGCTAAAGGCCTAATAGCTAGAGTAGGGGGCTAAATAATACTCCCTCTGTCCCATTTTTATTGTCCACAATACTATTTTAGTTTGTCCCACAAAGATTGTCCTTTCCTAAATATTAACCAATCAAAAAACATTTAAGTGTGAAAGAGAAAATTTGATTGGTGACATAGTATAATTAATGTACTTTTCTTAAACTGGGTGTTTTTTTATAGTGGACAATAAAAATGGGACGGAGGGAGTATAAGCTAGAGATAGTTCTAACATATATTTTGAGGGGTGTGGTGGTGAAGATAATAGTGTTTGATTAAATTTTAAAATCAAAGAGAAATAATAGAAAAAGAAATCAGTAAATAGGGTGAATTTCATACACAGTGATATTGTTTAACACTTTACAAAAGTCTAAAATAATAATTTGATCATTTAATTTTTTTTAGGAAAATGTTAATGACAGTCCTTAGAGCTGTCATTAAGAAGGCAAAATACATAAAAGACAACCCCTGAATTTTAAGAATATTACTTTTTTAATCAATATATAAGCTTTTTATGTATGTTAGTGATAGTCCTAAAGATTGTCATTAGCAAAACCCTTTTTTTAACATTGTTTAATTTAATAAGAGTTTATAATAAGTGATAACGTGGACTTTCGATCAATCTGCTCTGTACTATTTCTACTGAGAAATTAGTACGGTATAATTTGGCTGATAAAATTAAACTTTAGGTCTTAACCTTCAAATAAAATTGAAAATTCTGGATCGGCCTTGCCATCTCCTGTAAATCGTATCAATCTCCTCTCTCTGGATCTGTTGATTTCACCAACCTAGATCTGATCAACAATGGCGGGAGCACCAGATTTGTTATTCGGCCTGAGAAATAACTTCTACTTGGGAGCATATCAAGCTGCCATAAACAGCGGCGATGTCCAAAATCTCTCCGAAGAAGATGCAGTCGAAAGAGACTGCCTCATTTACAGATCTTACATTGCGCTTGGAAGTTACCAAGTAACTTATCGCTTAACTCTTTTCTTTTGTAAATCTTAATTTTATGATTTGATCTGTAAGTTTTTTCGATCTTCAACAGCTTGTGGTTAACGAGGTCGATTCATCTGCGGCAACGCCTCTCCAAGCCGTGAAATTGCTGGCTTTGTATCTTTTGAGCACCGATAATAAGGTGAATTTCTTTTCATATCCATCTCGTTATTTAATTAAATCTATGAATATGGATGTAAGTTAAGGGCCTGTATTTTCCTATAAGCCTATAAAAACCCTAACAAGCACGTAATTTGAATGTAAAATTGCACATACACGACTGTTTATCGTATTTGTTGTTAGGATCTGCATCATGCTATACTCTGTTTAGTTCTCCCCCCAAAGGCCACATATTGAATTTTGAGGTGGTGATGGTTCAACGTGTATCAATTATTTATGCAAAATCCAAAGCATTTGTATACATTATGTAATTAAACATTAGTCATTAAGCCTAAAAAAAGCTGTTTCTTTTCCATTAATGGAGAGACTAACTTGGTAAAATGTTGCTTTGCTGGAACCAATTTTTGATCACATTAGTTGGATTTACTCAACATGCTTAGCTCTGTAGTATCTATTCTCCAATTTAGGGATAAAGTATTTTGGTGTTACGATTTAAGTCTATGAATTTAATTATTTATACATATACATCAGGTAAAACAAAGAATTGATGAAAGTAAATCAGGTTATGCAATTGAAATACTAAGTGAATAGCAGCATGTGTAAAGTTAATTCACGTGTTCTTTTTTTTTTGTAATTGTTTTTCATCCAATGATTTTAAATTATTAGGAAACTGTAATAACAAGCATACGGGAGTGGTTGAGTGATGCAGCTGTTGGGAACAACCCAATTCTGAGGCTTATTGCTGGGATCATATTCATGCATGAACAAGACTATAATGAGGCTTTGAAGTACACAAATGCTGGAGGAAGCATGGAACTGTTGAGTCTTACTTTACCTCTTTAATATCTTTTTATGAAGTACTATTATTTATGATCATTACATTAAATATATTATTCTTTTTAATGCATCATTATGCCATCAGGAATGCTTTGAATGTTCAAATTTTCCTCAAGATGCACAGATCAGACTATGCTGAGAAACAATTGAGAGTTATGCAGCAGATTGATGAGGATCACACGCTGACTCAGCTTGCAACTGCATGGCTAAATTTGGCTGTGGTACTTATCTTCTCTGTTTGTCATTTTCTAGAATCAAATACATAAATGATAAATCAATTAATCTACTCCATATTATAATAAAAAAGAGACTGTTTTTTTTACTGGTACTTGTTTCTGAAACAGGGTGGCTCAAAGATACAAGAAGCATATCTCATCTTCCAGGATTTTTCAGAGAAGAACCAAATGACTAGCTTGATCCTTAATGGGAAAGCTGTCTGTTGCATGCACATGGGTAATTTTGATGAAGCTGAATCATTTCTGTTAGAAGCACTCAACAAGGTAAATAATTATATATTATTACTAAAGTATAAAACAGTTGCAGTAATAATCGATTTTCAACCTTAATTTTTTTATTTGAGCTGTTTGGGATTAGAAATAAATCAAAATCGACGTATTTATAAGTAAATGGGCCGAATTTGCCATTTTAAATCCTGATAACATTTTTGAATGCCTGAATCTAGGATGCAAAGGATCCAGAAACATTGGCTAATCTGGTGGTATGCAGTCTTCATCTTGGAAAACCTTCATCACGATTTTTAAGGTAATACCATTGTATTTTCATCTTGCAAATTTTGATCAAACCCAAATTTCATACATTGCATTTACAAACTTCTAAATTGTTATTATTATTTTTTTAATGTGATGTATTGAAATTAACTGCGTCTTAAATATTATGATCATAGGTTTATTTAGTAAATGCTTCAACTTTTACGTACATAATATATATAACATGTGCATAATAAATTGGATTGGGTTGCAAATATTGGAAAATATAGTTTGTGGAATAATTAGTTGAAATTTGTTGTTGTTTTGCAGCCAGTTGAAACTGTCTCACCCAGAACACATGCTAATCAAACGGGCATCAACTGCAGAAGAAAGTTTTGATAGAGCATTACAAACTGTTTGAGATTTCACCACTTTGCTACTGTTTGTTAACACCCTCATAAGTTTTCAATATTAAACTTTCATATTCATTGTCAAATGAATTTATAGCAGACTTATAATAGTTTTTATGTTGTCAGTTGTTTTGTACGAGAATATAAATTCCTATTATTGTCAGTAAGCAAACTATTGTGATATAGTCTGTTTTTCATGATTTCTGTCTTTTTGGGAAAGAAAAAAAAATCCCACAAAGTTTCAATTTCCATGCCTGATATCAGTTTTCTAAAGCCAAAAATTGAATTCTTTCTTCAGTTTTGCTACATCAACACTTTTAAACTAACACATCCCTACCAATAATTCACTTCCTTCGTTACTTGGGAAAATGCAAAATATATTGCAAAATGTGCAAACGCTCAAACCACTCACTTTCTCTCTCATTAGTAAACTGAAGAAACATAAAGAAATTGCAAACTAAAGAGACCGTGTCATCGGTGTTAGTTGACTCACACTCATGTGTTTCACTATTGCTTAGATTAACAAGTAGGTATAGAGTTTGACTTTTGCCAACTTGTTTTTATCAGTTGACCTTTTCAAACTTGGAAGTAGTCTTTCTTTTCTTTTTGAGTTGATCCAAATTAGGTATGCTCTTATAGCATAATGAGTAGTATAACTAGGGTTCTGTTTGATTAGATAGAATGAAATGAAAATTAAATGTAATAGACGATGGATTGTAATAAAAAAGAAATGTAGCACATAATACTAAACAAAGGAATGACAAATGCTCTGCTAGGTTATTAAACAAGTATTCAAATTTTCTATATGTATTAATCAAATGCCAACTCTATTATGCCCTGCACCCCACCCCCTAAGTTGACCTTCAAAAGTCAATAATACTAACAAAAATTCAAAGACTTTTAAAGTCAACAATAACAAATGTAATCAACAGTAAACATTCTCTGTCACAATTTATTGTTCGATTTATATATATAACAAAATATGTTTTATATGCCAAGTTGCCATTAAAAAATAAACATTATTTTTTGGAAACTTCTTTTTTTCAAATTGCTTATTTGATTATTTATATATGCATTACAAGCTAACTTTGATTTTGTAGTTGCTGATATAAAACTTCTAATCTTCTATTAAATTATTTACTGATTAATATCATTTTATTTTAATTTCTTTTATAAACTTCCAAATTAATGAAGCGGCATATCATGACAACTTTGCTTTCATACATTTCGGTTCTTAAATACATATGTTCAAAAGAAGTACTTCCTCCAATTCAAAATGGGTAAAATGATTCGTACAGATAACTTTTTAGCAATATAGAGCAATTTAAGATATAAAGACCTTTATTCATAGATATTTACTTCTTCCACGCAACACAGTCCTCGCATCTTCAAGGTTGAAACTTCTCAATCTTTAACCAAATTCAACACCAACTTAATCAATCTTCATTTTCTGATCCATTTTTTAGATGGTAAACACATCCACATACCTACTAAAAACACACACTAAAAACATACAATTTCATCATCTTTTTAGCCGATTAGGGCATAATTGTGTGATTTGGGGATTCTTTTGTTTGGAGTTTTTTTTAATCGATTTCTATTGTCTATTACTATTATGGATCCTATTGATTTCTTGGCATTACATTCAATTAGAAAATCGTTAGAATATATGCCGGGATCTAATTATTTTTTGTTCGGTGTTCTTTTTTTTTTTAATCGATTTCTATTAATTGCTATTATGGATCCTATCGATTTCTTGGCATTGTAATCGATAGAAAATCATTAAATGATATGTCGGGATCTAATTATTTTTTTCATGGGATTTCACTAAAAATCCACAAGCCGATGTTCCTGGACTTTCTCGCCGACTTCATCCGTTCATTGGAAAGTTGACTGCTCTTGCCGAGTTTACGGTTGTTCCTGGTCGGATGATTCGAGCATTGCCAGCGACGTTGTCTCAATTGAAGAATCTCCGGTTTTTACCAGTTAATCGGAAGATTATATCTCATGAAATTCCGGCGACGTTAGGTGAGATCCGGCAGCTGAGGAAGCTTGATTTGAGTTATAATCATCTCACATGTGGGTGCCATGGACAATTTCTCCTGGTTCACTTTTTTCTTCCTTCCAATTTCTTTATCCCAGACTTTTCACGGTGCAGATGCCGTGAAGAGGGAAAAGGGCATTGTCATTTTAAGTAAAATTGCTTTATATTATTAATCAGTGATTTTGGAACCACATAAATTATTTCAAATACCACAATTACCGCTTTACAGTATTTGTACAATATGCTTTAAATGTTCTACATTGTGGTAGATGAAGTAATTTGTGTGGTCCTAAAATTGACTACTCTCATTGATATTGGTTGAGGTTGGGTCACCCAATAAAATATTAATAAAAAGAGAGAGAGGGTCACCAAAAGAGGTCAACTAGGTTGGTGGAGGAGATCAATGTCATATGAGGGTCACCAATTATTTTATTGTTTCTTTTTATTTTTTTTATGTGAGGTGGAATTTGATGATTGATTGTTTTGATTTTAATAAGTAAAAAATTTTTAGGTTGGGTTGGATTGTTAATGTGTGTAAAAAATAAGGTTGGGTTGGGTTGTGTAGGTGGAAGAGAGAGATATTATTTTTTAGTGAAAAGGTTGGGTTGGATTGAGTTGATAATGGGGATAGTCTTACTAATACTTGCTCTGTATAAATCAGCCCCCATTCAAAATAAGTGACATGCTTTCTTTTCCGGAGTGATTTAAAATAAGTGACACACTTTGATTACCTTATTAAAAATAGTAGGACCTACATTCACTAATTATCTATTTTATCAAAATGAAATAACTTCTACCCTTACTTTTTACTTTTAAACATCATTAACCTCATTTTATTCAAAGGGTGTGAGACTCATTCCCCACTAATAATCCAATTAATCTAATTTAATCATCATTATAATCTTTTACCTTAAAAACCGTGAAATCCCAAGTATATCACTTATTTTGATTCGGAGGAAGTATATTAAATAAAGTAACTCTTTTTTATATAAAAACTAGTCTTTGTTGCATGTGCTTTGCGGGGATACATTTATTAATAAATATCGACAAATAATAAAGTAATGTTTAACTATCAATTTTTAAAATAGAAACAATAATAAAACAAAAATGTTAAAATTTAAAAGAAAAAACTTTATACGATTAAATCTGCATTGTGTTATGTTCTATTTTTCAGTAACAATAATATCATTTACTAACTAAAAAAAACTAAGAATACAAAAAAAGGTTATTTATGAAACTCAAATGGACCATTTATGTAACTTAGCTAAACGAAATAAATTATAAAATTTAATTAACAAGACCATTTTTATATAATTGATGTTTTTGAACCTGTTTCAATTATAGATATACTAGGTTATGACCCGTGAAAAATCACGGATTATCATAATTTTTTTGAACGTAACTTTTATAGAATGGAAATATGTATTGTTATATATAAGTATATATAAAGTATTAAATAGAAAATTATTTATAAATTTATATAACATAATTAATTTATTAAATAGCTGATAATACTATAGATGAATTTATATGGTATGATGGAATAATAATATTAAAAATATATGGTATCAAAGGTGAAACTTAAAACATTAAATATATTTTTAAAATATATAGACTTGATTATAAAATATAACTGAATAACAAATAAGAAATGTTAAGATAAATTTTAAAATATCTTTTTTGAAACATATAAACTCGATTATATTTACTTAAAAGGTTTTAATTTTATTCACTAATCCAAAAAATAAAATAAAAAACCAATAAAAATATAGAATTTTTATTTTAGCTCTACTGAAGTTAAATATAATTTTATTTAAACTAAAATATGTTAAGACTATTAATACATTCTTATTTTTAGTCATTAATAAAAAATATTAAAATTTAAAAAATAATAATAATAGATCATTTTATTTTGACTACTACTAAAGTCAAACACAATACTATTTATAGTGAATTGTGTTAAGGGGTTTTCTAACATGTGACACCTAGACACATATTTAGGTGCATTAAATCATTCAAACTTTTCATTAAAACTAAACAAATGCATTTAATATATCTTTTGAAAATATAAAATATGAGGTTCATTAATGCGTACTAAGATTTTATTAAAAGTTTGAATGATTTAATTTAACTAAATATGTGCCTAGGTGGTATATGTTATAAAAAACCGTATGTTAATACTATTAATAAAATCTTAGTTTTATTTACTATTCCAAAAAATTAAAATAATAATGTATTATGTTTTGACTACAACAAGTCAAATACAATACTATTTATAGTGAATTATTTTAATACTACAAATAAATAATTACTTTTATTCACTAAAAAAATAGAAAATGTCAATAAAATATTGAATTGTGTTTAAAGTGAAATATGTTAAAACTACTAATAATGTCTAGATTTTATTCATTAATAAAAAGAAAAAAATTTAAAAATAAAAATAAAGAATTATGGTTTGACTACTACTTAAGTCAAACACAATATTATTTATAGTGAATTATATTAAGACTACTACTAAAGTTTTACTTTTATTTACTAAATCTAAAAAATCGAAAAGAATACTTCCTGCTATTCAAAATAAGTGCTACACTTTCAATAAATGGGTGATTTAAAATAAGTGTTACACTTTGAAAAATTACTTTATTTGGCAAAAAAATAGTAGGACCCACACCCACTAACTATCTACTTTAAAAAGTGAAATGACTTATTTACCCTTACTTTTTACTTTTAAACATCATTAACCTCACTCTATTCAAAATATGTGGGACCTATTATCAACTAATCATTCAATTAATCTAATTTAACCATCATTATAATCTTTTGCATTAAAAACCATGAAACACAAAGTGTATCACTTATTTTGAATCAGATGAAGTATAAAAAATAATTATGTTTTGACTACTACTCAAGTCAGACACAACAATATTTATAGTGAATTATGTATGAAAATAATTAAGGTTAATTATAAGATATTAGATTTTTGAATGATACTCTAAGATCTATCATTTGGTTGAATGTTAAACACATGTAATAATTATGTTGTATGTATGATGTAGTATAGAGTTGTTTGAATTTTTTTATTATCCAAATATATTTTCTAGCTATTCTTCTATATTTACTGAAAAATACATGATGTATTTCGAACAAATATAAGTATTAATAATAAGAAATCAATTATAATAATTAAAGTAATAGAAATGATATTGATTCCCAACTTTTGTGTCAATGCACTTGATAAGATAACATGTGTAATCCACTAATTATATCTCATAATATTATTTTTTGATTTTGCCACATGTTTTGATCAAGTTGTTAAGCACATAAGTATGCACAAAATGTAGGCACCAATTGTAGGCACCAATGCCATTATTCTTAAAATAAATTATGGTATCTTTTAAGAATGTTTGTACATACTTCCTCCATTTCAAAATAAGTGATACACTCATACACATTCCACGTTTTAGGTGTTTCAAAAAAAGTTATACACATTGAAAATTTGCTTTATATTGTAAAAGTAGTGAGATTCACACATACTAAATATCTCATTTAATATAGTGAAATGACTTATTTGCTTCACTTTTACTTTTAAACATCATTAATCTTACTTTTATCAATTTTAACTATACTTCCTCCGTATCAAAATAAGTCGTACACTTTCTATTTTGAGGTGTTTCAAAATAAGTGATACACTTTGAAACTTACTATATTTGGTAAAAGGTAGTGGGGACCAGACTCACTAACTCTCTCCTTTATTAAAGTGAAAAGACACATGTACCCTTATTTTTAATTTTAAACATCAATAAATTCACTTTAATCAATATATGTGGGGCTCATCCTCCACTAACTATCAAATTTAATCTAATTAACCTTCACTATCATATTTTGCCTCAAAAACCGCGAACTCTAATTTGTATCACTTATTTTGACACGGAGGAAGTATTACTTATTGATTTCATTTTAAATTGTCGTAAGACACTCGTGATTTATCACATGTTATAGGCTTGTTATATTTAGCTAAATTTTAACTATATTCATATAAAGGGTTTGGCTAACTCATGCCCTAAGGGCATGAGATAAGAGACATTTAATAATCTTGAATATTCCTAAAAATGTATAAATAATCATTAATAAACTTTATTTTTTACTAATTTATGAGATTCATTAAATGCAATTTAGTTGTTTAAGGAAATTCTAGTTCATTAAATGCCTCTTATCCCATGCCCTTAAAGCATGAGTTAGGAAATCTCTTATATAAATTGATATAAAATATTGATATAAACAAATTATTAATACCATACTATTACTTCCGTACACAAAAACTATTGAGTATTGTATTACCCTAATATTAGTCAAGACACATAGATTGATATAAAATATTAATATAAACAAATTATCAATATCAAATATTATTTCCGTATAATTTTCTTTTGAATAAACTTTTGGATTTCAAAGTGTTAAATCGATGATTAAGAGATTGTTATCAACTTAAGGAAATCATTCCTAAAATAATGGTGATTTGAGTGTAACACCTCAAATTTTAATACAAAACATTTAGCTAAAATAATCATTTAATAAAGAGGAGAACTATCTCAAAATACGGATTTACAAAAATCTTTGGTATGAAAATCAGAGTATCAGTTTGGTGTTACAAAATATATCAAAACCAAAGCTAAGTCTAATTAAATGATTCTTACAAATTATGGTGATTTACCAAACCCTAGGTTTAACCAACCCTTAAGATTCTTACAAATCATAATCATACACTTGTTTCCTTTGTTAATATACCATTTATTAAGTGTATACATCAATTATTCACCATAAACCATAACCCTTAATAACTAGGGTTTCAAACTCATCCATCAAAATACATAGATCTAAAGCTACAAAGATCAAGGAGTGAAGATATACCTTTAATCTACACTTAGGAGTGAAATTTACTAAAGATTTGTGAAGAGATCGCCTTCAATCTGCACTTGAGCTCAAAAATCGCCAAAGGAGGAACTAGGGTTTTGATAATGCAATAAATGAGCAAAATTCCGTATTAAATGTTGTCGGAGGGAGTTCACGTCGCTAACTTTGCGCTTCGCCTACTTCGCGATCGCTAACAAGTCGGGAACTACTTCACGCACCAAAGCCCAAACCTCTATAGACAGTTCCCGATCGGGAACTCATACTTCACGCTAGGCATGTGATCGGTCCCGGAACCGGGAAACCCGGTTACCAAAAAACTGAGAGATTCCAAGACCGAAGACCGGACCGGTTAAACCGGTCCCGGTTCCGGTTCGGGCCCGACTCGGGTCGGTCTTTAAGCGGTTCTGGAACCGGATAAACCCGGTTTAGTGCTGTTTTTCGTAGACTTTTTTTTTGCTGTTTTTCCTTTGTTTTTTTTTTGCTGTTTTGCAGTTTTTTTTGTTGTTTTCCATTGATTTCTATTAATTTCGATGTGTTCTAGACTTGAAGAGTTGAAGAAGATGAATCGAGAGTGGATATAGGGAAGACCGAATTTTGGAATCATGATGATGAATCGTGAGTACGTATATTGTGGAAAGATTGTTTTGGAAAGATGATATTATGTAAAAAACCGTCCATATCCCCTCCTTATTTAAAACATATTACAAAAATAAGAGATACCCTTTTCTTAACCAGTTCTAAACCCATAAAACCCGGGACCGATCCGGCCCGGGACCGGTAAACCCGAGTATCAATTTTTGACGAAATATAGGAACCGGGGACCGGACCGCCTAAGCCGGTTCCGGGTCGGCTCGGTTCCGGTCCCGGTTCGGTCCCGGTTCGGTCCCGGTTTTTCGGTTCTGCTGCACATCCCTACTTCACGCTGCGAACTACTCTATGCAGCAGGGCTGCATTTTTCGGTCTATGCCTCGACCCGGTTTCGACCATAACTTCTTCATACAGCGTCCCAATGACACGAAACCAAATCCTACGTTCTGTAAACGATTTATCCGTAATTATCATATTTTTATACATTTTATTTATTTACAAATTTCGGATCGTTACATTGAATATTAGTATTTCATAGGCAATTTTATTTGAATTGGAGTATAGAAAATAATGGCCTTTAAAAAGGAAATTATGTTGACCAACTAATAATTAATACATATCGTCTAGCTTTTGAATTTTAAAAAAGGTGTGGTTAGGTGATGCCATGTGGCAGTAGTTTGTGTAGAAAAATGGCATGTGGTATAAGGGGTTTGTTCTATTATAGTATTAGATTAGATTAGATTAGATAGATATACTTCCTCAGATTCAAAATAAGTGATACACATTTCATATTTATTATAGGTAATACAAAATAAATATATAAATATTAATCGGTTTTTATACACGTTATTCATGTTTATTATTTCGTGTTATATATATTTTTCAACAAAAAGATATTGTTTATATTCTTGAGTATTTATAATATTATAATTAATATTTTTTTTTTAGATTTGGTGTAGATTTATATTTAAACATATTTAAGTGCAAAATTAATTTTATTGAATTCTATTTATTATTTCCTACTAAATCTTTATATTTTATCCTCCTATCTAAAAATAATTTATATATACCAAATTTAGTAGTTCAAATTACTAATTTTATTTTTTGATTTGTACACTTACATGAGTATTAAATAAAGGGTTTTGATAATGACAGCTTTAGGGCTGTCATTATTAGACGCATAAACGTTGTACATTAATATATAGGGATAAGTAGTTTATAAGATTCGGGAGTTAGTTATAGATTGATGTACAAGTATTTGATGCATGTCTATTGACTGCGCTACTTTTCCTACCGAAAATTCGCTTTAATTAGACTGCTGATGTACGTATGAAAACGTGTCATGAAGTGGGGTTGCGCACCTTTCTTTGTATATTTACATTTTATTTCATTTGTATATTTACACTATTATACTCTATATATTTACTCCATACCATATAAAACAAGTAAATAAAACATGTGATTTTTTTTTAACCTTTAGTTTATGTCATCCACAAATTTTTACGCAAGAAATTTATTTTTGTTTTGTTGAAAGAAAATATTTAAAGTAAATTATAAGAATGGTTCTTGTAATTTGTGAAAAAATTTAAGTTTAATACTTTGGATTTAATGTGTAGATAAAATAAGTGGATAGTAAGTGGTAATGTCCTTAATAATAATAATAACATTTTATTATGTGGAGCCCATTAAATGTATGAAATAAGAAGTTTTTTGTGAGATAAAAATTTAAGGTGAAATGAGAAATTTTTTGTGGGACGGAGTGAGTATGTTGCAATGACATACTTCTTATTATTTTGTATTTTCTTAAAGTTATACTTCCGGCGATTCAAAATAAGTGATACACTTTGAGTTTTACGGTTTTTGAAGCAAAACATTATAATGATGATTAAATTAGATTCATTGGATGGTTAGTGAGGAATGTATATCACCTATTTTGAATCACCCTAAAAGGAATGTATATCACTTATTTTGAATTCGAAAAAGTATAATAATATTGTTAATAAAAAAAACCAATTAAATATAAAATGAAAAATAGTTCAAAGATAATATAAAAAAGAAAAAAGTAAATGTCACTTCAAACGTCTTGGTGCTCCTAGAGAAATTGTTGGTAGTGTTAGAACAAGCCAAATGGAAAAATGATGTTTATTTTTGGGAAAATGCTAAAAATAACAAAAGATAATCCTCCTGAATTTTAGGAATATTACCTTTTTAATCAATGTACAAATTTTTTATGCATGTTAGTGATAGCCTTAAGGGCTATCATTAGCAAAACCCTTATTTTTATCATTTGTTCATACTCATATTTCTACCCATTTGATATGATGACATGTGTAATCTATTAATTTTTTCTTCTTAATATTATAATTTAATTTTAACACATCTTTATTTAATGACTATAAAGATAAGTAGGGAAAATAGTATAAAGCAATATTATTATTATTGTAAATAAATAAAAAAGATGAAAGTAGTAAATCCTAAATTAATTTACTACTCGTAATACAAAGCCGACGGTTTTTCTTTCTTTATTAGAAAAGCCATGAAAAAGGGTAATCAATCATCCCAATTTCCACTCCTACCCCACTAGTTACGTGACTATGTCATCACTTTCACTGCCGATCAATCCTCCATTCATAACGTGAGAGAACACGAAGAACAACACCTGCTGTGCTCCCTTCACTTCTTCTCTACTTTTCTCCCTTTTCACATTTTTTCAGGTAACGTTTTCACCTCATTTACTGTTCTTTTAATCCAATTAGTTTTCGGTTTGAATTCTATTTTTGTTTAGATTTTGTTGACGATTGAGCTGGAGAAGCAGGATTGGTTTTTGGGGGTTTTTGAATTTTCAAATGTTTACTTTTAGAA
The DNA here is from genome assembly GCA_963853835.1 of Calendula officinalis. Classification (NCBI taxonomy): domain Eukaryota; kingdom Viridiplantae; phylum Streptophyta; class Magnoliopsida; order Asterales; family Asteraceae; genus Calendula; species Calendula officinalis. The sequence continues at coordinate 70,677,283 of OY970823.1, read as the reverse complement.
AAGTTTAAAAAAGTAAATTTATAGCTAGAGGGGTCCAGTTTCAGATTGTACTTTGTACAATTCAATTCAATTGTAACACGTACCCCCCTTTATGTTTCCTTCATGTTCCCTTGTATTCTATTCCCCTTTTTATTTTTATTTTTTGTTTATGATTAATAAAAAGTGTGATTTGAATGGGCAGCAGCAGCAGATTCATCTGTGATTACATTTTTTGTAAAGAATTTTTTCAACAAATGCTAAACGGTGGCAGATCAAGAACTCAACCCAGGCCTAATCGATCTCATCCTATGGGAGGTAAGTTATAAATTTGATAATTCGTTTCATAAAACCTATTATGTGAAGATAATAATTTTAGAATTTCAAGCTTTGTTGACTTTTTGCTGTGTTCATCAAGTCAAAGTAGCATTTGTAATGATCTATAAGATTAAAGTTTTGAGATTTATTTTTGGGTGTTTTTGTAGGCATGGATTATGCAGACCCTAAGAAGAAGAGTAATGTTGTAGGAAAGATTATTTTGGCTGCAGGCCTTACTGCCTTATGCATTCTTATGCTCAAACAATCACCAACTTTTAACAGCCCTAGCCCAGTATGTATATTTTTTATATATTTTTTTGGTTTAAATTTGAATTTTGATCTAATTAGATTAGATTGATCCTATTGGTAGTGTTAGTCACTTGAGTTGAAAGAATATTAAAATGACTACTATATCCCTATAATGTCTTAATCTGCCAACTTAATTTAATTCAACTTTGTGACTTTTCAACGTACCAAACATGATAGTGGGTAGTAATTGACCATTCTCCATTACCTTGTCATTTCATTCCATCTAACTGAACATGACCTATTTTTTATTTAATTTAATTTAATTTTAATCATGATCTAATTGTTTTTGGTTAAAAGTTTTCTCGCCATGAAACGGGTGTTACTCACGTGTTAGTAACTGGAGGTGCTGGATATATTGGTTCTCATGCAGCTTTACGCCTTCTAAAAGACTCTCACCGTGTCACTATCGTGGTATTGTTTTTTTTTTTTTTTTTTTATTATTACTTTTTTATTATTTTTATCTTGTTTTGAAGTTATATCCTTTGTGATAGGATAATCTCTCTCGAGGAAACCTAGGTGCAGTCAAAGTTCTTCAAGACCTGTTCCCAGAACCTGGGAGGCTTCAATTTATTTATGCCGATTTGGGTGATCCAAAAGCCGTATCCTTTGAAATATAAACCAAATAATGTTTATTACATGAAACAATTTCCATTGTTTCCTTGATTAATCATTTCAGGTGCACAAAATATTTTCTGAAAATGCATTTGATGCGGTTATGCATTTTGCTGCAGTTGCATATGTTGGGGAGAGTACCCTTGATCCCCTTAAGTAAGTGTAGCAAACAATTCTAAAAAATAATCAAAAAATGTTCATCCTCTGTTTTGACGACTACCAAAAATTTACCAAATTACCCCTGGTTGTAGAATGTTAATAACTTTCCACAATGGCTTATAATATTGTAGGTATTATCACAATATTACATCAAATACACTTGGGATAATGGAGGCCATGTCAGCACACAATGTGAACACACTTATATATTCTAGTACATGTGCAACATATGGAGAGCCTGAAAAGATGCCAATTACAGAACAAACTCCTCAGGTATCATATTCATATGTATTTAATTTTTATTTTATTGTTTTAAATGCAACCCTTAAACATTTGCATAATCAGTTAATCACTCTGTTTTGTAGGTCCCGATCAATCCTTATGGAAAAGCCAAGAAGATGGCAGAAGATATTATTTTGGATTTTCATAAAAACTCAGATATGGCGGTCATGATTCTAAGGTTGGTAGATTACATATCTAGATACATAGACGTTTATCTATAAATGGGTTGAAAGTCATCTGATGTTATTCAACTTCATAAAAACTTTCTAAATAGCTGTATTAAATAAGTTAAGTGCGTTATTGTTATAGTATAGTTTTTGTAACCGTATTTAGGCATGTAGCACAATGTTTATTTATAAAAAAGGAAAATTGTCAAAAAAGGTGAATAGGTAATTGAATATCTCAAATTTGGCAATGTCAATAGGAGTGAAATTTCAATATTAAGTGGATTCAGAAGTGAAAGTTTCACTTTTGACAAATTTAGGAGTAGAAGTTAAATTTTTGACCAATTTGGGGACCCAAATATACTTCATTTTTGGGAAAATTTCACTTTCACCCCATTTAATGAATGATAAATTTTTTGGTACCACATTGTCAAATTTGTGTTTTTTGGTTGCCTTTTCCCCATTAATTATAAAATTCAAATTTTGGGATGAAAGAAAGTACTCTCGGCCCCCGCCCAAACCAACCCGGCCCGTTTTGGCCACAACTAAAATTAGCAATTTGACCCGTTACTTTTTTCAAATTCCAGATACTTCAATGTGATCGGGTCAGATCCAGGGGGAAGGTTAGGAGAAGCACCAAGGCCCGAACTACGTGAACACGGAAGAATATCGGGTGCATGTTTTGATGCAGCCCGTGGAATCACCAACGGCCTCAAGGTACATATTTTCACTTTCTTTTTTCTAATTTTTTTAAAATATTAATTTGTAAAATTTGTAACTACAGGTTCGGGGAACAGACTATAAAACTCCAGATGGCACTTGCATTCGGGATTACATCGATGTAACCGATCTAGTTGATGCTCATGTCAAAGCACTTGCAAAGGCAAAACAAGGGCATGTAGGAATCTATAATGTCGGTACAGGAAAAGGTACATACATATTTCCATTCTTTATATTTTTTATTTTTACTAAAGAAAAAGAATTGACCATAATGCCCCTACAGGTAGATCAGTTAAGGAATTTGTGGAAGCTTGTAAAAAGGCAACTGGTGCATCTATAAAAGTGGAGTACCTGCCACGTAGACCGGGTGACTATGCACAGGTGTTCAGTGATCCATCAAAGATATTGCGTGAGCTTAATTGGTCAGCAAAATACACGGATCTTGAAAAGAGTTTGCAGGTTGCATGGAAATGGCAGAAATCACACAGAAACGGTTATGCTTCCTCAACTGCTTCTATTTAAAAGTGTAGGGATTGTTACCTATATATGTAATTTTTATATAACTTTATTATTGTTAATGTTTCGTGTACATGGGTTCAGTTGTAGCCTATTTGCTCATGTACACGAAACTAATTAGTAACTGAATCTTAAGGATAATACCAATAAGGTGTAGCTTAATTATTAAAATTCAAAATATCCGATTTTCCATGTTTTTATCTATTTCACTAAAAATATCTAGAGTAAATTACATGGATAGTCCTTGTGGTTTGACCCGAGTTTTGGATTTGGTCCCTGAGTTCCAGAAATTACACCGATGGTCACTAAGTATCAGAATTCGTATCGGTTTTGGTCCCTAAGCGTAACGGGTGTTAAATTTTGCCGTTAAAATCTGTTATATGTAATGCACATGAGGGTATATTTGTCTTTTTACCATATCCCCTCAAATATTCCTTTTATTTCTTCTCCAACCAAACACAAACAGACACTATGAAGAAGCTTCATCTCCAAAACTCATCTCGATTTTAACATCACCTGGTCGATTTCTCCTCCCTCATCTCACAACTCTGTTTTACGATCATCATCATCTTCTCCGTCAATTTCATCATAAATCGACTTCAAGTATGAAATTATACCAATTTCAAGTTCAAGATTTACATGAAATCATAAAAGTCAAAATGCCTATTTGGGCAAACAGGAGCTTGAGATGAATGTATGAAAGCTTGAAATGGAGTTTGAAATTTTTGGCCGGAATCTGGCCCGATTTTTTGTCTGAAGACGCCGGGAAGCACGATTTCTGGAAGTCCCTGAGTATCAGAAATTGGTATAACTTTAGGCGACGACAACGTTTCTTGCGGAGGTTATTTGTTATTTTACTGACAGCATGTAATCTTAATATTCATGGGTGTATCAGGTCTTGGGTTGTATGAAGGTGTCCGGTAAGATATTGGATGAAGACATGTTTGAGCATCTAGAATTGGAGCTGCAATTGCGATTATGAGGAGGAAGAAGAACATCACTGAGTCGATAAACCTCATCAATGGTGTTCACCCTCAGATCTGCAACTCATATCTGCAACTTCATCAATTGAGTCAATAAAGTTCATGGAGAAGTGGAGCTGCAACTCAGATCTGCAGCGATGTTCACCCTCACATTTTTCCACCGGTAGCACCCATGACAATTTTGAAGAGATACGAAATGGGTATTCATCGATTGGAGATGTTTTCTCTTTCTTCTTATCCTTCTTCTTGTTATCTTCTTATTATGCTTTTTCACTTTCTTATATGATTCTTCAATGGTGGCATTTCTTGGTGGTAAAGTTTTGGTCAGAGATGGACTCTTGATAAAAAAAAGAAAAGAATGAGAGGTTAGGAGAAAGAGAGTGAGGAAGAAGGAATTATGAGATAGAAAGGTTAAAAGACTAAATTACCCTCATGTGCCATGCACATGACAGAGTTTAACCGAGGAAATAAACGTCTGTTACGCTTAGGGACTAAAACCGATACGAAGTCCGATACTTAATGACCATCGGTGTAATTTATGGAACTTAGGGACCAAATCCAAAACTCAGGTCATACCACAGGGACTATCCGTGTAATATACTCAAATATTTATAATATGACTATTATACTATTGGGCCTTCTCTTTCTGCATAACTAAGTTGTCCTTAGAGGAGCACATACCAGTTTTTTCTTCAAACCAGACCAGTTTCAAAACCCCTTGCAACAGAAATGAGTAATTTAATAGGAATGTGAAAGGAAATTGTAACACTAAGTTAAGTCAAAAGTAAGGGTCAAATTAATCTTGAACCCAAAATACATATATGTTCCAGTTACTTGTGATAACAATAGTTACAATACCATGATTGCATTCTCACAAGTTTTTCTTTTCCTTTTCTTAATACGAAAACTAATATGTTAAAAATTTCCCTGTACATAATCCATACTTTCTGCTGCAAAAAAGAATCCTCTTTTTCTTTTTACTTTTTTGTTTAAAACGAGAGCTACATTTCGAAGCTCCTCGAATGCATGCATTGTATCTGCATCAAATCCTCCAGCAAACTGCAATGGAGTAGACAAAAAACATATTCAAAGTTAAATTTTAATATTTCTTTAGTAAAGAAATATCATCAAGGCATCAAATGTGCATGATAAAGGTGGCAATTTCATCTCATCTGCTTATTAAATGATTGATTTGGGTTATATTTTATCTCAAACTGGTCAAACCATAAAAAAAAGAAAAACTAACAAATAAAATAACGGGTCAAGAGTATCCCAAAACTGCATTTTTTATTTATACAAGATCTTATATCACATAATTCACATTATTATAATTTTCTTATGCATTTCATGTATAATTTGGTGTAAAAAAAAAAGAAAAACCTGATGAATTCGGAAAGCAAATCTGACTCCTTGAAGCAACATATAATCCATTGAAGAATCTTTGTCTGATGTTCCTTTGCTTTGGAGCTCTGTAGCAACTCTTCTCATGTACTTCTTTCCCAACTTCACTGATCCCAATTTTATCTGCAACAAACAACATCATCAATCATTGATTAAATTACATAAATCGTCCTTGGGGTTTATGAAACTATGGATTTTGTCCCTCCACTTTTCTTTTGAAGTAAAAGATAGAAAAAATGGTAGAGAATAATCAAACCTTATTTAATATTCCTGAATCAAGCATCCAATCTGTAGGAATATGGAATTCTTTACAATTACGCATCAATAAATCTCTTGTTCTAAGAAGGCTATAAACGATACGCTCCATCCTACAACAGTACACCACACCACACCAGATAACTTAATAAAAAAGATTCATAACATATTAACGTTAACATGGTATGTGAAAATTGTCTTACTTTTCAGATAAAGATACCATCTTTTTCAATGCTAAATCACATGGTATGTGAAAATTGTCTTCATAATTTGAAATTTCATGTTCAAGATTCTTTAGATCTCGATATGCAAATGCTGCTTCTCGTAATGTGTCTGCTTTCTTTTCGGGCCAATCAAAGTGTTTCAGTACAGCCCGTTCATCCACCTTAAAACAATCAATAATTTGTCAAAAATGTCAAAATTACTTTCAATAAAATCTTGAATTTTAAAGAAAAAAACTTACAAGAAAAGAGAGTTCATCATCCAACCACTTGACAAAAGCCAGCACATGTTGTATATCTGGATAAACACCATCATTCACCTCCCGAATTAAACAATTTACAAATTCCCCTTGACTCTCAACATCCTCCTTAATCTAAAACATTAAATACAATATCATAAACTGATAATCATTACCTCAAATTAAAAAAAAAAAACTTTTGGAAAATATATATGGGCAGAGAAGTTACTTACAGCAAGCAAATGGGATGAACGATTTTCGATTTCACCAATCATACTATTTCTAACATTATTAACATCCACAACATCACAAATTCCATCATTTAAACAATCTTTTCTTGAATCTCGTTTCATAAGTGAATGATAAAACTCAACTACTTGTGGGGCCCTCTGAACAACCCCACCACCATTAATTCTTTGCGTAAGCTTCACCGGCGGTGGAGGCGGTGGTGATGGTGGCAGAGGTGGCGGCAGTTGACCACTGTTGACTTCTTTATGTTCCTTAAAAGTCAAACTAGAAGGCCTAGGTGGCGGATTCGGGACCCGTAAAGCCCGTTTTTCAACATCTAAAAAAGTTTTAAGCTTTGTAGATTCGCGCAATTCTGACCGTTGGATCACATTTAAATCGTTTACTTCATTTATTTCAGCTGAAAATATAAAACCATCCGATTGTCTTCTTTTATTCACTATTAAATCTTCTTGACAACAATTTGTTCCACTTATAGAATGTCTTCTTCCAGGACTTCTGTTTTCTAACCAACCAAGATTTGGTTTATAATTTATGGGCTCTGAGATGCTTGTTTGTTCATCCAAAACGGGCCATTTTTTCATTTTTTTAATCATACTTAATCTTTTTTGGGTACTACCATTTTCGTCACTTGATGTTGTAGAACTTTTGGGCCATTCAACAGAAGCTGGACTTGATATTAAATCAGATGTTACAAAATTGGAATTTTGTAACTCGTTTTTAAGACAAGAATTTACCCATCTAAGATAAACGACTTCTTCAACCTCGTTTAATCGACTTACTTGTAGATCTTCAACTTGTTTACTTAAATCTTCGTTTGTTTGTCTTAATATTGATGCCTCAGTTTTCATCTTTTCAACAAATTCATTCTGTTAATCATAAATCAAGAACAACAATTGCAAAATCAGCACAAGAACACAAATTATTAAATACGGAGTAATAAGTTTAATGTGTAAAAAATAATGGATTTTTAGCAGTACACATTATCATATAATATTTAAATAATGATAATAAATTAAAGGATGGATTTTAAACCTCAGAATCTTTAGCTAGGGCAGCTAGTTGTGACTCCATTGAAGAAATTCTACAACAAAGATTTCTTTTTTGAAGATGAAGTTCAGCATTCAGCCTTCTCAACTTAAGAAAATCAACCTCAACACTATTAACAACCCCCTTGTTTATATTTTCTTGCAACTGCTGAGAATTTAACTGCTCAGAAAGACTACTGTTTTCAGATTCCAGTAAATTAATTTTACTTCTAAGAGCATCAATTTCACTAGTCTTTGATTCAACCACCTTTTCCAGCTCCAAAGCTTTAAGATTTTTTCGTTTAAAATCGTTTAGTTCACCTTGCAATTTAGCTTCTCTGTCTTTAGATTCTTGAAGCAAGCTTCTGAGCTGATCGAGCTCAGCAAACAGATCACGAGAACCAGAAAATGAAGACGATCTATGAATCCCTTGAGGATGAACTTGTGTAGGAGTAACAGAAGATGATAAATTACTGATAAGTGATCGTTTTGCTCGATTAGAAGCAAAAGAGTTTTTCGAAGTTTCTGTTGAAACCGTGATGACAGATTGTTGCTGCTTCTGTGATTTCTTCATTAGATTTTGCGATCTGGTTTTTTTATCAGCTGAAAAACCCCAAATCGATCTAGGTTTCAAATTCGATGATGGATTGTTGTTTTTAGCCTTTAACGGCACTTGATTCTCATCAGAATACTTCGATGATGGCTTCAATCTGTTATCTGATGATGATTTTGTTTCTCCCATTTGAAAAATTAAAGAGTAATTCTTCAAACAGGTTCTACACAAACACCGAAACTTCTAAATTGATTCAGGTGATTAAATATTAGGGCATTGTATCGGGATATGTTTGGGGAAGCGAGACGGCGATAAAAAGGGCGAGCTGTCTGACGATTGCATCTGCAATGAAAGGCTTTTGCTTTGCATTTGAAATTTTGAATTTCGAATGAGTAGGTAGGTGTTGTAAGAAGGAACACTTTTTTGAATGTAACGATCAAATTTTGAAAGCGGGCCAATGGGCCCCAATTCGATTTTGGTTTTAGGAGTTCTTCTGCCATTGCTGACAATTTTGAGGACTATTCTTGAAAAGGACAATATATAAAATGTCAAAAAGGTGAAGAGAGCATGGAAAAGCCATATTCATAATTTAGATTTTGGAAAAGCTATCCAATTTTGCCGGTTTTCTCGTCATTTCTATTCATTGTGCTTTCTATCATTTACATCAACTCTTACTTACCTCTTCTTTTTCCTTTCTCTTTGGTTAATCGAAGACAAAAGAGATGAGAAATGTAAAAAGAGAAAGAAGAGAATGAAAGAAATGAGTGATGTGGCGAAACTAAAGAGGCGGGAATAGATAGACATTTGCATAGGTATATCAGTTTTCTTGTCATCAAGAAATAAGTTACGTGACACTAATTTAGTGAAACTAAAGAGACGGGGAAGAGATGACCGTTATAAAAGGCTTAGACCCTTGTGTAAAGCCTGATAGATACAATTTCTAATTTAGACTAATGATTTTTTGTAATTTGAAAAAAAAGGTTGTCAGTAGACATGCATCAGAAACTTGTAAATCAGTATGTAACTACTCCCTGAATTTAAGGAACTACTTCTCTCCATGAATTAGTGTATAACTTTTATGCGTTTAAAGACAACCCTAAGGGTTGTCATTATTAAAACCCATTAAAAAATGAGGTTAAATAAATCGGTGGCTTTGTTTCAGGATAAAATAGGATCCTGTTTGGTTCAATAAGCGTGAATCTTTCTTCCTTTAAAAAAGGTATTCCTATTATAATGAGCACTCCTATCTTAATCTCGTTTTGCTTGTGACATATATAATTTAATCATTGTCGTAACCGCGTTCGAAATTCCTCTATCGTGAATAACTTTTATATTAAGTTCACTGAAAAGTCTCATTTTATGCCACAACATTTGAACACCTTATTTTTTGGTGCATGAAATGTTTAGAGAGTGAAATATGTGAGAAAGGAATATAGAGAGACTTCAACAAAATAAAGAGATCTGAAGGTGCAAACATGTAAATATACAAACAACATGGACAAAAAATTAAAGTTATCTGATTATCTCCAACACAAAGGATAAGAAACATTTTGGGTAAGCCTTTCACCGTTCACAACACCACACACAGTCGACGTCGACGGGGAACACCGATGGCTCAGGCGCTAGCAACTCCTGTGGCACCTTCACTCTCTATTATCTGCACCAACTCTTCTTCCTTCAAATCCAAATCTGCTTCAAATTCTCTATCGTTTTCCACATTCAATCCTCCAAAGGTAACAATTGATGTGAATAATTAGTTTAGGTTTTCATCTGATAATGGATGAATTGAGCATAAGATGTGCTCGTGTAGGAGGAGTGGAGATACCTAACAACAAAAGAGTTCAGTATTCGCTACAGTATATACATGGAATTGGGCGTACCAGAGCACTTGAGATTTTGAATGACCTCGGAATGGAGAATAAAATCACTAAAGATTTGTCGGAAGAGGAGCTCATTACTCTTCGTGATGAAGTTTCTAAGTACATGATTGAAGGAGATCTTGTATGTTCCAACTCCTTTTTTTCTCATATGTATTATGAATTAATTGCATCTATGATATCTATCACTCATTACATTTGGTTATTCTTTGAGTTTAAGGATTTAAGCAACATATAAATCTCAATTTCTGCTACTGATATAAGCTCTGTTAGCTAATTATGTGGAGGTTAATTGTTATTTTTACAGAGGCGATTCAATGCACTTGCAATTAGAAGATTGAAAGAAATCCAGTGCTACAGAGGCATACGACACATTCAGGGTCTGCCTTGTAGAGGACAACGCACAAAGAACAATTGCAGGACTTTAAAGGGTAAGAAGGTTGCAATTGCTGGCAAAAAGAAGGCCCCTCGTTAGTTAGTTAGTTGTTAAAATGTAGATTAATCTTGGTTTTGTTGAATGTAGTGATTCAATTCAGAGTTTTGCACCACAAATACAATCGATGTTGTGTTTTTTGAATTGATTGAGTCATGATTCCAATACAAATTGACAAACTGAAATATGAGATACACAGTCATTTTCATCTGTACCAACATCTCCAATTCAATACGTAGTCATTTTCATAAAACCCAGTACTTGAAACTTTCAATATAAACACAATACACTTTCATAACCTTAGAAAAACAAACTTAATTAAGATGCATCACTATTCATTTCACCCCCTTCTTCAACCTTCTTAAATTGCTTCTCATCCGCCTTTGCAGTATCATACGCTGCATGAAGTCCAAACAATAAATAATACACCAACAAGAACCCTGTCCAACCAGCAAATCTTATAAACGAATCCTTATCAATCGATCCAAGAAGAAATATATTAATAGCAATCGAAGCTGACGGCAGCCACGGGACAAGCGGGACCCCCCAATTCTTCGGCGCACGTGCTTGAGGAACAAACGCCCACAAACAGACCGTCGCAATTATCCAAATCGGGACCGTGATGCAATACCCGATCCAACCGTCTTCAGACAGGCCCCAGTAACCGGCGGTGCAAGATGAAGATATGAGAATGGTTAGCAAGCATGCGATGAGTTTGTTGCGGTTGGCGTCGGTGGTTTCGCCGGAGGCGTAGTAGCGGCGGACTAGGAGGGCGACGGCTACGAGCATGAAGATGAAAAGTGTGGAGATTGAAAGGAGGTTTGCGAGGATGTCGAGTTTGGTGAAGAAGGCAATAACGGCGGTGGCTGCGAGCATCATCACGGTTGCGTTTACAGGGGTTCCGGTTTTGGCGTCCACGATTGCAAACCATGGCGGCATCATGTGTGTTCGAGCGATGTGGGTTAGGTACCTGGAGGGAAACTTAAAAATCAGATAATGATCAATTGAAATTGAAATAGAAAAGGTTTGAAAATTTCAGTACAATTTTTATTTAGTTTAAAGAGAAATGATATTGATGTCTATTATTTGTGTCTACATATCAACTTTTAAATTTGACATGTGTAATCCACAAATTCTCTTTATCTTATTATTCCTTAATTTTGACACTTGACGTGACCAAATGGGTGTCTACAAATGGTAGGCACCCGTACCATTTCTCTAGCTCAAATTTTGTAACATGATAGTAAAATTTCTTATCTAAATAAAATTTAATCCTTAGATTATAATAGAGCTTAGATTATAATAGAGTAATGGTATTGTTTCCTACAATTTATGTTCGTGCTCATTAGATCAAGACATATCCTAAATTTAAGATATAGTATTAGAAGAAAGAATTAACGAATTACACATGTCATCTAGGTAAAAAGATGAATAGGAATAAATATCATTTCTAACTAAAATAAGCTTTCGGGATAAAACATGTTACTAGTGAATTAGCTAACTAACCTGGCTTGACCAACGGCTCCCACTAGTAACACGGATGTCATACCCTTCAAAGCTCCGGCAGCCACCACATATTTAGCCCAATCCCACCCAACCGACTTAAACGCAACCGAAAAAGGCGCATCAATATCAATCTTTTTATACGGCTGCATCAAACAAAGCGTTATAGCTAACGCACAATACAACGTGGTTGTAATCACCATAGAGCCAACAAGCCCAATAGGAATATCCTTAGCCGGATTCTTAGTCTCCTCAGCCATGGTAGCAACCGCATCAAACCCAACATACGCAAAAAACAACACAGCCGACGCCTTAAACACACCCCGAGCTTTGTACGGTGCAAAGTCTTTGTAGTTATCTGTATCGGCATTAATTAGGCCACATATGATTATGAATAAGATGACGATGATGTGGACCACCGATGCAATGTAGTTGATGCGGGATGAGCCTTTGGTGCTGAGAACCGCAATGACGCAAATGATGGCTATGACACCGACGGCTATTGGGTCTAGCTCGTTGTAGTCTTCGGCTAGACCGTGAGCCTTGATTCGGAAGTCGGACGGTTCGTAGCTTAGAAGGGTGGCAAAGTAAGATGTCCATGAACGGGCTACTGCCGCACCGCCGATTACGTACTCCAGGAGGATGTTTCCAGCGGCTATAAATGCCACAAAGTCTCCTAGTTCCACCCTTAGATAAGCGAACGATCCACCTGAAAATTGGGTATAATTAGGTAATCTATTAAATTATAAATCATATATCATTGTTGTTGTTCAACAAAAGGTAAAAGTATAATAATTTAAACCGATTTTTTTTTTTTTTTTTGAAATACGTAATTATCTACTCATTTGTACTTGTATCATAATTAGCCCTTGTATGAATTTCCTTAAATTAGGGTTGAGATCGGTACCATACCCGTACCGAACCGGTTAATACCATACAAAAAGGAGTCAGTCGGTACCAGAAATGGGTACCATTATAATACCACCGAGTACTGATTCAGTATTTGGTTCCAAATTGCTCATCCCTACTTCAAATATTTATACTAGGCTTGTGCAAACTATACTAAGAGCTGACCGGAACCGCCGAACTAAAATGGAGCAAGCCAAGTTGGACCGAGCCAAGCTATATCGGTTTGGTTCTCAGTTATAATTTTCATTCAAAATCAATTCTCAGTCCCATTTTGCGTGGTTCGGTTCAATCTAAAACTGAGAAAAAACTGAAAAAGTCAAAGAAACTTTATCGGTTCTCGGTTCGATTCAGTTCCGGGCGGTTCTCAGTCGGTTTGATTCGATTCCAAGCGTCAGCAGTTTGATCTTTGGTCCGTCCAATCATTTTCTCAGTTCCAAATTCGATTTTATTCCAAACGGTTCAATTTGACTTTTAGACCATATATATGCGTAATTTAGATGTATAAGAATGGTTTGGAAAATTAGTGTTTATAGACCAAGACATGTGAAAGTATAGCAAGTTTATGTATTTAATTAATTGCAGATCTAATTAATTTTGATGGGAAAGTGGTTGATTGACTTAAGAATATGGGTGGCAATGGCATCGTCCACATGGGTATCGTTGACTCTAAAGTCTAGATGCAAACGCACTCCACATAAAACCAATTTAAAATACCTCAGACACTAATCTTGACTTATATTGCAACTTCGTTTTCTACTTTTTGACTTTTGACTTCTCATATGTTTTTTAACATTTGGACTTGTTCAAAGGAAGGTAACCAAAACTTTACGGAATGAATTGGAGGCCAAATATTCTTTTTTAACCTTTTCCTCGTTCAAATTAACCAGTTGTATAATATAGGATTAACAATTCTCTGATTTTAACATAAAATTTAAGTCCTTAAAAATAGGAGATTTTATTTTTTAACACTATAGAAATTATTTCAAACACCGCAATATTTATCTATAACAAGATGTACAACTTATTGAAATAATAATTTTGATGTTTGAGGTGAAATATATAGTGTTAAAATCATATTCCTTAAAATTATAATGCATGAACAACACTCCGTATTCATTTTTTACTGCAAGACACCGAGTGTTTGCTTACATATATTACAAAAAGGACAGTATATTTAATACCTGAAAATATATATTCATATTTGAAAAAAAATGATATAGAGACTTAGTATCCACCTTTCACTTTACTACTTGTCTTGATCTTATTAAGTTGTTTTTTAGGTAGATAATTATGTGGCTGTATCATTACTCTCTGTTTTTCACTACGAAATATACCAAGTTGTTCATTTTAATTGAAGACTTCAACCATGAACAATAGGTGATCAAATATAATAGAACAACTGATATGTTAAAGGATTTTGTTAACAATGTTTACAAAAAAAAATTACGCATAAAAAATTTGTACTTTTATTAATAAAAGATAATTTTAAAAATGTAACGAGTGTTTATTGATTAATGTACAAGGTTCTAATTCATGTCGGCCAATTGTTTTTTCCTTTGTTTTGTGAATTACGGTATTTGACTGTTAACACGTCTTCTACCATTAGATAGAGATAAGGCGGATGGAACTCTTTCGTTCTATATGTAGACATTGACATGATGAATTTAAATAAAAATGATATAATATTACCAAATAATGAAGATCGGACAGATTATTGTTAACTGCCGGTCACACTGTCACAGTCTTTTGTTGGACTAATCTTACGATATTTTTCAAATAATATTTTTAATTATGGAATAATATTAAAATTAAATTTAAAAAGAAAGTTATATTCATCTGTACAATTTTAGTTCATGATCTCTGATTATGTTTACAAAATCCCATGTAAATATTTAATCATAAATTAATAACTAGCGTTACATCATGAAAGAATTGAAGAAATTAGGAACGTTTTAGAATTACCTGCAACTGGAATCTCGACGGCGAACTCGGTGTAGCAAAACACCGACATGAGAGCAGAGGCGCCGGAGACAACGTAGGAGAGCACAACCGCCGGACCGGCATCTTCACGAGCTTCTAGTCCGGTGAGCACGAAAATTCCGGCTCCGATTACAGCGCCCATACCGAACCAGATTAGATCCCACCACGTCAACGTTTTCTTCATCGCCGTCTGACTTCGTGCTCTCGCATCAAGCTCCGCCTGGTCGCCGGAACGCGTTAGAATCCGGTCGATTAACCGGTGAGGCGTTTGTTTCAATGCGGAGGTGTAGTTTCCCCATGATTTGAAGGATTCCTCCGGCAGGAAATCGCCGGCCTGGTATGTACAGCCTCTTCTTCTGAGGCCTGTGGTGGAATCTTCTTCTTGATTAACCATAATTTTCACACACACACACACACTGAATCTGTTTCTCTCTCTATGAGTATGATGATTTTGTTGAGAGGATGGTTTCAGTGGGAAATGGCATGAGAATCGGAATTATAGCTTTGAATTTTGTAGTTTGTTCGGCGAAAATGGAGATACGACAAAAAGATACGGACGAAAAGATCCCTTTACAAATATCATGCATTTTGAATCTACTTTATATTCTCAATCAAGTGCAATATTTTTTGGCAAATAAAAGGTAGTATTTGTTTGTTTCATAAATATGATAATATTTTATTCAGTTATTGAGTAAATTATAAAAATGGAATTTACTTTTAGAAAATTATTTTTATTTATACATAGCAATTTACATCAAAAGACAATTATGCACTTAGATCAAGAACTGAAATGCAAAGTATAACAAAAGAAAAAGAAAAAAAAACATGATTATCCCTTGTTATAAAATTGCCCTGTATAGATGACAAGTGATCTATAAGAAATATCCATGTAGTTTAGTTTAAATTATGGATTTGGTTATTACATTTTAAAAATGAATGATGATATTGAGTCCTATAATTTGTGTCTATTTATGTACCTGTCAATTTGATTGTAAAAATTGTGGAAATCAGGAAATAAATTAATAAAATATACATATAAATATTGAGTCCACACAGAAGGTCTTTTCATACATGATCGTCAAATGTGCACGTTAAATCAGCCATCATGCGTTGTACATGATTGCAATTTTGTCATGTTACCTTTTCTATAATAACCAAATCACATGAACAAATTGTATAATTTACTTTAACTTACAAAAAATAAAACCTAAACCTTCTCCCACCCCCATCACAAACCATAAATTCGCACTCTCTCTGCCCTCTCGATATACACTTTTTTTACTACCAGCAACACCATCGCCGGACGCTCATTGATACCACTGTTTCGATCTTGAACATGGTGGTTACAAGGATGATAGGTGACTTAAAATGGTAAAATGACAATAATAACCTTATGTGCAATGCATGTGAGGTGATTTAACGAGGTAAACAGAAGGCTAATGCATGGAGGGACTGTCCGAGAGCAAAACTACAAACATACGGGATCATTCATGTAATTTATTTAAACGTAATGACCCAATTCGTAATTTCGACTAAACATATCATTTTTGCAATTTATTCTATTTTGTTTTTGTATGACTTTCATTATACTATTCCTATCATTAATTAGATTTAATTCGCGTCTTAATTAGAGCAACGTTACAAGAAATGTAATGTAAGCTTGCTCTACGTTGCGCAAAGATATTATTTGAGATGTGATTATTATAAATTAATTTTATTTCGCATTTTTACATCTATTTATGTATAATCAAATGTTTTTTTTATCATTTCAATTATATTTTACTATATGAATTTCTACGTTATTTACATTGCTATATTTTTTATTTATCGAAACTAGCTCGTCCATTCCGACGAGTAATAAAACTAATTTTCCACTATATATAGAACTAACCATAAATATTTCATGATGACACGTTCATAGTGATGAGGTGTAATGCTTAGTTAAAGAAATGTCATTTAAACATTTGATTTCATACATACATTTCGGATTCTTCTACAAGGAAACATACGTGAGCATATATAACTACTAGCTTCAAAGCCCGCCCGTTTGGGCGGCCATGCTTCAAGAGATATGTAATGATAAGTTGGTACAAATTTTAATGCATGAATAAATGTTACATGAAATTTAGAGTCGAAATAAAAGTTCTTTATAACGACAATTGTTATTCAATTAGTGTAATTGTCATCTTTATCGCAACAAATAGACCTTCAATTCGTTCTTGTTCTTGTTCTTAACTTTTGATACATCGATATAAAGTTGACCATTTGAGAATACTGATTTTTGAAGAAACAAACCAACTTGCAACAACGTCTGACCTTGGCTTTTATTAATATGAAACAATAATATATTATAATCTAATATGTTAATAACTCAAGTAATTAAATAAAATACTTACATCTTTTTGAAGACCTTCCATGCGTTTTTTGAGAGATCTTCCAATGGTGTGTTAGACGAAGAGCAATAACCATGTAATTGAGATTCTATTACGGTGCGTTTAATGTTTTTGACTGATTCTTATTATTTTATACTGTAGTTTTTATTTTTCCTCCTTTTTATTCTTTATTGATATTCATAGTTTGATGAGTGGTGAAATTAGACTTTTCCATTATATAATCTTTATATATAATATTTGTAGAAAAGTTTCTGTATACTCTCATGTTACACTCTATTTTGGGACTTTTGACACTCAAAATTCAAACCACCGGAAGCAATAAATGGCCCTTTATGTCTAAAAAGTATATATTGTTTTTTAAAAAATAGATTTATATTAATATTTTTCTGTTAAAATAAGTAATAAATGGCCCTTTATGTTACCCCATCAGCTTCAAAGAGCAATCGTGACAGTGTGTGTTATGTGTGAAAATTGAGAGAGAAAAAGGGAAATTGATCGTAAAACTTAATCGAACAACAATCAGTTGCAGAATCAAACACCGACAACAGATCTCTGTAAGATTTCGCCCCTAATTCGGTTCAATTATGTTTCTCTTCGATTGGTTCTATGGCATATTAGCTTAGCTAGGGTTATGGCAGAAAGAAGCCAATATCTCGTTGCTTGGAATCGATAATTCTGCACAATAAAATTACCTTGATTGACATGCTCAAAGACTTAGTTTCGATCTGTTAAATTTCATAACCTAATTGTCAGTTTTAACATCCAACAATAACACGCCTAATTTTGACTAAATATCCTGTTATTTGGTGCATTTTCAAAACCGTTAATCTAACCAAGATACTACGAATAAATATATGTTTTAGTGAATATGAGTAATCACAAAAACAACACGAATTGTAGATTACAAAGTCTTTTTTTTTTTTGGAAACATGTAGATTACAAAGTCTAACAGGTATTATGCACTTTTAATTTATTTTTAAAGAAACTGCAATCTCTTATGTTTTTAAAAATCAATGAACGGATGCTATTAAAAGTGTATAGTAAAGCCAGTATGATAACACTTTTAAAGACAATAAAATCTTCCAAATATTTGTTCGATTGATAACACTTATAATTCAGTTTTTTAGAAATCAAATTTCGGATTTTTGTACATTACTGCTATATTGTTCAGAATGGTAGGTTAAAATTATTAAAAGTGCAGAATACATGTGTTCATTAATGCAGTTTTACGTGATGATGCAGGCTGTTGAAGACTCCTTCAGCCGACTTGAAGCACTCTTCTTTATATAGGCAATAAAGATAATAATGAAGATTTCCTAAAAATCCAGTAGTTTGGTTGAAGGTATTCAGTAACAGAATTTCATTTGAATTTGAGCTGGACTGATGTGGAATTCAAAATTTTATTTTTAAATGTTCAGAAATTGAGTAAATTAGATTATGTAGAATTAACATTATAATAAATTTAAAGAATTACATGTTAATTTATTATAAATCATAAAAATAAAAAAAATTAATTCCATAAAAGTTCTATTTAAAATGACAGAATTAAATTTTAAATCCAAAAACAGTTTTAAAGTTTACCAATAATAATGGTATATTTCCTTTTAGCTCATATTTAGATTTTTCTTGAATAATCACTTAAAAAAACAATTTACATTGAAAAAAGCTTATGGACCCAACACATATTTGATTGCATGAAATACCTGGTAATGGAAGAGGAAACAGGTTTGCTGCACAGTATTCCCTGCAAGATAACACTGATTAAAACATATGAAACACGATCCGGGAATATTTTTCGATTAGTTAGTATTTTAAAAGAAGGTAGGAAATACGAAATCATACCTGGTGCTGTTCAGTATTTGTTCAACACGAATAAACTTGTTCAATTGTATTTTCAACCAAAACAGTGTATCGTTTAAATAGGCTTAATTTGTGGTTAATATTCGAATTATTTTGGACATAAATATACGGTTTTGCATATATCCGGAATGATGTTGCTATTAGGGGTAATTATTCAAAAGGATCCTCATATTTTGTAAAATTAAAATTTGAATCTTTATTATTTAAAGATAATATGCAGATTTTTGATCAAATAACTAACATTTTTTAAATCAAATATGTAGATTTGAGCTCGGAAATATTGAAACTGTAATACGTATCTTTTGAATATTATTAATGGTTTTAATGATTTTCTTAACCAATTAGCTGTGATTTCGAATTCCGTATTACCAAAAAAATTAGGAAAGTTTGAATATTTACGAAATTTGTTAATGGTTTACATAATTTTGGAAATTATGTATTGGGGATCCTGGAATTTATAAAAATTCCGAAAATAGTGTAGGTATATTTATTGTGTTGATATCTATGTATGGATTAAATATTCTTTTTGTTAAACAATTAGCTTTGATTTCGGATTTGTATTACCAAAAAATTAGGAAAGTTTGAATATTTGAGAAATTTATTAATGGTTCTCGAAGATTTTGGAAATCATGTATTTCCCAAACCGAATTTTTTTAAAATTTCGAAAATAGTGGAAAGTTTGAATATTAATTCCGAAAATAGTGGAAAGTTTGAATATTGCCTGTTTGCAATTGATTCTCACGGTTTGGGAAAAGGACTTTGACAGGTGGCATTCCTTGACATTTACATGTCATCATTGACAACCAATGATAATGCCTGAATTTGACATGTTGACAAATGTAACTCAAAATTAGGCCTCATATATAGAGGTAGATAATGATTTCAATCATTAAACATGTAATTTCATGCATACATTCCGGAAGTTATTTTTTTTTTTTATAAGGAAGTGATTTCCTTTTATAAGGAAACATACCCTTACGACATTAAATAAAATTAATCATCACATTATAATATAACCTAAAATACATCATCAATAAAATATTTGAAGCAATGTTCTAGAAAGTGTAAGGCGTGGCGTGGTGGCACCATCAAGCCTCAGCCAAAGCGAGTCATGGCGGGCCATGACGTTTTTCAAGGCGTGATTTAAGGCGGCAAATTTTTTTATATAATTTATGTATATATGTATATTAAATTAAAAAAATTATATAGATTTATTGATTTATATAACAATTCATATATAAAGCTCATAAAAAAATACTACATTTAAATTTATAATTATATATTTTATCATTTTTTTAAAAAAAAAATCATTTTTCACACCCGCCTTTAAGAAAACTCGTCATAAGACGCGCCTTATGTAACACCGTATTTTTTTAAGGCAATTAAATATTAGTTTAAGTACGGAAGCATCTAGTTAGTTAAGTTCACAAAACGTGGTCCCACAAAATATTACAAACAAAGTTATTTAAAAGACGGTATTACTAGACACGGCTCATT
The DNA here is from genome assembly GCA_963853835.1 of Calendula officinalis. Taxonomy (NCBI): domain Eukaryota; kingdom Viridiplantae; phylum Streptophyta; class Magnoliopsida; order Asterales; family Asteraceae; genus Calendula; species Calendula officinalis. Next base: position 70,656,849 of record OY970823.1, on the reverse strand, counting down.
TTACAAAACATAATTTAAGCATGGTCAAACTTCCCGTCCAAGCCCGACCCGTTCAAGCCATCCAACCTGAAATGTGTCAATAAGGGAGGGATTAGCACAAAAGCTAAGTGAATGAATTCCTAACCCTACCAACTACACTAAACACTATAACACGAAAGTTAAAGAACATCTCCGGTTTGGTAGTCACTTAAACGCGGAAGTTATAAAAACATCTCCGGTTTGGGTAATCACTTATTTGAGAGGATCGGCGGCTTTGCGGGCCTTAAACCATGGTCGGCCAAAACCACGGTAACCGATAGCGTTTTGCATCCAACACCCAGGGCAACTCCCTCCCTTAACACTGTAACATATACAGGTAAGGTCGGATACCCTATTAGTCGATACACTTTGCCCAGCCGTTATCCATCCGACACTGACCTCATCCCGATGGTGCGCCTAGTCATGTATGGTATTCCCTAACACTAGGCATACATAACAAGTCATCTAGCTACGAAAAACACCGCGAAAAACGTCAAAACTGAGTTCCCAATCGCGAACTCTAGTTCGCGATCGCGAACTAGGGTTCGCGTCGGGAACTCAGTCGTGAACAACTTCGCGACGATCAACCCTTTTCTCTGGACCGACTTCGCGATCGCGAACTCTCTTCATCTGGCGATTTTCTGCATTTTTTCACCAACAAGACAATACCAAATGAAATAACCGAAACCCGAGTTGTAGGTCGAATCCACTCACCTTTCAACCTTCGATTCCTTAACTCAGTGAGCTAGTATCACTGAGTATCCTTCCCGGTTCCTGTCAACAACATACCGAGTTAGTGATAATCCACCGAATCATCAAAATCATCAATTTCAACAACTAACTACATAAGACTCATAAAATACACATTTTATGACATTTACAACTAGCACAAGTCCTTCATCAATACAATTGACCATTTTGACCATTTAGCAAGTATTCACAACTAGTTGACCCAAACGTGCCAAAAAAACCCGAACATGATCCTAACACTTCCACATTTCCATCAACTAGCAATTAATCTTTCAACTAGCAATTCACAATCATTTACAATTTCACCAAGTTGACACTATCAAAATTCCAAGTAGCATACTTGTAAAATCACTAGATCACCATTTTGACAAAATCATCCAAACACTAGTTAAATTACTTCACCATTTAATTAATACTATGTTTTCAACATCCATAACTTAACAAACATGATTTCACAACATAATAAACAATTCTATCCAACCAAAACTCAAGAAATCCAAGATTTGTCAAAACCCACCTTCAACTTCCACCATTAATGGAGGTTGAAGGTGTTTTTCATCAAATCTTGTCTTCCTACTATAAACAACCATACATTTCATGTAAAAGCTTGCATAAACATAAACTACAACATCCATAACAAGATTCATCCATAAAAACCCAACAATCACAACCCTAGTTCATAACCAAGTTCAAGAACACCACAAACAAGTCAAAGAGAAGGTGTAGCTTACTTTTAGACTTCTTCTCTACCAACACTAGGGTAGATTTCGGATCTTAGCACAGAGATTTACCAAGAACAAGCTCAAAACAAGCACAAAGGGTGGAGAGAAATTTGAGCAATGAAATAGTAGAGTTATGGATAATGTTCAAGTGAGGGGGAAAAGGAAAAGAGAGAGGGTTTCCCTCTCTCTCTCGTGGCCGGTCCAAACAAGAGGGGGTGGGACCCCTCTTGGTCTTTATTTTAATAAAACAGTATATGTCTGAAAGTCCCTTTCGAAATTAATTTATTTAAAATAGCAAACGGACTCCAATTTTAAAAACGAAAGCATTTCTGGAGACGATATTTAACAAGGAATCCAAATATATAAAAATCATGTTTTCATTCCAAATAATTCACAAGTCGGGGTTAAAATACCGCAAAGGACAGCAGGCTAATTAAATTAACTAAGCATTTAATCAGGTAATCATTTAATAAGATACCTTAAGGTCAATAAACTATTAGGCCGGGTTTCGGGATGTTACACCTTATCACGCCTTATCACACCTAATCTCACGCCACGTCTAGCCTAGCCGCCATGGTCTGTTTCCTAACGTCGACGCCGCGCCTCACGCCTTGAAGACGCCTTGGCGCCGCCATGACGCGCCTTTTAGAACCTTGATTTGAAGGCTCATTTTTTCATTAACATATTGCAAACCCAGCCTTATAATAAGAATTATTTGAGAAATCGTTTATGCGCTTCACGGACAAACCTCTGCAATCACATAATTAATAAAACTGAATTAATTTAAAATTAAAATATGATTTAATTTTAATTTGAAATCAAAAACATCAATCATTTATGATTATTTCAAAAACAGAATTTGTCTTCCAATACATACTGATTTTGTATGTATTACCTTAACTACTTATCAATAGGGATAATTTCATACGTATCCTTGCAAATTTCCAATATTACGTACTATATATCTTTGCAAACTTCATTATTACGTATATATTTTTCAAAATTTTTAAAATTCTCACATAATTTAATAATATTTAAATCATTTAAAATTTAATAAAAAAACATATATCTTAAGCTAAATTAATGGTAAAATTAGTTAAATACCCTTAAAAGTCAAGGATCTTTCTTTCATCAAGTGTAATTTTTTGTTGTTGCCAAACTAGACAAATGCATTTTCTTTGGTCAATGGTATTTAAGCTATTTTAGCATTAACTTAGATTAAGATTTATGTTTTTTTTAAATATTAAATGATTAAATATATTTTTTTTACCAGCAAAAAAGAGGCAACGGGTAGACTTCGGCATTGCCATCACCCTCCCGAAGACCTCCAACATTCATTAAAAACTCGAGTCTAGCAAAATACTAGACTAAGTACAACGAAACATTACAAAGGAAATCTCAACCAATCAACCCAAGAAATCTTAAAAATTTTATTCCTATGGGTGATCCACGAAAAAGAAAAAACTCGAATACTATCAAACAAATCCGACTTATTAATTCTATTTCTATAAAAAATTAAAGCATTTCTAAATCTCCATAATAACCAACACGTAGTAAAGCCGATCATCCGAAATTTTACCCTACGATCGTTACCATTAGACAAGTTTTCGCCAAAATCCCACCACTCTTGGAAGGAGGTACTCGAGAACAGGCCCACGTCACACCATTTGTATATTAAGTCCCAAACTTGCCTCGCCACACTACAAGAAAACATTAAATGTGCGCTTGATTCTACATACACATTACAAAGCGGACACATTATAGAATCAATTTCCATCCCCCTTTTTGAAATATTTAATCTCGTAGGTAACCGATCCAAATAAAGCCTCCACATATGAACATTAACTTTGATTGGAATATGATTATACCAAATAAAATTAGAAAGAAAACCGGGGTATAAGAATAAATTAATATGGCGCCTTGTATCACCAACCGAAAACTCACCTTGATCGCCCAAATTCCAAGTAAGTTTATCTTTACCTTCACTAACTGTAGGCCCACTAATAATCGACAAAAGATTATCAAATTTCTCTTGTTCAACTCCGCCTCTAATACCTCTCCGCCAATTAAAATTTCAATCACCATTCCTCCATCTATCCTTAACTTTACAATACGGGTTCATTTCCAACCAAAAAAGTCGATTGAAAAGTTGAGCAAACGGGACCAATCCTTTCCATCTATCGAACCAAAATTGAATAGACTCCCCACTCACAAGTTTATATTGTATAACGTTATAATCAATAATATTCTTATCATGCAAATAATTAACGGAATCGATAATTTTAAACCAAATACCTTTTTTTGTGACGCGGGTATGTCGGATTAGAAAACCGCCATCAACACCATATATCGACTTAATTACCCTACACCAAAGAACATCACCTTCATTATAAAAACGCCATCTCCGCTTATATAAAAGAGCAAGATTCAAAGCATCAAGGCTAGTGATTCCTAACCCGCCTTTTTCTTTGTCCGCCAAACACGTGTCCCATTTGATCCAAATCATCTTCTTGTCAATACCATTACTCCCCCAAAAAAACTGAGCACGAATTTGTTCAATCTTTTTAATAACACAAACCGGAGCCAGTAAAGTGGACATCCAATAAATGCCCAAACTACCAAGAACCGATTTAATTAACGTCAACCGGCCTCCAATAGACAACATATTAGCCTTCCACCTAGATAAACGGTTTCGAATACGATCAATAATCAGGTCCCAAACTCGAGAATTTCTATTACCACCCAAACGAATTCCGATATATGTAAAAGGTAATTCTCCTTTACTACACCCATTAACATTGCACAAAACCTCCTGTTCTTCCTCCAAAACATTTATACCATAAATACTCGACTTATGAATATTAATGTTCAGCCCCGAGTTCTTGAAGAATTCGTCCAGCACCTACAAGATCCCTTTGATATTTGATTGATTCCATTCGGATACAAACATCACATCATCCGCATAAAACAAATGTGACACGGTTAAATTAAAGTCTCCGACCGAAGCTCCAACAAAACGGTTAGATTGAACCGCATTATCAATCAAAACATGGAGCCCCTCCATAGCAATAATAAATAAAAATGGAGAAAGAGGATCACTTTGACGTAAACCACGAGAAGGACTAAATTCCTCTGTAGGACTCCTATTAACGAGAACCGAAAGTCTATCCGAAGTTAGACACTCCCGAATCCACCCTCTCCATTTTGTACCGAAACCCATATTTGACATGATAAAATCAAGATATTCCCAACTAAGCGAATCATAGGCCTTCTCAAAATCAATTTTAAAAAGAAGAAGTTTCTTCTTTTTTAATTTGTACCACTCCATTATTTCACCAATCATTAAAGGGCCATCTAGAATTTGTCGACCCTTTATAAAAGCCGACTGTTCCGTGCTGATTAGCTTATCAACCACTTTAGCTAACCGAAGTGCTAACACTTTAGCGATAATTTTATATTGAATCCCAATAAGCGAGATAGGCCTAAAATCTTTTACCACCGTAGGATTAGGAACCTTTGGTATAAGGGTAATAAATGAGGAATTACACTCGGACGGAAATTTTCCTTTCAATAAAAATTCTTCAACCGACAAAAACAGATCGTCTTTCAATAAAAGCCAATACTTTTTAAAAAATTTAAAAGTAAAACCATTTGGGCCTGGGGCTTTGTCACTTCCACAACTCCACACGACCTCTTTTAATTCCTCCATCGAGCACATTTTTTCAAGAGCTAACACCTCTCCTGATTTAAATATTATTAAATTAGGTAAAAAGATATATATGAGAATTTTCAAGTTTTGGAAGATATATAGGTAATAATGAAATTTACAAGGATATATATGATTTAAATATTATTTTAGCAATATTTCTAGATTAACTAATTTACCTTTTAAAAAACATAAAAAACTTATACTCTAACTTAAATATCTTTACCTATATTAATAAAAGCCAAGGTCAGACGTTATCGCAAGTTAGTGTTTTCTTTAAAAATCAGTATTCTCACATTGTCAACTGTATGTCGATGTCTCTAAAGTTAAGAGCAAGAAATGATTGAAAGTTATTTGTTGCGACCAAGATGACAATTACACTAACTTAACAACAAATGTCGTATACTATAAAGTTTTATTTCGTCTCAAAATTTTGTGTATCATTTGTGATATGTATCAAAATACGTTTATCATCATTTCAATAATAGATCACTATATGTTTTCTTAAGTTCTTTTTTTTGGTATTTTTTTAAATTTTTCAAAGCATGCCCCGCCCATCCGGGCGGGCTATGAAGCTATAGTTTATATATAAGTAAGATGAATCCCTTAAAAAAATATGCATTGATATATACCAGTAGAAAATCTTCATTTTTATTGGCTAATAATTTAGATTAATAGACAAAGAGAAATGATATTTAGTCCTACCATTTAGACCTACGCATAGGCCTACGCACTTGATAGGTTGACATGTGTATTCCACTAATTCTCTCTCCTAATATTATCCCTTGATTTTGACACGTGTCTTCAATTAATGAGTAGGCATATGAGTAGGTCTAAATGGTAGGCCTAAATACCACTCATAGACAAAAATATGGATTAGGTGCATTAAACTTCCGGGAAAACATCCCGGTTATTAGAGTGTCACGCCGAAGTGACAAATTCAAGAGCCCGTCTCAACAACATGCGGATCTGATCTCGGGACCGGTCTCTATGGCGGAGGTAAAAACGGCGGTGTGGAGTTGCGGAAACGATAAATCTCCGGGTCCTGACGGTTTTACTTTTGCCTTTATTAAAAAATTTGGGGATTTATTAAAATTAGATATTTTTAATTTTGTTGTGGAGTTTTTTGAGACAGGTTTTCTCCCAACGGGATGTAACTCTTCGTTTATCACGCTAATTCCTAAGGTGGCAAACCCGCTCGCGGTGAATGATTTTAGACCAATCAGTCTCATTGGAGTGCAATTCAAAATTATAGCGAAATTGTTGGCACTAAGGCTTGCATTGGTGGTGGATTCGGTAGTTAGTCATGAGCAATCGGCGTTTGTTAAAGGGCGTCAAATTTTGGATGGTCCCATGATCGTGAACGAGATCATTGCTTGGTACAAAAAGAAAAAGAAAAGTGCTATGGTATTCAAGATTGATTTTGAGAAGGCTTATGACTCTATTAGCTGGGAATTTCTCGACCAGATGATGGAATTTATGCATTTCCCGGCTATATGGAGAAAGTGGATAAGTGCCATTCTTCGGTCTTCAAGAGCGTCGGTTATTCTAAATGGAAATGCTTCCAAGGAATTTAAACTCGAAAGAGGACTTAGACAAGGTGACCCGTTATCACCTTTTCTTTTTATTATTGCCATGGAAGGTCTTCATGTGGCCATGGAAGATGCCACTTCTCATCATATATTTAGAGGGGTTACGGTCAAGGATGATTCCTTGTCTATTTCGCATCTTTTTTATGCTGATGACGCTATTTTTTGGGGAGAATGGCCTTTAAATAATTTACAAAAGCTCCTCATTATCTTGCATTATTTCTATATGGCGTCGGGCTTGAAAATTAATCTACACAAATCTAATTTATATGGGATTGGCGTCTCGGAAGGGAAGTCGCCAACATGGCGAGAATGACCGGTGTTGGTAATGATAAGCTTCCTTTCACATATTTAGGGCTACCGGTGGGGGCGAGTATGTCTAGAGTAAAAAATTGGGATATATTGATTGATCGATTTTAAAAAAAGATGTCGGGTTGGAAAGTGAACACTTTGTCGGTAGGCGGAAGATCTTTGTTACTAAAGACGGTTTTGGGCGGTGCGGACATTTATTACATGTCTCTATTTGTTATGCCTAAATCGGTTGCTAATACCCTAGAAAAATTGCGATCTACGTTTTTTTGGGGTGGAACCAAAGAAAAAAGAAAAATTCATTTGGTGAATTAGGACTTGGTGTTAAATTCACGTGAAAATGGAGGCCTTGATGTTGGGAGTCTGTATGCGTTCAATATTGCGCTCATTTTAAAGTGGGTTTGGAGATTTGTGAATAGTGAAGATATGTTGTGGGCAAAGATTGTTCGAGCAATTTATGGCGATAATGGGGTGTTAGATTTATCCCGGTTGAATCGGTTTGGTCCAACTCCTTGGGCGCAAATATTAAAGACGATTAGTAGATGGAAATCGAAAGGTGTGGATCTTTTAGATCACTTGAAAAACACGTGGGTAATGGTCATATGACTCGGTTTTGGAAGGAAAGATGGATAGGTACGTCTTCTTTGGAGTCAAGATTCCCAAGGTTGTTTTTGTTAGATAGTAATAAAGAGTGCATGGTGTCGGATCGGTTTCAAAACAATTTAATTGTGTGGAATTGGCGTCGTCCGATTCGGGGCGGACGTGAGGAAGACCAGGTTCAAGATTTAGTCCGGGTTCTTGATGGTACCTCTTTGAACACTGATTCGGATAGGTGGACGTGGGACTTAGGGTCGGACGGAAGTTATGAAGTAAAAACTACAAGAAGATGGTTTGATAACTTAATTTTGCCTACTTCGATCATTCACACAAGACGGAATTCGTTGGTTCCCCGAAAAGTGAATATCCTTTTTTGGAAGGTTAATATCAATCGGGTGTCTACAAAAGTCAATTTATCAATGAGGGGCATCCATTTTGATGATTTGAAATGCGTAATGTGTGGGGATGAGATTGAAGATACGGATCATTTATTTTGGAATTGTGAAGTTTCTAAAGGCGTTTGGCGGGCGATAGGAAATTGGCTACAGGTTATTGACACTAATGTTGAAGAATTGGATGAATTGTTTAACATGTTGGACGCTAGCACTTTGAGTGCTAAATCAAAGAAGATTGTAGAGGCGGTGGTTTTTACGACGATTTGGATACTTTGGAAACATCGGAACGCAATCACTTTTAATAGTGGTGATATTCGAAGGAACATGTTAGTTGATTCTATCAAGTAGCGTATCTTTGGATTTGTAATCGTAGTGTTAAGTATAGAGTTAGTTGGCCTGAATGGCTTATTCCCACATGTAATTAACGTTTCTGTCTTTTGTTTTGTTTTGTCTAGCTTTTAGCTAGTTTTTTAATGAAAGTTGTTTCCAAAAAAAATAATTCCGGGAAATCTACAATGAATATCTCAATTTAGGGATTTTCTACTGGTATTTTGGCTAATAATTTGATATCGTTAAACATGTAAGTTCATGCATACATTCCGGAAGTTATTTTTTTATAAGGAAGTGATTTCCTTTTATATCAATAAAAATGAAGGTGGATTTTATATACATTGTATATATACATTGATATATAATGAAGTTTAATGCACGTAAAGTAAACATAAATTGACATAAAAAATTCCTAAATTGAAGATTTTCTACTGGTATTTTGATATCAATTTACTTCCGGGCGGCCGTGTAAAAATGAAGATTTTGTACTGGTATTTTGGCTAATAATTTGATATAAAGGTATTTTATATACACATTGAATTTTGATGTATCTAATTTAGGAATTTTCTAACGATGATTAGGTGCATTAAACTAATAATTTTCTAAATATGGATTAGTAAATATTACACGTAAAGTAAACATAAATTCATCATTCAAATGGTTTCATGTTCTCATATTAAGGTGGTTTATGACAAGTGAACGGAATTTTACGAGAACTATTGGATTAATCAATCTTTTGTACTTTGTATATCTTTTAATGAGGTTGTGATAAATAACAAATTAATATTAAAATTTCTTTTTATTTTCTCAAACTTTCAAATTAACAAAGTCTCAGCGAAGCACAATCTTATTATAGTAAGGGTGAATACAAGGGCACTTAATGGGTGACACATGAGTTAAGTACCCATATGAAAAGTTGTAGAATTATATGAACCAAATATTCAAGTGAAAGGGCACGTAGCGTATGGGTTAGGTACTCATAAAAGGGTGTGTAGGTATTTGGCCTAAGTTATTCATTAAGCAATTAAATTTTATTTTTTAACTGCATCTAATCTACTTCAATTTATTCATAGATTTGAATTCATTATCTATAGGCCAAGGACTCTATTTTGCATGACATGTTATATATAGCATGAGCGGTTATTTTAATGTTTGGGATATAATTTGCAGGTTAATATTTATTAGTTCATATATCTAAACTAACAGTACAAAAATGACACATCCTCCTATTCTTACACCTCTAATTTTTCTTCCAGAAAATCCAAGTCCAATGCCATTACACTAAAACCAAACATAACTTGCAAGAGAATCAACATACCATGAAACAAATAACGATTAAATAAACTCAAATCATCACCTTAAAAAACGTTTAGATCAGAAGTTAACCATCTTTCAAAAACGTGACATGTCAGCACTGTAAGTCTGACAACTAATCTTCTTTTTCATCATAACCATCATTCATAGAACATCAAATACACCTTCAAACACTATCTCCCCTTTTCATCAGAGGGCTGTACAAACAATAACACTACACCTTACAAACATCAATATCAATCATTATGGGCATCTCACACATTTACAGTTACCATGAGTAACTGCCAGCACGAGATGCATTTTCATTTTTTTTTTCTTTTTTGTGAATGCTAAGATTTGTTCTATACATGTGATTAGGAGATATTACTTGACACGGAAATCGTGTCTAAAAACTGTCAAATTTTGAGTGAATTTATCTCGGTTCTTGGAGTCCAAGCTTCTAGAAACATCAGCCATTAGTTTGTCAAAACATAAAGAAAGACGCTGATGCTGATCTGCTGGCTGCAATATCACACAGATAAATACAGCTTAACTTAGTTCATTGGTTATATTTTGGTTTTAATAAAAATTTAATTTTTTTTATAGCAATAGTGCAATTAAACTAACGCATAGGTAGAGAAGAAGGCACAAACCTGAGAGCCTAAAATATGAGCTTTAAGATCCGAAAATATCTGCAATTAAAAAGGTGGTTACTTCAGTTAAAGCCCATATCACACTCAATAAAAATAATAATAAATAATAATAATAATAATAATAACAATAATAATAATAATAATAATAATAATAATAATAATAATAATAATAATAATAATAATAATAAATGAATATATAATAAAAGAAGGTGATAATGAGATGGTGTTATGTGACCTGTTCATTGATTAGTATCAAGCTTAGCATTGGTCTGCTAAGGCTCCATTGATTCCCACAATCCTCAAACAAAACAATCTCAAACAAGGTCTTCAGTATCTGATGAAATTAAAAAACAAAATACACAGAAAAAATATAAAAAAGCTTGTAGATAGCAATAGTAAGTTATTGGGCATAAAATATAAAGAATCACTCAACCATTTAATAAAAATAAAACAAATAAGCTTACTTCTGGGAATAATGTTGGGCACTCTGCAATATGTCGAGCAAGATTAACTGCAGCAGATGAAGTTGGTGCCTCTGCACTTGTGATATTGTTGAAATAAAAAGCAGCCAAATTATCAACTGCTGATGCAGCCTGACATAATATATAAAATTTTCATGAATAAAAGTATAATCTAGATTTAAAACAATTAAGTTAAAGAATATAATATTTATTTACCTGAGTTGAAATGCTTGTATCAAGGCCTTTTAATCCAGATTCTAGTGATCCAACAATATGCATGAAAGTGTTCATGTCCAGATTCAACATGTAAACAATATGGCTGTTGAATAGAACCTCCAAAAATGCATAATATGCCCTTGTAAGCTACATAAAATATCAACTTTAAATTAATCAACTAAGAATTTTAGATAAACAAACATATAAATTATAGAGTAAATTAGACCAATGGTCCTTAAGGTATGTACCAAATTTCACCAATAGTCCTTTAGTTTAAAAAATTACATTGTTAGTCCTTATTTTTAAAAGGTTTTGCATCGATGGTCCTTTTGACTAACGACTATTAAATTACTCTGTTAAATCGAGGGGTATTTGACTATTTTCGTCATTTACCATCTTACTTCTTACAAAAAGAGTAAATTACACCAATGGTACTTAAGGTATGTACCAAATTTCACCAATAGTCTTTTAGTTTAAAAAATTTCTCCCCCTCAAAGTTCATCTTCCTCATTGGCGTAATTTACTCTTTTTTGTAAGAAGTAAAATGGTAAATGACGAAAACACCCTTGATTTAACAGAATTATTTAACAGTCGTTAGTTAAAAGGACCATCGGTGCAAAACCTTTCAAAAATAAGGACTACCAGTGTAATTTTTTAAACTAAAGGACTATTGGTGAAATTTGATACATACCTTAAGGACCATTGGTGTAATTTACTCTAAATTATATGATATATAATGCCAAAATACCTTCCTGTAAGCCAAAATATCTGCTAAAGGTACTGAAAGAGTCATCTTTAAAGCAATATCAAGTGCATCAGCAAGAGCTCTATCACCATACAGTTCAAAAACTCCAAAATTTACATAGTTTCCAGCAAGAGCTCTTGAAAGAACAGTTAATGCAATCCAAATTCCTTTGTATTTGAAAGCATATATATCAGCAACATTAGGCATTTGTAAGATTCTTGATCCATATGCAACAAGAAGTTTGCTAACTTCCCGAAAAAGAAGGATTCCGTTTGGAGAAGATGAATCAAAAGTTAAACGTTGAGCTTTGTTTAACACAAATTCAGCCATAAATTTTAATAATGGAGTCGTAACCTGCAAAAATCAAGAATTAATTGATTATTTTGATTTAAATAAAAAGTTTATAAACTTTACTTACCTCAGGTGTATCTGCCCAATGTGAGATGCCTTTTAAAAGAATGGGCATGTGAGCAGGATATAACCAGTCAAACACAAGTCCGTATGTTCTTCGGCTGAAATTAATTAAAATAATGTCATTTAATATAAACATATTTATAAAATAAAGAAAAGAAAAAACAAACCTATTAGTGGCCATTGTGATTCCTCTTAAATCCCTCATTAGTCCAATTAATGCGTATTTTACGGTATCAGTGCGAAACATAGAATCAGGGATTGATTCCAGATTAATAAAAACCTACAGCAACGTTAAAAACATCAAACACCTGAATTTAACAGACAAAGTAACCAACTAACAAAATTCAAACCTGTAATAGTGGATCCATGGATGATTTGAATTTAACAGGGCTGTCTTCCATGAAAATTAACCACCCAATAGTGTAATAAAATGTTGTTCTACTGCGAGATCCTCTATATTCATGCAAGAAAGGAAAGTGTTCTCTCTACAAATAAAAATGCATTATTAATTATTATTCATCCAATTAATTATGTAATAATTAATTTAGAAAGAACTAAAATATAGAAAAGTACTGTATGATTTGCAACAATGAATTTGACAGTGTCCAACTTCATGAGTAGTTTTCCTGTCATATATCTGCAACAAAATTTATCTCACAAATAAGAACATATTCTACACACACACACACTCCATAAAGATTAATAATTAAAAAAAAAAACTAACCCAGATGCAAGTTCCAGAAACAGACTTAAGGTGTGATCAATAACTTCCTCACTCTGTAAGCAAGTATAAATGAGAAACAGTTACAAAACTTTCCCAAACCAGGAATTGAAGATTAACTAACTACTCCCTCCGTCCCACAAAAAAGTTTACATTTCTCTTGGGCACAAGATTTTAGGTGATAGTTAGTGGTGGGGTTACTAGTAATACTTTTGATTAAAATATAAGATTGGATTGGAGAGAGAAAGATAGTTAGTGGATATTAATGGTGAGGTTTTAGTAATAATAATATTTTATTATGTGGGGTACATCAAATGTGAGAAATGTAAACTTTTTTGTGGGACAAAAGTTTAGTGAGAAATGTAAATTTTTTTGTGGGACGGAGGGAGTAGTAACTACCTCTGTGTAACACTTAAGGTTTGTTGCAATTTTTCCAACAATTAGATTTAATGCTTGAAGATGATCCTGCAATCCAAGTAGCTCAGATAATCGCCCATAAAGCTGCTGCAACACAAATACAAGACCTTTTTTTATAGGATTTTAAAATATATATATAAATATATTTTAAAGAGGTTTTAGTCACCTTAGAAGAATGCATGGCTTGATCGCCTACATAAGATTTTCTGAAGTGTTGAAAGAAAGTCAAAATTGCTTGGTCAAGTCTTTGCTTGCTTAGTTCACCATATCTCTGCAATTAGATATAAATCAATCCACCATTCTTTAAATTAATTTTTTAACCTATTACCTATAAAGAATTATTAATAAAAAAAAAAGTGATTTACCTGACTATGTAAACCACTATCGGTGGCATTGATGATACGTAAAACACGAGCTGATAGTTCTGCATCAATAGCTTCTTGGGAATCCGTGCTGAATTGTAATATAAAAAATATATAAAAATGAATCACAAAAAAGGTCAAAGGACAAGAAAGTTATCCAACCATGTAAGTTGACTTTTAATTAAGGATTTAATCTTGGATACCTGCAACCGCTACACTGTTTAATCTTCAATATAGCAGCAACAATATGAACTATCCAAGCTAATTTGGCTTCAATGACTGATAATTCATTTTTATCACTAATTGGATGTTGTGCTCTTTCCTATTAATAAATAAATACAACCAGAAAACACATTAAATAATCAGAAATAGCATTAGTATTCACAAGGAATGCAATTTGAAGTGAACATACCGTATACAGTTGCAGAACGGGCTCGACCATGTTTATAATAAACAAACTACTCCTTTCATACTGATAGGGATTAATTAAATAAATATTGAGCATTATATGATTTGAGATGACAAATATATGAAGGAACATTTATAAATTGTAATACCTGAAATCTGCAAAGATAAGGGAAACAACCAAGCTGGTCTTGAAGAAGCTCTACATTGTCAAGAGGATTCTCAGAGAGGTCATCTTGGGGAGTAGCCTACAATTAAGAAATTAGAATTTAGGGTAATTAAAGAATATATAATTATTTTAATTAAAAACATAAAAGTTATGGATTATGTGGCACATGCACATCACATGCCTGGACAGAATCGAATCTTGATGTAATAAAACATTCACTGATCTTGGGGACAAATTCATCAAGCAAGCTAGGTGCATCAGCTTTCAAGTAGGGCACAGAAGTTACCAATCTTGACCACAAACCTAAAAGATAGTATACACTGCTACTAGCCCACTGTAAGATTAAAAAATTTAAAAATAATAAAATGAAATTACTAGGAGTTGTTATATCATATTATATGAAATATGAAGGTGTAAGAAAGAAGCTAACCTGCCATGACTGCAATGATTTTAAAGTAAACTCTGCAACCAAACGTATCCAATCACTGTAGCCTTCAACGTTCACAAGTTCTGATAGCTGCAACCATCATAATCAAATTATTAAGAGACTTATGTCATTTAAAAAAAATAAAAATTATTGAGTATGCAAAAGAGTTAGAAGAATGACCTGATAGTTTACTCTAAATCGTCCAAGAAGACGACAATACTCGTGGTAATTATCATGATCAGCAAGACCTGGTTCAGGATTAACAATCGCCTTTTAGTCAACAGAATTTAAAAGTTGAACCAAAAACAAAAAAATACTGTACCTTGACCTGCTTGTAAGATCTCTTTGGTTCCAGTCATTAAATGGGCCAAGAACTTTGAACGGGCTGCATCGTTTGAGAACAAAGAGCGTCTTACTGAAGCCAATCTCACTAAGCATTCCAAAGCCTACAAATATAATAAGGCTTCAACTTGAGACAAAAATTCCTTTTCAAAACACATGATATAATAAAGGTATATCTGACAAAAAATATTTTAAAAATCCACTCAAAAGATTAAGAGAGATAAATGACTCGCCTCTTTTGATAAAGGAGGCTTTGTGATTGCATAGTAATCAAAAAATATTTGTAATGTTGAAGAATCTTCCAAAACTGGCTTCCATCCGGATGGAATCTGCAAATCACCAAATACTTCAGTTTCTTTCAAAAGATTTTACATTTTTACCCCTGAAAGAAGTATTTGAATCAGTTACCTGAACAGTACCAAATTCATCTGAGCTTTCATCAATTGATGTCCCAACAAAATCATATGACAGACATTTTAATGCTAGAGAAAGTGCCAAATCTTGCAAACGGCTACCAACTGCAAGCAGATATTCATTTTCATAATCAGTTAATCACACCAAATGAAATATTAACTGACAAATCATTGTCAAATTACCATCACTTTTCAGCTGTTGAAGAGAAGTAAGCGATATTTGGAAAATTTGAAAAAGAGATTGATCCCTAAAGTTGCAAGCAACTCTCCTATGGTGTGTAGAAGGCAACCCAGGATTTGGCTGTTATTTTAAGTAACACAAATTAATTATATAATCCGCAAAAATTACCACATGTATTAATTAGCATATATATATATAAATTTTACCAACCTGATTCATCTCACTCACAAGCTGATTTAGTATCTTTAAACCAATAGAACAATGATCTGGTGATGCCTGACAAAAACAGCCAAAACAGTTAACTTGCATTAACAAAAGATATATGAGAGTAGTCTCATAGTGAATACTTATACAATAGCTCTATAATTTGTATTTATATATTCTCAAGATTAATTCAAGATATCAACTTTCATTTTCAGATGATGTGTAATATGGTTCCTACAAAAATAACTACCTGGACCAAAAAATTTGTTGAGTCTTTAACTGCATCTCTGAACCTATCATCATCAAACCAACCGAACTTGGTTACCCGACACAAAAGCTGGACCAAAGATCCAATCACATATGGCTGTAATTCATGTCCCCTTTTTGCCAAATATGTGAATATGTAGTTCCCTTCATCAGATATCAAGAAGCATAAATTCATAATGTGTTAGGTAACAAAAAAAAACCTTTTTTTTTTGTTAAATACCAACTACCAAAAAATGCGTAAAACAACAAAAAAAAAAGGTTAGCAGAAGGATTACGTATATCAAGACGTAGTTGCAAGGATAATGTGTGTTCAGTCACTTGTTTCAGCAGACTTGAACTAGCCAGCATTAATGCATAAGGAGTTGAAGCATTATCCAATATGTACTGACACTGTGAAATGTAGTCAGTATTTGCAGAAAAACATTTTAGAGTGTTTTCAGCATGAGCTCGTTCAACTGAGTCTTGTGAATTGTATAATCTTTCACACAAAGCTTCTAGTTGTTGTAAGCTCTCCATTCTTGATAAGATAATTGAAGATCGTGTCAAGAACCAGCAATTATCCAATTTAGGTCTACAAAATGATAAAAAGAGGTCATGTATCCTGAAAAATAAAACTATACTTACATATATGACACACTTATCAATAATTATAAAAAGTTAAAAACAAGATTGGATCATGTAAGCAAGAACTAGAGCATATGAAGTTGAACCAGATATTATAACACATAGAGATATTACATTGTTCATCATACAAGAACGCATCTCTCATCATCAAACTATTTCCTATTACATGTGAGAGGTCAAAAAGAAAAAGAAAAAAAGTACATATGTACAGGTTACGGAAAGAACTCCATGATATAGAACCATGAGCCAACTGTCACCAATCCAAGCTATATAGAATACAGCAACAATCCTGTAAAAAGAAAATTAGCTGACATCAGTCAATTTCTTCTGCTTTTTCTAAATCTGTTCTCCGATCTCCATTTTGCAGTCTTATGTAGATAAATTATTATTATGAAGGAAATGCACTCAGGAAAACGCAAATGAATCAAATGCATAGTATAAATGAAGACATAACTGCCCGCTTAAGGTCTAATTTTGAGATTATAACCGCTAAATTAAGATATACAGATCAGATGAACATCACAACAAATAGGCAAACCAGGAAATTAAGATCATAAAAGATCAAAATCAGTGTGACCGATAACAAAAAGGTAAAAATCACTCGAAACATATCATTTTTAATCCGTTAATTCTCCATCACATTAGGTCCGACAGAATCGCCATGGTACGAAGTTTTTTTTGGTATTAAAAGTAACATAATTTAATTTAGCAATAGAAGTTACGTAATGAAGTCGAAATGAAGGAAAAACAAAATCAGTTGAAGAAAATCGTCATTTACAATGATCGAAGACCTTTGGGAGTTGTGGAATGAAGAAAAAATCGATGAAGCGGCTCAAGAGATAACCCTGAGATCCAAATTGAGGTGATGACTGTAGAATGAGTGGATTAAATCGGGAAGATGAATAAAGAAATATAGGTAAGAGAGTGGCTTACGACTAATATAAGAGCAGGGATGAGATGGCTTGATTAATACTCCAATTGAATTGAGATTGAGAAATGAAGCCCAAGAAAAGCCCTAGGTTTTGTCACCAATTCGGGTTTTGGTTTGCGATTGCTGCTGTGTGTGTATGACCTTGGTCTGAGAATTGGTGGATCGCCGTAGAAAGCGGCATACGTTCGCATTACACAATCGCGTTGACAGGGCTTGGACCAGCCCAAAACCATGCGGTAATAATTACCACCACTTGTCATCTACATCTACTGCCTCAAAAAAATATTAATAATAATAAAATAACAATAATAGTAATAATGTGTGCTTTTAGATATAGAAAATTTCAGGATATGTTTTGTTACAGAAAATTCAAAGTGTTTTCTAAAAAAGGTGCATCGTGTTCGATTAAGATTCAGCAAAACTTCGTTCGATCTTAGCACGTCCTACTCATCTTTTAGCATTATGTTCATGAAATTACCAAATAAAAGGTAAATGAACGATTATATATCATACTAGCTACAAAACCCGCCCGATGGGCGGGTATGCTGTAAATTTTAGTATGTAGAAAAATGTCCAAAAACCTTATATATTTCTAAATGACATAATAATCGATAGATGTGATAATGATTTTGTACAAAAAAACGGTAAATGAAGAAATGTTACACGGGCATTTTATTAAATGAAGAATCCAGCTTTTTATGCCGTAATCCGTAATATCTGAAGTCTGGTTCCGTTGCACAATCCAGCTTTTTATGCCGTAATCATAGAATGCCGGTTTTATGGAAATTATATTGAGTCGTGTATCACTTCTGAATAAATACGATTGAGTCACTGATTGATCTTTTAAATATTTATTTGTTTCCTTGTATGTAGGATCTTTTAAATAGTTATTTATTTGTTTCCTTGTATGTAGGAAGCCGTATATGGAGCATATGAATGTAGACCGTAAGCCGTACCAGATTCGTTTGCCGTATATGGAGCGTATGAATGTAGACCGTAAGCTGTACCAGATTCGTTTGTAGTAGTGCAAATGACGTGGACCAATCAGGGAATTCCAAGTGGCATTATGGACGAATAGGAATGCTTGGAATTGCCATGGTGTCAAACCCTGTTCAAATTTAGGCCTCATATATAGGGTATGATTTGCTTGTTTTATACAAGAAATGGGTGATATTATCGATAAAAAAATGTACATGATAAAAGGATGTACATTTTTTCTTGACAGTTTCCTTTTCATTAGAGTAAATTACATTGAAGGTATATGTGGTTTACTACTTATTGCAGCCACAGTCCCTGAACTTCGTTTATTATACCAAATGTCCATGGTGTATACAATTTGTTACACCCATGGTCCCTACTGCCCTTAACTTTTTCTAAATGACGAAAATACTCTTTGGGCCTTTTCTAGTAAAGCGAAAATAAGGGACCGTGAATGTAATAAGTGATAAACCACATGGATCATCCGTGAAATTTACTCTATTAATTGATTCTTTTTCCTCTTTAATTCATATTCTTCCGCCACATTCAAACTCACCAACCACATCTATCTCTTTAAATTCAAACCTCAATCGACATGAGTATCCGAAACACCAATTCCTCTGGCGACGTGCATCAATTGTCTGAATCACCGCGTGTGCAAACCACAAAATCCTCTGGCGACGTGCTTCAATTGCCTGAATCAATTCAGGTCCATAGATAGTCATAGGTGGCGGAACAACTGGAGAAGGCAACCGGAGGCAGGGGTTGGTGATGGATTGACTTTTCAGGGGGGATTTGGTGGCGCGACGAAAATGGTTATTGATTGATGTTTGAATTCAAATAAATAGAAGTAGGTGGTGAGTTTGAATGTGGCGGAAGAACATGAATTAAAGAGAGAAACGAGAAAAAATCAATTAATAGAGTAAATTTCACAGATGGTACATGTGGTTTATCACTTATTATATTAACAGTCTCTTATTTTCGATTTAATACAAAAGGCCAAAGGGTATTTTCGTCATTTAGAAAAAGTTAAGGGCAGTAAGGACCATGAGTGTAACAAACTGTAAACACCGAGGACGCCCAATGTAATAAATAAAGTTCAAAGGCTGTAACTGTAATAAGTGGCAAACACAAAGACCATGAAATTTACTCTTTTCATTATTATAACTTCGTGACGTGCGACAGCCTAGAACTTCGTGTAAAAAACAATGAAGTTTTAATAAGTTTGCACACCTCTTGTCACCAAAGAACATACATCTATGAAATATTTTATTACTAAATACACACAATTTTTCTCAAATTACATCGGCATATACCACAATACAGACAGCATATTGACCAAAGAGAGAAAACGTTATTAAAAAATAATCTCCGAGACATGTCTACTGCCAACTAATTACTATGGGAAGAAATCACAACTTCCTCTCGATTAAGACTCTCTGACGCACGCCACACACACCTTCACCAATTATAGTAGTAACTTCACTGAAAGTCGATAAATACCTGTGTTATCAACAAAAAAGAAATGTCATACCACATCCTTTAGACCTTCACAACCTTCATATTAACATACACTTACATCACATGTTTACTACAACTAAGTTCCACGTCAACAATGCACATCTACATCAACCCAGACATCGATTTAACCAAATATATACGGATACTATGTAACAAGGTATTTCTTCATTCATTAAAATTTACATTTAGTTGATCATTATATGTGTATTTTCTTTTCCATCACAAATTCTAGCAAGAAGAATTGGAGAGCTCAGATACAGCACAACCGATAATAAATGACAAAACTATAAAAAAGCTGTCAAATTTATTGCAGAGTTACTCCAAGAATATATCAACTGCGACAATGTTAGTGTCTTCTACCTACTATTTTAGATACACAATTACTTCACCCTTCTAACAAACCAGCTAAATCTC
The DNA here is from genome assembly GCA_963853835.1 of Calendula officinalis. NCBI lineage: Eukaryota > Viridiplantae > Streptophyta > Magnoliopsida > Asterales > Asteraceae > Calendula > Calendula officinalis. The sequence goes on along the minus strand of OY970823.1, from coordinate 70,636,275 downwards.
TCATTTCATTGACTCAACAAACGCGATTAACATGCATCACATCAATACGAAATACAGATGAGCGTCATCTGTGATATTATAAGGTATGTACACAATGTCGCATAAAAGCACATCCTAGAGGAGAAATACTGACATGTCAATATCACTGTCATAGAACCAAGACATTTGTAGCTATCACTCCACCCATGTTTATAACACGAAAAGCCATATAATATTCTTAATCTTTTGACAACTAACTGTTATTTTGCCACAACCATTACCATCGACAATTCATTAACATCAGCCACTTTATTTGATGCCCTACTTCAAACTAAATGTATTGAAGTGGTTGTTAAACAAGGACATACAATTCCATACATAAATTCTAGAACATCTACAATCCATACGAGGACAAATCAAAACCTTTCAATTTGAGAACAAATCAAAATCTTTCAATTATACAGATAGTGAGGATGGAAACGAAAAATAAAATAAAATCACATAGCATGCCACGATTATCTGAATAATACAAGTGGTACATATAACTATATATATTGTAGTACTGAATTGATGTAAATAATCCTTCGGGTGTCATATTAAAATTAGCATTGTGCTCGTATCTACTAGTTGATTAAGGTGTTGTTTGTTTACATCTTAATGGAATCATTCGGCGCTTAATACTGAACCATTCAACATTTAGTGTGTTTGTTTAGTTTCTCTAAATAAAGTCTATGCTGAATGAGAAAACAAAAAACTTTGAATCATTCTACTTTAAACCATACGCTGAATCATCAAGTAGTCATCATACTTATCAAAAGATTTATCACATTCAAAATAAGTTTTATACATAACTTCTTAATCATTCAGACCGTTAATCATTCAACATTTAATTATTTTGTTCCATCAAACAACATCCGTCCATTAAGAAACCGGTTTTAAATTCGTATCCGACCCGACTGTTCTCTGTAAACTTATTGGTTAAAAACGTAAAACCCTTTTTGAACAGGGTTTGCATTTCGGGAAGCAGAACAGAAAGCAGAAGCCGGAAAAAATGGCAAGTGGAATGGTAGGTGGAGGTGGAGGTGGAGGAGTGGAGTGGCATCAGAGGCCTCCAAATGCTAAAAATCCGATCGTCTTCTTCGACATAACCATCGGAACCATTCCCGCCGGTCGTATCAAGATGGAGCTCTTCGCCGACATCGCTCCCAAAACCGCCGAAAACTTCCGCCAGTTCTGTACCGGAGAGTATAGGTACGTACCTCTCTATTTCCCAAGTAATTTAGTATTAGTATTACTTACTTCCTTCCTCAACAACCTAAATTCACCTTCAATTTCGGGCTTAAATCTTCACTTTTTTTGGAGGTCTTAAGACCCAGGCGTCGGTGTTAGAGATAGAAACTGACAAATACATTGAACGATAGAAAATATCACAATAGATAGTTTGTGCTAAAAAACTCAAAATATCATAAGGTTGAATTTATTGAAATTGAAGTGGACTGTAAATATGGCAGAGATTTTGTATTACTTTGATGTGTTAGGGTTGTAGACTTGTCTTTAGGATTTCAACTTCACAAGTTAACCACCAAAATTCTGGTGAGTTGATCTCTTATTTAGGGACTTAGGGGGTGTTTGGGAAAGCTTATTTAGAGGTGCTTATAGCTTATAAGCTTATATAAGTCTTAATAATCCTTTTTTAAAGGGATTATTTAAGCTTATATAAGCTTATAAGCCATAAGCCCCTCTAAATAAGATTTCCCAAACACCCCCTTAATTTTTTTTAGCTTTGTTTTTTATCATTATTAAACTTATGGCCATATGTTATGTACACGAGGATGTGTTAGCCAAAACACATGTTATAGTTCATAGCCTTTAATCTTGACCTTAAAATTAAAAAAGTTTCTATTATCATATGGAAGTATCCTATATGAGTTATGACAATTGTATTCATTATTCAACAATTTTGGTTCTGCAAATAGCTCTATAGTCTATAGAAGATAAAGAATTACTAACGTTTGTGAATTAATAAGTCGATCAGAATGTCTTTATACATAGATAATTAGTATTACAAGTGTTGAAGTGCAGAATTCATTTTTTAGGAATAATAGGTCATGATACTTTTTACTAATTTATTTTTGAATTAACCATCAGGAAAGCTGGACTACCTGTTGGATACAAAGGATGTCAATTTCATAGGATAATCAAGGATTTTATGATACAAGCTGGTGATTTTCTAAAGGTTGGTTTTTTTCCATTCACAGATGCTTAAAATTCATTTTATTTTATCATATATTCACTACAGTGCTAATGTAGTTTTTACTGTTTAATGAAAATTATGCACTTAATCACTCAACTAACGTGGAAAGGGTTCATGGATTTATGTTTCAAATTTAGAATTATGTACTTGTTCGGAGAAAGAAACATCATGATACTAAAGTAATTTATTAAACGGAATTGGTTATAGTCAGCAAAGAAGAATCACAATAATTTAAAGGGGCGTATTTTTCTAGTTTCTACATCTTGTTGCTGACTTTAATATATAAAAATGGTATTTTGCTAACTTATGGTTAAGAGACCAACTTACTCTAAAAAAAACTACCAACCACCAACCACTTTACAGTGGTTATATTTAATTTGTGAAAATTAACAACTAAAAGCGGGTTTTTAACCATTATGGTTAGCAAAATCCTTAAACATTAAGTACTAATTTATTTTTATTATTATTTGCAGGGAGATGGGAGTGGATGTGTATCGATATATGGAAGTAAATTTGAGGATGAAAATTTCATTGCAAAGCATACTGGACCTGGTCTTTTATCAATGGTATGTATTTCTCATACTCATATATTAGTTACTTTACATATGCTGCTCTCTTTTTTATCTGATTGATTGTAAATATAGTTATATATACTTAATCGTATTTGGTTCTCTTGCTTTATAACTGTTGTACCTTTTAATTTTATCATTCATGACAAATTATAGTTTAGTAAGTTGAAAAATTAACACAGTTCTAGTTGACACACAATTTGTAGGTTTTATTGCTGAGTTAAAACACTAAACTTTTGGGGAATATAAGCAGTTCTACTTTATTTTTTTAATATCTATTGTGCTTCACACTTACACGTTATGCATTTTTTTTTTAATCTTTGGCAGGCCAACAGTGGACCAAATTCTAATGGGTGTCAGGTACTTCAGTTTTGTTATTAATTTCACTACAAGTATATACCATGTTTCTACTTTCTATTTATAATATAATGCCTTTTAATGGCAAAAATGTAAGTACAGGTTTTATTTACGCACTAATGTTTATTCTCTGTTTGCAGTTTTTTCTGACTTGTGCCAAGTGTGATTGGCTTGACAATAAGCATGTGGTATTTGGGGTATGATATTTTATTTCCTACACTTGTATATATCTGTTAGACTGAAGAAAAAAAGTCAAATGAACTAATGTAGGGTAAAAGTGGTAGGCAAAGTATAAGTAAGTTAATGGCATCATATTGGCAATATAGAATGCTATATTCAGGCTCCTAATACACAAAACACACCTTCTTGTTTGTAAATAACGGGAAAAATATCCCGCGCGTTCCAAAATGTATGTTATTTTTATATGAAATGAATTTTTTTTTAAATCTAAATCGGTTTTAGTTTATTATTTTTAATTTTATAAAATTATTTTAGCTCACCAATTACAAAAGAAAGTTACCAAAAATAAAATGTACAACTATTTTTAATTGTTATTCCAAAAACATAATTTTTTTCCAAAATAAACATTGCTAATGCTTCTACTACAAAAAATATTGACTTAAAACAAATTATGAAAAAAAACCCCATTATTTGAGCTTTTATGAAAAGTAAATCAAATTAAAGGGAGACATTCCAAATCAGAGAAGGAAGACGTAGCAAATATCTATGAGAATAAAATATAATAAAATTACTATTCATCAAAATGTTAAGACTTATAATTATCAGTTAAAGAGGTTTAGAGATAAAAAATTTGTTTTGTAAAGAAGTGAATATGAGAAGTTTATTTTAAATAAAAGAGTGAATGTTGTGAAATGATGATGTAATGATAATAATACTAATGGCATCGATTGATAATGATTTGATACAGAGAGTTATTGGTGATGGTCTATTGGTGGTGAGAAAGATTGAGAATGTGGCAACAGGACCAAACAACCGTCCTAAATTGCCCTGCATTATTGCAGAATGTGGTGAAATGTGATGATCAATGATTAGTCAAAGAAAACCTGCAGGGTCTGTGGCTACTTACTGTGGTTGAGCTTGAGCTAACTGGTGTGTTAAAAACATTGTTTGTGTTAATCACAAGGTCATATTTACTTGAAACATATGGCTCTTGTTATCCTGAATTCTAAACTTAGGACATTAAAAAAAAAAGGAATTATGGCCCTTGTATCTGCCCTGAATGACAGTTTTTCCAATTGGTATTTATGCAAAGAACCCATGTTTCGACCCTACTTTCCTTCCATCGATTCGCTTGGATTATGTTCAATCAAATACATATTAAATGTATCACAAGTGTTAGATAAAATTTCATTGTTTCTATGTTTCAAGTTCGAATAAAGGGGCCTTTTTGATAATTCCGTTTCGTCACTATGATGGTGACAAATAGGAATTTGGTGTGGTTTTTTAATTGAATTGAAAATGTCCAAACCTAAAGAACCTGATTCAAACGATCCGACACCCCTAAAACTAGCTACTTATGTGTTTCCTTACACTATAAGCACATCAAAATTCAAAACACTATTACTGGCTTATCGCTACCGGTTAAATCCTAAATACCCCTAACCAAAATAAGAAGGGACCACTTTGCATAACAGTGAAATTACAAGGACACTTTAGGTGAAGGTATATAACCCTCAATTTTTATTTCTTTTTTGAAAACGGCAAATGAAACAACGGAAACCTACTCGCAAACAGCGAGCACCCCGAGTTCGAGTTCCTTTACATGACAAATCCAGCTCCCATAGGGATCTACAGAGAAAAATCCCTCATAATTCTTTTAACCTATAAAATAATTGACATGTCCAATAATTTATTTTTTTAAACTTATTATTTAATTTAAATACTTATATTGATAAGTGAAAAAAAAGGATATACTCCCTCCGTCCCACAAAAAACTTCTCATTTCACCTTAAATTTTTGTCCCACAAAAAACTTTCCATTTCATATATTTGATGGGCTCCACATAATAAAATACTATTATTATTAAGGACCCCACCACTTACTATCCACTAACTATCTTTCTCTCTCCAAATCAATCTTATATTATAATCAAAATTATTACCAATGTCCCCACCACTAACTATCACCTTAAAACTTGTGCCAAACTCAAATGGGGATTTTTTTGTGGGACGAAGGGAGTAATATTCATCTCTCATTAACATTAGATACCTTATTTGGTATCGACTAACAAAAAGTTTTTTAAAAAAAAAAAGACATCTTTAAAGATAACTAAATTCTAGCACACTTTTTATATGTTTATATGATACTATACAAATATTATTTCGTACAAAATAAAATAATTATTGCACCATATAAGATAAAAAGGTTTGCCTAATCTATATCCTAAGGACATGAGACTAGAAGTATTAAATACATTTAAAAGTTATTATTTTTAGTGTTTCTAATATCATGACTTTAGGACATGAGTTAGATAAAATATGAGGTATAAAAATTACTCCCTCCGTCCCTAAATAAAGTTCTCATTTGTCTTGGGCACAAGTTTTAAGGAGAAAGTTAGTGGTGAGGTAATTGATAATAAATTTGATTAAAATATAAAGTTGGTTTGGAGAGAGAAAGATAGTTAGTGGATAGTAAGTAGTGGGGTCCTTGGTAATTATATTATTTTATTAAGTGGACCCATCAACTTGTGAAATGAGAACTTTATTTAGGGACAAAAATTTAAGGATAAATGGGAACTTTATTTAGGGACGGAGGGAGTACTATTTATCTTTAAACAATTAATCCTCTTACTTTATTATATTTACACAATAATCCCTCATTTATCCAAGGCATCATTTCCTGTGACATAAATACAGGCATACAGCAACCAAAACATCTCTTGGAAGAAAATCAGCCAAGCCACAGACACAGAAACACCGTATTGATCCGCCTCCTACTTCTTCCCCTCAGTTTCGTTCATTCAAGTGACGAATCAGAACTCAAGAAGAAATCGAAATGGCGTTTGCAATGAGGGTGAAAGTACCCCCAAATTCAGCCAATTTGGTTGAAGCTAGGCAACGAACCTTCGATTTCTTCCGTGCAGCTTGCAGATCTATTCCAGCGATCATGGATATATATAATCTATACGATGTTGTTAATCCTTCTCAGCTTCGCTCCACAATCGCTGCTGAAATCCGTAAAAACGCCCATATCACTAACCCTAAGGTATTTTTGTTATCTCATCTTGTGTTTAATTTCGTTTCTGTTGTTTTACATATTCGATAGAGCGAAAGAATTTTAGGATGGTTAAGGGTTTTGGGGGACTTAGAGGAGTGTTTCTCCCATTAGAAAATAGTAACTGTTCAACACTCCCTCTGTTCTAGAAATGGGATTAATTCGATGTTAGGTCAAACGGTAAATTATTAACTTTGAAATTGAAATGAGGATTTGAAACTATACGGTGGAAAGTATGAAATTTACAATACAATTGAGACAATTGATGCTATTATTGTCTGGACTTAGTGTTTTATCAATCTTGTATGTGAAATTTCTAGGTCTAAACTTGAAATTCAAATTGTGTTTGGGATGGAGAAACATCTTGAAATAGTTTAAACTTTTCTGAGTTAAATATGTTGAAAAAACTTATTTAACCCGATATGCTTCAAGTGTTCTGGAAACTAAGGCTTCTAAAATCATTCACTTACAACTTCAGTTCACATAATTTAGCATAACATTAGTCATTAGGCCAACAGGATGGTTAGTTTGTTACAAGGATGAAGCTAAAGAGGCAGGTTTTCTTACTTGAACAAATCATGTAGGGAGTTCATGAATCATATGATCTAAAAATGATGTTAGTTTGGTTGGTATGTTGGTTGCAGGTGATTGATATGCTGTTGTTCAAGGGAATGGAGGAGTTGAGCAACATAACAGAGCATGCAAAGCAACGACATCATATAATTGGTCAGTATGTTGTTGGCAATCATGGGCTTGTTCAAGATGTTGCCAACAAGGATGAGAATTTGTCCAACTTTCTCAAAAATTTCTACAAAACCAACTACTTCTAAACCACCCATCCCGTTTCAGTTTCAGTTCCAGTACCTTCCTTGCTTTGCTGCATTATGTTTTGTATTTTGTGTCCGTTTTTCAAATAAATACGTTTGTTATAATGGATTAATGGTTCTTGCTTTTCTCGTCTGAATAACAAACAAACACAGAACACCCTTTTGCTTATTGATTACAATCAAGCAACCTTGTTTTAAATTGTTTTATATTTTCAACTCAACATTTTGACATTTTATCCGGCTTTCCATACCATATCAATTAATTGTTCACGCGTGTTTGAACACTAATGAGTATCATTTCAAATACTCATAGTTTCTAGTGATATTTAGTAAACTTTAGTATTAGATATTGTTCAACAACAGAGGGGACTAACAAATTTTATAGAACATATCTTTAAGAGACCGGTGACACTATTAATTAACCTAAAAATTTTAAACTTTTACCAACTCATTGGCTAAAAACAAATCAAATTACTTTGTGGGATTGACAATGGACTTCGTAATAGCTATACTACATATTGAAGTGTTATACGTTACTTAAAGATGTGTTAATTGTTAAATAGAGATAAGAATTTGTTCTTGTTTATAAACTTAAAACTCTAATTGTCGTTTAATATACACAAAAGCTTGTGCCTTATATATACCCACCTTTAAGAATAAAAGATAGCAAGAAAGCCTCGTCAATTGCCTCAAATTATGATTAAAAAAAATCCTGCTCAACAAGTGTATTACATAAATTAACTAAATAAAAATTTGAAAACATTAATCTTTGTTATCTCTTGGGATGTTTAAATCCTTAAAAACAGGGCTATCGACCCCAACTCCCATTGCATTCAGACCATTATCCACATACAAAACTGTTCCTGTGATTGCTGATGCCAATGGTGATGCCAAAAAAGCAGCTGCATTTCCCACTTCCTCTGTTTTTTTTTAATCACATTTATTAATATTTTAATTGCAAAAAAAGGAAATTAAAATGAAGATTGTGTGCGACTGACTAACCTGCAGATAGTTCTTTCTGCAAAGGTGCATTTTCTGATGAATAATCAATCATCATATCAATGAAACCAATAGCTTTTGCAGCACGGCTTCTTAATGGTCCTGTTACAACATAACATAATTAATAACATTTAAATAAATAGTGTTAACAAGTAAAATAAATAATAAATAAAGAAACAGAAAAATTGCAAGTTTACCAGCAGAGATAGTGTTCACCCTCACCCTGTGTTTTCTTCCAGCTTCAAAAGCCAGTACCTACATAAGTAACATAACAACCAATCATGATTAATAAAGAACCACTGTTGAGAAATAGAATATAATAAAAAATAAAATAAAAACTAACTTTTGTGTCACTCTCTAAAGCAGCTTTGGCTGAACTCATACCTCCACCATATCTGCATAATAAAAGTAGAATTAAGGAACCATCTATAAGAATTACAGGTGGCAAAATTGGCGGGTGGGTAATTTTTTTGTCTAAGATTTCAACTTTTGTAAAAATAACCGTTGTCAAAAATCACGAAAAAGTTATATTATCTGAATAAAATTAGAAGGTTTTATGCATTAAATATACATTCTGGCGACTTTGGACTTGTTTAATTACCCTGGAATGATCCTCTCAGAAGCAATGTAGGTCAGAGATATTGAAGCACCACCTGAAACATAACATAAAATTATTAAAATATTGAGTATGGATTTTAGTTATAATAATAAATAATTTGTTGGATATATGTACCAGGGTTCATTATTGGGACAAAATGTTGGAGCAAAGATACATAAGAGTAACTGGATGCAGAAATGGCTGTAAGATATCCGTACCTTGATGTTTCCAAAAGAGGTTTTGTAACCTGCATGCATGCCCATGTTAATAATCATATACCCACTTCAAAAACACAAACACAAATCCAAACACATATAATATACCTCGGGTCCATTAGCTAGTGAATGCACAAGAATATCAATGCTGCCAAAGTCTTCTTTTACAGATTCAGCGACTTCCTGCAAAACATAAATAATAATAATAATAATAATAATAATAATAATAATAATATAAATAATAATACACAAATCAGTTACTAACTTACTATGAAATAATAAGACTCGATTGTCACACAAACAAGTTGTTTATGAAAAATTAAACCTTAATAAAAAGATGAAGCAAGATGATGATTAGTAAGGAATTCATACCTTAACAGTCCACTTTGATGATCCTGCATAACGTTTGTTTGATTTTATCTGCACAATTTATAGGATAAATATGTATATACATATATGTATACAAATTACATAACATTTTTCATGGGAGGGAATTAAACCTACATCTTCAGGTACGTCTTCAGGACTATCAAAAACTGCATCTAAAGGATAAACTTTAGTAATTTCCATCAAAGATCCATCTGGCAACCTAAAAAAGAACAAAATGCATTCATTCATCAGTTGAAAAAATCACAATATTTACTTTTTTGAGATGATTTTGAAGACACTTACACACGTGATTCATCAAACTTTCCCCTTCGAAGACTGGTCTCAAATATGTTTAGTGCCTATAAAGAAACCAACATTCATCAACAAAAATACTAAAAGTTACCCAACCTCTAAAATCTAAATTAAGAATAACTAAAAGATTTTGCTTTAATTACTAAAAGTTAAGATGTACATAGTTTTACAAACATAAAATATGCACAAGAGTTAAATAAAATAAAAATAAAAATAAAAATAATTAATTTATAAGATCTAGATTAAGTGACTTACTGGGACCCACGTGCCAACAAGGATTTCAGCACCAGCAGCTGCTAGAGATTTTGCAATTGCCCATCCATATCCATTATCATCTGCTATACCAGCAATGAATGCTCTCTTGCCTGCAAATTATTATTTTAAATTATATAATTTGACATGCTAATTATATATTAAAGAAAATGTAACCCAACCCATTTAACAAGAACACTTGCTTGGAAATCTAGCTATCTTTCACATTAAGATTACATAAATCGTTACATTACATGGAAAAAAAGTATCCCCATAAATCTAACCTCTGAGATCAATAGGCAATCCAGGAAGGGGTTTTGTGTCGTTGGATTCGGACATTGCTTTTGTGACCATTCGATTAAATTTCACAGCATTTGATGTAATATTTTGAGATATTAATTGTGTTGAAGAAATGTGACAAAAGCTCTTAAGCTTCATCCATGATTTCTCTCTAATTCCACTACAAACAACTGCAATGTTTGACTTCGACTTTGATACATCACACGAACTAAAGCTAAAAGTCAAGGGCTTTGCTATAGCAGCATGCATGCTTGAAGTTGCAGTTGCCATTTCACTAAAATTATATCAAGAAACTGCGTAAATTTAGAGATTATTAGGCAAAATGAAAATAAAATCCAACATTATCTTAATTTTACGGTTTTAACATATCAAACAATTTTAACATGAACAGCAACTGAATATAAAATCTTAAAACCCAAAACAACTAAATACAAATCTGCAAACTTTACTTAATTAAGACCTAAAAAATCCACAACAAATTATAGATCATAAAACCCACAAAAACTAAAGCAAAACTACAATCAATCCAAAAGGTAGTTTGATCAATGCACCAAATCTGAAGTACTATTGACGATTACAAACAAAATCGAGTGTCACTCACCTATTTGATCGACCAAATTCTTGAACAAAATGTTTTCTACCTGTGTGTGTGTGGCTAGATGATTTATAAGGGCTCGATATAAACTAAGCTGGGTTTCTTTCTTTGTGGGTGCCGTTGGGAAGCTTAGGAAGTACCGAAACAAGCGAGTTCTGTCGCTTTATGATTTATATATTACGGATATTGGGCCAGATTTTGCCTAATGGGTTCGTTCGTTCGTTTCAAAAACGTATACATAGAGTAGATATTTTCACCTAATATTTTCAAAAGAAAAGAAAATCTCGTTTCCCTAAAATGAAGCCATAGGGTAAATACGAATTTATGTTTAAATAGAAATAATTAGTTCACTGAATTAATGTTATCATATATCTTTAGTGTATATATTAGAAATATTATTTGTTTTAATTTGTGTCCTAAGTTATTCTCACTTATCAAAAAAATTATTAAAATAAAGGACAATATGAGATTTTTTTTTAATGAATTACATATATTATATTGTGTGAATAACAATCTTTATATATAATAAACAAAAGGTTTAAATTCACTTGTCAATTTTTAAAGCCACATGGCAACTCCTAAAGTCACATGTCATATTTAAAGCCACATAAGTGCCACGTCATGTGTTCATAAATTTGAACTTTCAACAATGTCCACCAGGTGTTCGATAAAATGCTCAACTTAATCCCATAGTTTTTTTCTCTTCCTTTACTGTAGAATTGGTTAGTGTTATTTTAACTTGTGATAAATTAAGCAAGATTGTTTCACTGAATTTGTTTAATAAATGGATTTCTCTGCTCGGTGACGAATCCAGTTCATACTTGATTATGTTAAGGTTAACATATCACAAAGATTAAATGGATTTTTCAACTATTATTGAAAGAAATTTTTATGAAATTATGTTAAGGTGGTTCCAATACTGTAAATTCACTACACTTTTGGGAGCGAACCAACGTTTGTTTTGATTCAATTGCATGCACTACTGTAAATTCACTACAAGAAATAAGCCTTTTTCATGAATATTATGTTATTTTACAATTATTTAGCTGAAGCATTTTCGATTTCATAAAAATTGGTCAACTATGAATCGGTTACACCTTAATTTATGCTACATTAATTTCTAAACATCGGTTATGGAAAAGGTTTCGGAATACCGAAATTATGGTCTTACATATTCTCATTTAAGACATTTCATTAGAATTTAATTTATTAAAAACTTAAGACGTTACTAATTCAGTTACGAATGGTTATATATGCTACTCCGTCCGCCATTACACAATACCAGCAATATTCTTCCATCTATCATTACAATTGACGGGTCATATTTACCAGATTAGTCTTATTAAATAATTATTTTGACATTAATATATGCATTTAGATAATTTGTTGATTGTAGTTGAGGTTCCAAAAGTTTTGGTTATGTGTTTTTTTCAAATTTTATATGTAAATTTATGGTTATTCTTGCAGCCTTTAGTGGACAGTGGAATAGGTCAGTAACCCGTTTGGTTCCTGAATTCATGGATCCAACACTTGGTTATTTTTATGGTTATCCATTTTATTATGGAAATACTGCTGAGTGGGAAGACTATTTTAGATACTTGAACCCTGAATTAGTTAATTTGGCTCATGTATATATTTTTTTCATTCTACCCTATTTTTTAGTTTGTAGAAAATCAATTTTTATATAGATACATATGTTAATATATGCCCACATGTGTATTTCAATTTGTTGGAGACTCAAACGTAAATAGTTATTCTGACAGTTAAAGATCTTTTGCATGGACACTCTATAAGCACTTGCATATATGAGATGAATCTTAAAGATCTCAAGTCTCACATTCCTATTATGGCGGCTGTGTATCACTGTTTCACCAACTGGTCATAGGGATGTTTAAGAAAGCATATTTAGAGGGAACCTAACCAAATCGGTTTAACTGTGTTGTTTAAAACTGGTGATGATATACTTTCATGTTAGTCGATATCAATTATAGCAAAAATAGGATGTTGAGCAAAGTCTGAGGCATGTTCCTAATGGAATTGAAAATATATGTATTCTATTATCTCATCATCCGTTATAAACTTTTACATTTTATACATTTTCTGTTATGGTCTTTTAAACTTTACGTTGTAAATTAATAGTTATCAATAAATGTTTTATTCTTTGTTGTACATTGCATCATATTCAAAGTTATCAAATATTTTGTTATTTGATTATTATCTTTTACGTTTACAATAAATTAGTTTAATACTAATAAATATTCAAATGGTTATACAAATTTAATAACAAAACTGAAAAAAAATATTTTATAAGCCGCCCGTGATTCATCACGGGTTATAGGCTAGTATAATATATGCAAAAGTATTAGGCATAAATAAGACTGGGCAGACACACCTCCGTCGTCCCCGAGCACGAGACGTCCTACCCCGTTACACATCCCTTGTCGACGCGTCCTGATGGGTAATTCAGTCACGTAAGCAATCGTTGTGGGTCGCATCTTTTAGAAAAGAAGAGTGTTGATTTTAAAGGTAAATGAGTTTGGTAGTCTGATGATGAGTTTTTTCATTATGAACGACACCTAATGTACACTATATTGTCCACTTACGAAATTTAAATGCACGGAAAATATCTTAATTTTATACTTTTACTACTAGGTTAAGTTTTTGTATGTGTTTGCGCCGACAACACAAATATAGCCTTTTATAATGGGAATTAGTTTTCCTACCACAATTTTTGATACCTACCACATTATACAACTATTTCTGCAAACTGTACAAGTGTATAATACACATATTATGGTATAATGCTTAAAAGACGTGGTATGAAAATCACTCCCTTTTTATAATACCTTCCATCGACGAAGCACTAATCCCAAAAAAACCCCATTTCCAAATACCTCCATTGTTAACAATGGTGAGTTTCACTGTTACGAAAGGATCTACCGTTGAAGTAAGGAGAGACGAACCCGGATTCTATGGTGCATGGTACGCAGCCACCGTCGTCGATATACTTGAAGCTTCTCCCACCAAAAAAAGCTCATCCAGCAAAAAGGAAAAAGACATTAAGAAAGCGGGGTATCTAATTAAGTACGATACGTTGTTTGAAGACGAAAATTCGGGTGAGCATGTGACTGAGCTCGTTGACCCTTCGTCCGTACGACCATTACCTCCGGTGATGGTGGACGATGATGGTGGTGGTGATTTTGAGGTGAATAACGTCATTGATGCAAACTATAAAGATGGGTGGTGGACTGGTGTGATAGATAAGGTGATTGTCGATGGTAAAAATAAGAAATTTGTTGTTGCGTTTGAAAACCCTCATGAGGAATTTGAGTTTAACAAGTCTCTGTTGCGACCTCACTTTGACTGGGTTGACGGCGGTTGGGTTGTCCCAGAGAAGAAGGTAAATTTCGCTTTCGACCTCAACTAGGGTTTTCAATTAATTTCTGTCTTTACTGCGAAGATTGATATGATTTTAGGGTTTTTGCGTGGCTGAAAGAACTCACTCTGGATTTAATTTAGGGTTTTAGTGGAAACCGTGTGGAAATTTACAAAAATCGAGATGTAATAAGCATGTGTCATTTTGAACAAATTTAGGGTTTTAGTTGTTGCAGATGACATTGAATAAAATTATCGTTTTAAAAAATCTTTATAATGATATGGATATTGCCTTCAAATCTTAAAATGAATTTATTCAACTTGAAGGAAAAATGTGTCCAGAGTCAAAATGGTGTTTGACTGAAAAAGTCAAATGGTATGTATTTGTTTAGCAGGCAGCTAAGCAGGAACTGGGTGAGAAAAATAAATCAGAGTCAAATACTGATGCTCACTCAGGTTTCACTACACCATTAAAAGGAACTCTTCCTACTGATTTAGAGAACCAAATTGTGGGCCCCAAAGTTTATACTAAAAAGAGAAGTTGTTTACAAAAAGAAATTGTGAGTTGAATCTCCATATTCAGTTGGTTGTTACTTTTTAATTAATGATTTTGGATTTGTTAATTGTTGTTATGAATGGATTTTAAGTTATCAACTGTAACATGTGCAGGAAAGGAATAGTGAGATGGTTGGTAAAGTGAACGGTTCAGTAGAAGAAGCTTCACGTGGTAAAAGATCACAGTCCTCAACAGGTGTGGGAAACATTAGGCTGCATATGTTTTATACCTGTTTAGTGGGCCGGGTTTGTTCCAAAACGGGTCAAAATAGGTTTCGATTGAAACATACCGGGTCATGTCGGGTTGACCCGCCAACACTTATTGTCCGTTTTATTTATTTATTTTTTCTCTTATGGGCTAATGTGATAAAATAGCAATATAATTTAGCCGGTGGTCTATTTTGTCAATGTTAACTTTTTGAGGTCCATTTTAGTGATTATAAGTTTTTAGCGCGCCTACTTTGGTAATTAAAGCTTTTTTGGGGCCCCTATTTTGGTAATCAAAAGAAGTTTTTAGGCCTTATATTTGTTTCATTTTCCAACACTATATTCACCTAAATAGGCTGGTTAAAAACTTGTAAATTTGTAATTACAAAAATGGGCCTCAAAAGCTTGTAATTACAAAATGGACCTCAAAAAGTTATAATTACCAAAAACCGAACCTCACCTAAAGTGTATTACTACTTTATGGGATTTACCTTTTTTTAATACTGGGTAGCTGTTATTTACAACAATAATTTGTGTTTTTTTTAATAATATGATTTAAAAGGTAGTATGCATTAATAGTAGATGTTGGCTGACACAACCATTTCCTTTAACCACGTTTCCTTGTTTGACCTATTTTGTACCGTTCATAAGTAATAAAGTAAATGAAATGAAATTACAATATCTGTCGGTCGAATCTACATTTATGATCACTTGTTCCCTTTACACTAAATAGTTGATGATTAATAAGTAATAAAATGTAATGTTGATGTGGATTATGGTATTAGGTAGCAAGGGAAACAAAAAAACTAAGGTGCCTGTGATGGAAGCAAGTGGATCTCAAGCTATTAATCAAAATCCGGTTCTTGTGGATCAAGAAATGATCACAACTGTAAGCATTTTTTCTTATCAAATGCTCAAAAGGAGCAATTTAATTTAGAAAACTAAAATCTAGATTAATGTTGAATTTACAGCAGGGAAAAAAATTAATATAAAAGTTTGAAATATTATGAGACATAGAATAATGCTTGTTTGTAACAGGAAACTTTTAGCAACAAGAAGCAGAAAAAGAGGGGAAGACCAGCAAAGTTAAAGTTTCCGGTTACAAGACCAAATGGTGTACAACAAGGTACAACTTTAAATTCTATAAGACAAAATGGGGTTCTGGCTGTAATGGATCATTTTTTTTATATTAAATAATTGATGCATTTAATTTATATTTGTTTTATAATTACAGTCTTCATTTAAATAGATTTATGCGCTATAAATAACTGGAGTGTTAGATAAGATACATAAACTGTATAACGTTAATTAGGTCACACTTTGGGTGACCCACTTACAGATAAACTTGGATAATTAAGTTTGTTCATCCTGATCTGTTAGTCTGTTAGAGAGAAGGCATTACTTGACGTTAAATGGGTCTCAATTTCTAATATTTATATTTATTTTCTTATTTTGTAACTTTTAATTCTATTTTCTTTTGACTTGCTTAGGAAGTTCCTGCCCAACTAAACCGCATGTTGGACCAGGTGGGGCACTAAATCAAGCCATGGCCAACAATACTAATGAGCCAAATGGCGGGACCACCAGCGAAGAATGGCCTTTTATGAAGCATTCTCCAGTGTGGGCTGCCATTGAATCTCAAGAATCATACCAAAAACCACCTCAAAAGCCACACTTTTCTCCCTTGAAAGAAATCAATGAAGATGTTCGTGAGGGTTTTGCAATAGCTCGCATGGTCACATTTGCAAACATGTTTCAAAGGATTTCAAATTTACAACTAAGCGACCCAAACGAGACAATCAGCAACAGTTTGGAAACGTTAGCCGACTTGGAGACCCACGGGTTTGATGTGAAGCGTTTGCGGGCCCGTTTAAACGAGTTGCTCCGTCGGAAATTGGAAGTGGAACAAGATAAGGGTGAGTTGAAAAGGGTTGAGGAAAGTTTTGTCAAGTGTAAGGTTGAAAAGTGTCAAGTATATGACAAGATAAAACAGCTTAAACTGAAGATGAAGGAGTTGGAACAAGAAATGGAGGAAAATGTGAAAATGAAAGATGTCAAAGATGGCCAAGTTACGCTTTTGCAATTAAGTTTGCATCTTGTTGCCAAGAAAATTGTAGATTCGGAGCTTGCATTTGAAAAACTTAAAGCCACCCCTTTCTAGGCATTGCTATTACTAGTGTTTTCTACGTTTGTAGCTATCTGACTTTGCTTCAGTTTCGTGGTAGGTTGAATATGTATTGAACTTGTACTAACCCTCGTATTTCTATCCTAATGTAAAATATTTCTGGAAATTGCATGCTGTTTTTATATATGTCCACCAACTTGAACCCTTAACCACTTTATATGTTAGTCCCCTGACTAAATGTAGTTAGATTTGATGTTCAAATAGCTATTGTTGATGATATATCTTAACTCATACAACTATCTATAGAAATTCTTCAGCCGCTAGCTTGAAGAATGCAAGTCAAGTCAGCTGCAAAAGAAAATATAATGTTTTTATCTAAAGACGAAGATAAGAAGAATATTATCCGGCTAGTGTTGAACTAACTGGTAGTACAAGCAACTATAGAAGACTTAACGTGGGAACTTTATCCTCTCCCGCTTAAAGCACTCATTGGGATCTTCAAAACTAATATAGAAAGATCATTTTGTCCCACATTACCTACAAAGCATTGTCAACTCCTAATACGGTCAAAGTACACGCGAAATATACTTCCATTTACTATTTGTTAGTAAGAAGGTACAAAGTTGCAAAGACAAAAGACATTGGTATGACATTCGAACACGCACATTAAATGTTTTCATCTACGTCAACGAATCGTAAGCCAACACGTTGATAATGTCCACATACTATAAATAATGGAGTGTTAACATGCTTTCATAGCACAAGTGTACAAGCACAAAACTTGTACAATCATGATAAATATTGGAGTGTTAACATGTGATCAAATTAATGACTCAGAGTATTAAATTGATTATTTTGCCAAGTTTAGGGTACCATACTGCACCTTTAATAATTCAGGGTAGTAAAGACCTAGTTAGCCAAATTCAAGGTATTAATATACATTTTGGCCTAAATTAAATGGAGTAATTAGAATGAATGGGTCTCACACCTTTTACTATTTTGTTGTTTTTTCTAAATGGTGAAAATGTTAAATATAAGAAGATGACAAAAATGAATGGACCCCACAATTTTAGTGACGTTTAAACTTTAAATATGGATAAGTAAGGGTAAATGAGTATTTTTAAATACTATAAAAACATACCAAATAATGTAAATTATTAAAGTGATTCACTTATTTTGCAACACACCGAAAATGATACTGGTTCGCTTATTTTGAAAGGGAACTGATTAATATACCACAAAAAGTTATATACATACCTCAAATTTATGTTATCAATGCATACAATACAACTCTATCAATACATGATTGTGGTATGCAGATCACTTCCTATTTTGAAACGGAGGAAACATAGTTTACTCGGGTGTTGATATGTACAGAGCAATCTTTAGTTATGTGGAGCAATTTTATGTAAATAGACAAAAATACTTTTTCTTTTCTTTAATCTCCCCTACCAATGTTTCTCTCTCTCTTCAAACATTCTGTTAATTTCTTTCATTTCTTTCTCTCACTTCCATCAAAACCCACCATCAAAATTTACCTTCTATTTCAGCTACTTTTCAGGCCGAGAGAGAAAGAAATAGAGCCGGAAATTAAAAGATATAATTGTACTTTGATATAAAATTATTTACATAATAAAATCGAATCAGCTCCTAATTTACCCCTACAAAAACAATCATCAATGAATAGTACTCCCTCCGTCCCACAAAAAAGTTCCCATTTCTAACAAAACTTTTGTCCCATAAAAAAGTTCTCATTTCTCACATTTGATTGGCTCCACATAATAAAATATTATTATTCTTAAGGACCCCACTACTAATATCCACTAACTATCATTCTCTCTCCAATCAAACTTTATATTTTAATCAAAATTAATACCAATGACCCCACCACTAACTACCATCTAAAAACTTGTGCCAAGATGAAATGGGAACTTTTTTGTGGGACGGAGGGAGTAATAAATAGAGCCTTGACGTCGGAACGCTGCATCGCTATAAAACGGCCCGGAACGCAGATATAGACCCAAAATCATCTTTTACCTCCCAATCCCATCAATGAAGCACTAACCCCAAAAAAAACCCCATTTCCAAATCCTTCTCAGTTGTATTGTTTCTGTAACCATGGTGGGTTTCACTGTGACGAAAGGATCTACTGTTGAAGTAAGCAGTGACGAACCCGGATTCTATGGTGCATGGTACGTAGCCACCATCGTCGATATACTTGAAGCTTCTCCAACCAAAAAAAGGTCATCCAGCAAAAAGAAAAAAAACATTAATAAAGTGGGGTATTTAATTAAGTACGATACGTTATATGAAGACGAAAATTTGGGTGAGCATTTGACTGAAGTCGTTCATCCTTCGTCCGTACGACCATTACCTCCGGTGATGGTGGAGGATGGTGGTGATTTTGAGGTGAATGACGTCATCGAAGCACACCATAGAGATGGGTGGTGGGCTGGTGTGATAAAAAAGGTGATTGTTGATGGTGAAAATAAGAAATTTATTGTTGCCTTTGAAAACCCTCATGAGGAATTTGAGTTTAACAAGTCTCAGTTGCGACTTCACGTTGACTGGGTTGACGGCGTTTGGGTGGTCCCACCGAAGAAGGTACATTTTGCTTTCGACCTCAGAACTTCTGATTGCATGTTTTATTTCTGTTTTTACTGCAAAGGTTGATATGATTTTAGGGGTTTTGCGTGGATGAAGGAATTCACTCTGGCTTTAAATTTAGTGGAAATCATGTGGAAAATTGCAAAAATCGAGATGTAATAAGCATGTGTCATATTGAACAACTTTAGGGTTTTAGTTGTTGGAGATGACATTGAATAAATTATTGATTTAAAAAAAAAAAATCTTTATAATGGTGTTTGACTAAAAAGTCAAAATGGTATGTGTTTGTTTGCAGACAGCTGAGCAGGAATTGGGTGATAAAAATAAATCAGAGTCAAATACTGATGCTCACTCAGGTTTCACTACACCATTAAAAGGAACTCTTCCTACTGATTTAGAGAACCAAATTGTGGGCCCCAAAGTTTATACTAGAAAGAGAAGTCGTTCACAAAAAAAAATTGTGAGTTGAATTTCCATATTCAGTTGGTTGTTACTTTTTAGTTAATGATTTTGGATTTAGTAATTGTTGTTATGAATGGATTTAAGTTATCAACTGTGCAGGAAAGGAATGGTGAGATGATTGGTAAAGTGAGCGATTCAGGTACTGATAGCAAAAATAGAAATATGGATTCAGTAGAAGAAGCTTCACGTGGTAAAAGATCACAATCTTCAACAGGTGGGGAAACATCAGGTTGCATATGTTTTATACACGTTTAGTGGGTCGGTGTGTTACATAACGGGTCAAAATAGGTTTCATGTCGGGTTGACCCGCCAAGACTTTTTGTCCGTTTTATTTATTTATTTTTTATTTTGTCTGCACATGTGATAAAATAGCAATATAATTTAGCCGGTGGTCTGTTTTGTAATTTTAAGTTTTTAGCATGCCTATTTTGGTAATTAAAGTTTTTTTTTATCCCTGCTATTTTGGTAATTAAAAGAAGTATTTAGGCCTTATATTTGTTTCATTTTCGAACACTATAATCACCACAATAAGCGGGGTAAAAACTTGTAATTACAAAAATGGACCTCAAAAATATGTAATTACAAAAATCGACCTCAAAAGCTTTTAATTACCAAAACCGACCATCAACTAAAGTATATTGCTATTTTATGGAATTTGCCATTTATTATTACTAGTTAGATGTTATTTATGATTACAAAAAACAATAGTGTTATAATAATAATTTGTGTTTTTGAATAAAACGATTTAAAAGGTTGTATGCATTAATAGTAAATGTTGGCCGACACAACCATTTCCTTTTAGCTATGTTTTCTTGTTTGACCCATTTGGTACGTTTGAGATGAACATAACTCAAATCGTACCATTCATGAAATAAATAGTGGATGAAATATAACATATAAGTAATAAAATGTAATTTTGATGTGGATTATGGTATAGGTAGAAAGGGAAACAAAAAAGTTAAGGTGCCTATGATGGAAACAAGTGGCGGGACCCGCAGCGACAACCAACAAGAATGGCCTTTTATGAAGCATTCTCCATTTTGGGCTGCCATCGAATCTCAAGAATCATTTCAAAAATCACCTCAAAAGCCACACTTTTCTCCCTTGAGTGAAATCAAACAAGATTTTCGTGAGGGTTTAGCAATAGCTCACATGGTCACATTTGCAAACATGTTTCAAAGGATTTCAAATTTACAACTAAGTGATCCAAACGAGATAATCAACAATAGTTTGGAAACATTAGCTGACTTGGAGACTCACGGGTTTGATGTGAACCTTTTGCGGGCTCGTTTAAACTGTTGGAAGTTGGAAGTGGAGCAACATAAGGGTAAGTTGGAGGAATATTTGTAAACTGAAGATGAAGGAGTTGGAATAACAAATGGCCAAGAAAATCATAGAATCGAAGCTCGTTTTTTGAAAAACTTAAAGCCGCCCCTTTCTAGCATTAATTACTACTACTAGTGTTTTGTACGCTTTGACGTTTGTAAATATCGTCCGACTTTGATTCAGTTTCGCGGTAGGTTGAATATGTATTAAACTTGTACTAACCGTCGTATTTCTATCCTAATGTAAAATATTTCTGTAAATTGCATGGTGTTTTTATACATGTAGAACAACTTGAACTTTAAAGAGCTCTTATAAAACCCCTCGTGTTAAAGAAATCGGCTATAAAGAATTCAGATGCATAAACAGACTTGTATATTAAAGAACATTTGACGCTTTTTCTTTATAGCTAAATTTTACCTTTTACCCATTTAACCCATTTTCATTTTCATTTGAATCAATTGAAATTGACACTTCTAGTAACACTAGTCTTTTAGCTGTAAGTATAAAGCATTATATTTTGAAATAATGAATACAAAAAATACTCGAAAAGCACTTCTGCTATTGACATATTCAACATTTAGTTTATTTAGAAAATTGTCACGATTAATCTCGACCAAAAAATTTCTTTGATGGCTAAACTCTCAATTTTCTGAGATTAATAATACAAATGCAAATGATGAGATATATATTGAGAAAGTTAAAAAAAATATAACAGTATTTCGAGAAAATTAATATAAATGCTAACATGTCCATCTTCCAGAAACACCGATAAAGGCCCTAATCCATTTTCCAGAAACACTCATGTTTATGGTCAATTCAACTTACCAACTTTAAGATTGATATTGAAAAGAAAAAGAAAAGAGTTGAGATAACTAGATACAAATAGTACCAACAATAAGGATTAGTAAATGTTGCCATACCCAATAAGGGGATGTTTGTATGGGCGGTTAAACTGATTATGATTCTGATTATCTGATGATTTAGGTTCGAAATTCTCATATTAATGTAATGAGGTAAGGAGTTGCTATAAAAATATTGATTATTGAGATGAATGTAACATTACTTAATTTCAAACCTCACCGTTCGAATAATTTTTTTAAACGTGATAGCTTGTCCAAATTGAGAGAATATCAAGCATGGAATAACAAACTGCATTAAATAATAAAATAATTAGTTTATACCATAACTTGCTTTTTAAATATATTATATGAAAAAAATATACTACAAATTATCATCAAGATTAATCAACCCTAACACTAATTAGGATTAATTGCAAACTAACTTTGGTTTGATTTCTATTTATTTCCACTCAAGAAAATCTTAAACTTAAAAACAAGAAAAAGAAAAACATTTAGGGTGCCCAATATAAAAACCAGGCTAAATTTTTAGTTTCTATATGCAATTAACCCTATATATAACAATTTTATAGTTTTTTTTATAACTTCAAACCACTGTATATGTTAGTCTTGTGACTAAATGTAATTAGATTTGATGTTCACATGGCTATCGCTGATGAGTCATCAACAACTACTGTATTTTTAAACTCATACAAAAGAAGATGAAATATTCTTATCTAAGGCTGAAGGATGAAAATAATAAAAAGACTATCCAGTTAGTGTGGAACTTGCTAGTAGTACAAGCAACTATGGAATACTTAACATGGAAAAGAGTCATGAGACTGAAACCTTATCCTGTCCTAGTTAAAACACTCACTCATATCTTTAAAACTGAAATAGAAATATCCTTTTCAGATATCATTAAATGTCGCCCATTACCTACAAAGCATTGTCAACTCCTAATACTGTCAAAGTACATGCAAATTATACTTTGAATTACTATTTATCAGTAGATAGGTGCAAAGTTGCAAAAACAGAAAACATAGGTACGACTTTCGAACACACACACTAAATTTTTTCCTAACGAATCGTAAGTCGACACTTTGATAAAGGAAAAACATATTTCCACGAGTTATAAATAGTGAAGTGCTTACATGTTTTAATAATACAAGTGTACAACACACCACAATGGTGATAACACTTCAAGAACTCTTTTTGAATAGTTCCTTTGTACGGGCACATTCTATGAGAGTGTTTATCTTGAATTTACTAAATTAAAGTAATTGTGCAAGATAAGCCATCAACGAGTAAGTCTCGTTGATAACTCTCTTGAGCGCGTGTGAGCAATGTGTGTCATTTGAGCGCACTTAGTGTCAACTCAAGTATAAAGTTTTAGAAGAGTTTGCTCTCTATATAATCTGCAACTCTATATTGTAATAGGTTGTTTAACTTTATAAACACTTAATCCTTGAAACCATTGTGTCCGTTTATTGTTGGGATCCAACAGTACAAAAAAAATACTACCCAATAGTACAAAACCTGGATAAATGAAAAAAAAAACATTTTAATAAAGAGTGTTATTTCACATATCAGATATGAATAATGAAAATCGAACGGAGAAGTCGAAGTAAAGGAATGAAGCTTCTTGGAAGCCGATGGAGATGTAGAATTCAACAATGTTTGCAGGTCTTCAAAGAAAGATATCTTCCAAACACAATCGCAAACATTGTTTGTTCATATTGTTATAGTGGTGGTAGCAGTGGTGGAATGGGGTGACGCAAATTAAGGTAGTAGTAGTTTGTATAATTAAGGTCTAATGGGCAGGAAAACAAATAAAAGAAGATATAGAAAATGACACGGGGATTATTAAAATGATATGGACCAAGGCCATTGGGTATGGGCCAATGACGTTTGCAGGGGGTGATTTGGCAATGGCAACAGCGTGATCATGGGTGGAACACCATTTCCCCCCAACACCGTGGGAGGTTGGCGTGGTGGAGGAAGCATGCAGACCACGGGAGGCCACGGGGTGTGGGGGTTGCTTTTTGATTGATGGTGGCTTGTGATTGGGTGGTGGATATTTTCATTTTAAAATTTAATGGAATAAAATGGTGTGGTGTGGTGGGTATTTCCTAGAGATGATGTGGTGTGATAGTGGTGTAGTTGCTGAGGTGACATGAAAATTTGGCGTGGAGTGTGTTAACCATACCCCATAACCTAATAGATAGATTTTGAAATTTGATAAAAATAAATAAATAATACGGGAGTATACGATGGAAGAATATACTGTATAATGTACCCCCAAAAAAACACTCATCACTAAATAGAGCCTATCATCACGGGTCTGACGTCGGGACGCTGCATTGCTATAAAAACGTCGCAAATACAGCCCCAAAATCATCTTTTTGATACCTCCCATCCCATCAATGAAGCACTAATATCAAAAAACCCCATTTCCAAATCCCTCAGCTGTATTGTATCTGTAACAATGGTGGGTTTCACTGTTACAAAGGGATCTACTGTTGAAGTAAGCAGTGACGAACCCGGATTCTATGGTGCATGGTACGTAGCCACCATCGTTGATATACTTGAAGCTTCTCCAACCAAAAGGTCATCGAGCAAAAAGAAAAAAAACATTAAGAAAGCGGGGTATTTAATTAAGTACCATACGTTGTATGAAGACGAAGATTGGGGTGAGCATTTGACTGAGGTCGTTGCCCTTTCGTCCGTACGACCATTACCTCCAACGATGGCGGAGGATGGTGGTGGTGGTGGTGATTTTGAGGTGAATGACGTCATCGATGCAGACCATAGAGATGGGTGGTGGATTGGTGTTATAAAGAAGGTGATTGTCGATGGTGAAAATAAGAAATTTGTTGTTGAGTTCGAAAACCCACCCGAGGTATTTGAGTTTAATGCGTCTCAGTTGCGACCTCACGTTGACTGGGTTGACGGCATTTGGGTGGTCCCTCCGAAGAAGGTACATTTCGTTTTCGACCTCAATTTATTTCTGTTTTTACTGCAAAGATTGCTATCATTTTCCATGGCTGAAAGAACTCACTCTGGCTTTAAATTTAGGGTTTTAGTGGAAGCCATATGGGAATTAACAAAAATCGAGATGTAATAAGCATGTGTCCTTTTGAACAAATTTAGGGTTTTAGTTGTTGGAGATGACATTGAATAAATTATTGAATTAAAAAAACTTTATAATGTTACAGAAGAAGCGATTCGTAGATGATGATTAATTCTTGCCTTGAAATCTTAAAATGAATTTATTCAACTTGAAGGAAAAATGTGCCTACAAAAGTCAAAATTGTGTTTGACTAAAAAGTCAAAATGGTATGTATTTGTTTTGCAGACAGCTGAGCTGGAATTGGGTGAACAAAATACATCAGGTTTCACTACACCATTAAAAGGAACTCTGCCAACTGGTTTAGAGAACCAAAGTATAGGCCCCAAGGTTTCTCCTAAAAAGAGAAGCCGTTCACAAAAACAAATTGTGAGTTGAATTTCCATATTCCGTCAGTTGTTACATTTTAATTAATAATTTTGGATTTATTAATTGTTTTTATGAATGAATTTTAAGTTATCAATTGTAACATGTGCAGGAAAGTAATGGTAAGATGGTTGGTAAAGTGGACGGTTCAGGTACGGCTACTCGTGGTAAAAGATCACAATCTTCAACAGGTGGGGGGAAATGTGATAATAATTTGTTTATTTCTTCTTTTGTGTGAAAATGTGATAAAATAGCAATATAATTTAGCCGGTGGTCTGTTTTGTTAATGTTTTGGGTCCCTATTTTGGTAACTAAAAGAAGTTTTTATCCTTGATATGATTATTATTTGTTACATTTTCCAACACTTTGATCACCAAACTAGGCCGGCTAAAAACTTGTAACTACAAAAGTTGGACCTCAAAAATTTAAAATTAGAGCATCACCTAAAGTATATTGCTATTTTTTGGGATTTGCCCTTTTTTATTACTAGTTAGCTGTTATCTATGATTGAAAAAAGCAATAGTGTTACAATTATAATTTGTGTTGATGAAATATAAGTAATAAAATGTGATTTTGATGTGGATTATTGTATTAGGTAAGGGATACAAAAAAGTTAAGGTGCCTGTGATGGAAAAATGTGGATCTCAAGCTACTAACCAAAATTCAGTTCTTCTGGATCAAGAAATGATCGCAACTGTAAGCATTTTTTTTTATCAAATACTCAAAAGGAGTAAGTTAATTTAGGAAACTAAAACCTAGTTTAATGTTGAATTTACAGTTGGGAAAAAAAATTAATATAAAATTCTGAAATATTGTGAGACATAGAATAATGCTTGTTTGTAACAGGAAACTTTTAGCAACAGCCAGCAGAAAAAAAAGAGGGGAAGACCAGCAAAGTTAAAGTTTCAGGTTACAAGCCCAAATAGTGTACAAAAAGGTACAACATTAAATTGTATACGTCAAAATGTGGTTCTGGCTGAAATGGGTCAAATTTTGTTATTTTTAATAAATAAATAAATATAATTACAGTCTTTCATACAGAGAATTTATGCGATAAAAATACACTTAAGGGCGACATTCCTTTTTAACATAGTTTCTTTTTCTTATATGACCCATTTGAGTTACAAGATCAACCCACTCATAGGTAAACAGGTCGAAATTGCCACCATCGACTACGTTTAGCTATATATAGTATTAAAATATAAGATTTTCTAAAAATTGAATATGAATGAATATATCCAGAAAAAGAAAAAGAAAAAGCATGGGAAAGGGATTGTTCTGGCTTCCATGAAGAGCCAATTGATGTTGATGACCAACCTCTATCCTCGTGGTATCGAGGCCTGCAAAATCCCTCCCTTTTGAAGAGTAAGCTCTTTTGTTAAGGTGGCAAATAGGCGGGCAGTTCAGTTGGGCTGCCCATTTACTTAAGGCACAAAACTATATTATTTTAACTACTTTGGGTGACATTCGACCCATTTACTTGGATAATTGAGGCATCTGACCTGTTACAGATAAAGCATAACTTGAGCAAATGGGTTGCAAATTCTAATATTTTATACTTGTTTTGTATTTTTTTTTTTAAATCTAATTTTTGATGTGCTTAGGAAGTTCCTGCCCAATTAAACAGCATGTTGAATCAGGTGGTGCACTAAATCAAGCCATGGTCAACAATGGTGGAAGTAATGAATCAAATGGTGCAATGAATCAAGCCATCGTCAATGATGGTGCAACCGATGAGCCGAATGGTGCACCAAATCAAGCCGATGGTGGAACTGATGAATCAAGTGGTGCACCAAATCAAGCTGTTGGTGCAACTGATGAGCCAAATGGTGCACCAAATCAAGCTGTTGTCAACAATGGTGCAACCAATGAGCCAAATGGTGCACTTAATCAAGCTGTTGTCAATGATGGTGCAACTGATGAGCTAAATGGTTCACCAAATCAAGTTGTTGTCAACAATGGTGCACCAAATCAAGCTGTTGTCAACAATGGTGCAATCGATGAGCCAAATGGTGCACTTAATCAAGCCATTGTCAACAATGATGGAACTGATGAGCCAAATGGTGCACTTAATCAAGCCATTGTCAACAACGGTAGCACCAATGAACCAATGGGTACACTTAATCAAGCCGTTGTCAACAATGGTGTAACTGATGAGCCAAATGGTGCACCAAATCAAGCCATTGTCAACAACGGTAGCACCAATGAACCAGTGGGTGCACTTAATCAAGCCGTTGTTGTCAACAGTGGTGGAACCGATGAACCAATGGGTGCACTTAATGAAGCCATTGTTGTCAACAATGGTGGGACCACCACCGACTACCAACAAGAATGGCCTTTTATCAAGCGTTCTATAGTGTGGGCCGCCATTGAATCTCTAGAATCATACCAGAAACCACCTCAAAAGCCACACTTTTCTCCCTTAAGTGAAATCAACCAAGATCTTCGCGAGGGTTTAGCAATAGCTCGCATGGTCACATTTTCAACCGTGTTTCAAATGATTTCAAAAATACAACTAAGCGACCCAACCGACATAATCAACAACAGTTTGGAAGCATTAGTTGACTTGGAGGCTCACGGGTTCGATGTGAACCTTTTGCGGGCCCGTTTAAACGAGTTGCTCTATTGGAAACTGAAAGTTGACCAACATAACGATAAGTTGAAAAAGTTGGAGGAACAAGTTGAAAAGTTTAAGGTTGAAAAGTGCCAAGTAGAGGACAAGATCAAACAACTTAAACTGAATATTAAGGAGTTGGAAGAACAAATGACGGAAAATGTGAAAATGAAAAACGTCAAAGATGACCAAATTACCAATTTGCAATCAAATTCGAATCTTGTTTCCAACGAAATCATGGGTTGGAAGCTTGCTTTTGAAAATCTTAAAGCCACCCCTTTCTAGGCGTTACTACTAGGGTTTTGTAGGCTTTGACTTTTGTAACCGTCAACTAACTTTGCTTTAGTTTCACGGTTAAATATGTATTAAACTTCTACCAAGTACTAACCTTCTTATTTCTATTCTAATGTAAAATATTTCTTTAAATGCTAAACTTAAACTATCAACACCATTTGGTATAAAACAATGTGTATATCTTTAATTAGCAACTACCTATTCTAAAACTCAACTTACATTAACAAATTCTTAACTGTCTTCTGCAAAAACTTGAAATATAAAATCCTTAAATCGTTTAGAATACAGTTTGGGATCAACAGCAGAGATTGAAGTGGCGTCGTATTGGAATGATTTATATGCGTGTTCAAGCTTCTTACTAATATCATAATCTTGTAATATATCTATTATACCGAAGAAAAGGATGACATCACTGAATTCCCCAGTTGGTTCTCCAACTAGCTGTGTCTCGTGACTTCTTACTGTGAATTCCACCCGTGATGACATGTTTATACCTAAGCGTACAGCCGCCCACCTGCAACAAAAATTAATTTTTTTATTACAATTATAATCCCTAATCATGATATTTGTAACATTACATGTAACGTCAATGGTCCCTAAAAAGTTAACTTAACGGCCTTTTTGCTATAGGGACCATTGATGTTACAAGTTTAAAAAATAAGGACTATCCGTTTGATATATAAAGTCGAGGGACACAATCCGTAAATTCATAGAAACCAAAGGGATGATTTATGTAATTTCAAAAGTTTGACTGACCGTGCAGGATTGAGAGTAGCCTCCCCATCTGCTGAAACTGTAGGAGTTGTTCTTGTATTATCAACTTCGGATTTCCCTGTAAAAAGAAACCCTAAATCATTTAATTTCTTTTTAATATGTGAGAGAGAAAAATATGTGTGTTTTTACCCTCATTTGCTTCCCTTTCGCCATCTTGAAAACTAACACCAACTAAGAGACTGTAATCCATAATATCCTCTTTTTCAAGGAAATCACAGTCCTTGTTCACTTGACTGCATCATCAAGTACAAATACAAACCATTTTAGCTTAAATAATAATTAATAAAAACTAGAAAATATATATATTCACCTGCAAAACTCCTGAAACCATTCGTTCCGCAACCGAAAAATAAATTTTAAATCAAGATCCTTAAGTGTCATATTTCCATCAATTTCTGTTTCTGGTTTTTCTGTTATTCTCCCTTGAGAAGACCCTTTCAAATCATATCTTCTGTGGATCGGTACTTCCGTACATAACAAATTTCCCATGATAACAAACCGAACCTGCATTACAAATCCAAAAAATAAAATAAAAAAATGTATTCATCATTAATAAATTATCCAATCCAAATTCATAATCATACCTTTCTTTGAAGTCCAAATTCACTTAACTTAACACAATGAAGCCCAAAAAACTTTGCAACAAGTGTGTTTTCAAAGGATTTAACGTGCTCGTAATATGCTGGAAGCATTCTTTTTAGAGCCTGATGTATGTAGTATTATTAATTTACATTAACAATTTATATAAACTTAAATCGGTCTCGAAATTGAGTAATTGACTCACTTTAACTTCTGATTTCTTCATTGTTTTTATCATGTATTTGTCATCATGTGTTAGATAAAAAAAGCTTCCACTTTTTCCAGGAGAAGAAAGCTCTCGAAGAGCATCGTTTCCACATATAGATAACATGTAATCAGCTGGATCTACATTAAATAGTTTCCTAAGCATCCTGAAATATATAAATAAACAAAAGTGGAATGCAAATTAAATACTTTCCTAAGTGACAAAACAAAAATATGGCTCCAAATTAAACCAAAATGACGATTTTTTTGTGATTTTTAAAAGTTTTTAGTTACATTTTGGTCAAAAAGTCAACCTGAAAACGGATGGGCAATAATCTTTCCATTTAAATTCACATGACTGATGAGGTGGCGTATGTTTGGATCCCTCGGGAGGAAATTTGGTCCATAGTTTTTGTTCGGCATCAAAAGCTGTAGGCTTTAATTTAAGAGATTTAGATTGAGGAGGTCTTGCTACAGAATGTCTGAAATCAAATCATTAATTATCAAATATTAATATTAATAGCACACCACAAATAAATATTTTTTCCATTTTAATAAAGCATACCTTATACCAAGCTGCAGATTAAGCATAAGCTCATAATTCTTATGGCCTTTACATATTGGCACACCTTGTCTCTTTGCAGGCTCCATTTTAACCTTAAGTGACTTGCCGCCATTTTTATCCTTAATACCGTTACTTACACAACTACCCCAATCAAACACCTTATCATTAGGAAAAACCGTCACATTTTCACCTTCACCAATCACACACTCACTCAATTCAACCGAAAACTGATGTGGGTCCCAATCATCATGCCCTTTTAACGAATTTGAAGGATAAAATTTCCCACTTTGTTCTCTTTTATCTCGACTCCAAATTCCAGCATAAAAACTACCGTCTTCCCAATGAAACTTTCCATTCCCTTTTGGTAATCCGTCTTCCCAGCAGCCGTCATACCGATTCCCATTCCCCCAAATCATGGTTCCATTCCCGTTCATCTTTCCACTCTTCCATTGACCAATGTATTGATGACCGTTACTCCAATGATACCTACCTTGACCATCAAGAAACCCCTTTTTCCATTCACCTTCATAATGATCGCCGTTAGCGTAACTTTGTGTACCTTTTCCTTGTTTTCGGTTCATAACCCAATTACCTTTATAATTGTCGTTTAACGAACCTGTAAATGTACCTTCACCGTCCATGTAACCGCCACTCTTGAATTGGCCTTCGTAACTCGCACCTGATGGCCAGCTGAATTTACCTTTACCTTCGATTTTACCTTTTTGCCATTCGCCGTTATACATATAACCGTCTGACCATAAATATTTGCCGTTACCGTTAGGGCAGTCTGTAGCCCATTCGCCGGTGTAAATGTCGCCATTTGAGAAGGTTTTTTCTGTTTGATAAGCCTCTGCATCGATGCTAGTTTCGTCATCGACGTGGGCGACGGACATTGTTGTAAAAACGCTGATTGCCCTTTTTCTTGCAGATGTTTTTGATTTCTTGATTTTTGATTTTGCGGCCTTCAAAATGTGTACAAGCGTTTTGCTCATTATCTCGCTAGCGAAATACGAAAAAAGGCTAAATTTTTATCAACCCAGATCGAGCTCTCTGTGCATCATCAATGTGACTCTCAGAGGCAAAACAACAGGTGTGCAAACCAAAAGTTACAATGTTGCGATGAATTGAAGATATTTAAAACCTCAAAAGAAACGTAAAGGAGAAGGAATCAAGATTGGTTCTTTTGATCGGACAAATCAATTTGTGATTGGTTAGATTTTGCAGAAAATAAGGGGGATACCTGCGTTGTTTAATTTTCAAAAAATGTGCATTGATTCGAAAAAGCAAAAGCGGGGCTTTTTGTGTGATTAATTTTATTAAAACGAACATAATTTTGGTGGGGTTTGGTTGAGAAGAAAGATCGAACAAGACAATTCTTGTTGGTTTCCGGAATTAGCTCCACAAAGCACTACCAAACCCAACAGTTGGAAGGACGAGAAGTTAAGCTTTAATGACGTGTCATACTCACAATATCATCTTTTGGTGAAAAACATACGAGTTTTTTTTTTTCAAATTTAATACCTTTTTGAAACTAATTAGCCTTTCTATGGTGGTATTATTTTGTGTTTTAAAAAATATAGTTATCTGGGTTTCTAAAACTCGGATTGTATACTCAGTTGCAATGTTTTCGTGACCGGGTCGGACCGCCCGGTCGAACCGGTCGGACCGGAAAATTCACACAATGCCGGTTCAATTCTAGCGGGTCAACAACCCAAAACTAGACCGGATTGAACCGCCAGGTTAACAAGTAAACCGGGTTGAACCGGCGCTAAAAACCACAATTGGACCGGACTTAACATTTAACTATGCTCAAATGAATCTATCCTAAAAGGTAAGATTCCATTGAGGAGCTTGTGATTGTTTCCTGCATACGCCAAATATATAGTGTGGCCAACTATTGAGTTTTCTCCTCCCACAACAATGTGGGATGGAAAATATAGACTTTTTCCTCTTGCAATTGAGTTTTCTTTTCTCTACCAAGTTAAAATACGTTGAACAGCAGATGTTTTTCTCCTCCCCCAAAAATGAAGTGTATGTTGCTACCAGCAATGTGATGCTACTTTGCTGCTACTGATTTATAATTACATAAAGATATTATAGAATATTTTTCTATTCTTTTCATATTTTGATGCTAAGATAGAGTTATCCAAAGTTTGTAAACACTTACCAATATATGATGTTGTATAAAATATTACCTATTTAGTTAATATGTATAAAAAACAAATTGACTCGTTTTATATAATTAACTTATTATAATTAATGAATAATACTTTAATCCGGTTCGACCGTCCGGTTCAACCAGTTCGACCGGTTCGACCGTTTTTAAGGCATTGGCCGGTCCGGTTCAAAAACCCGGTTTTAAAACATTGTTTGGAAAGTCTACAGCTTTAATCAATCAGTAATTGGGTTTTAAAATCTCGAATTCTGACTTGACCTAGTTTCCAGGTTGAGAAACTACAAATTCTAAAGAGGGTGGTGTAAAATAACTTCAAAAAAAATATTAGTAAATGATTCAAGTAGAATCTAAAGTTGTAGACTAGGGTTTTAAAACCCGGAAAATTCAGAATCTAGGATTTCAAAACCCGGAAAATTCAGAATCTAGGATTTCAAAACCTGGAAATTGAAACAAGTAGATGATTAAAGTTTCAGACTCTCCACATGCCCCATGTCATGTTCTAGAGGAGAATTCAAGATTTGAAAATCCAGATACCACATTTTTTGAAAGGCTTTATTAAACTACATCAGAAATGATAATTTCTATTAAATCAGTATTACTTTTAAAAAATGATTCGAAAAAACATTCTTTTGTTGAACCATCTTTGAACATGTATATAGTAAACCACAAAAAGCAAAGCTTTGGTTTAAGTTAAGTATATATTTGATAACTTTGATACGTGTAATTCATAAACTATGTGAAATTAGTAGCCGGATTAATATCTAAATGAGAAATTGAACTTTAAATGAGCAAGTGAAGGTATTAACACTTAATAATATAAATTAGATTGTAGGATCGCTGGTAGGATCGCTCATAAGATCGCTTGCGGATTCAATCCGCCTTATTTGCTAAAAAGTTAAAACCCTCGGTTTGGCCCTTATGACGGGGTAGTATTGATAGTAGCATCGTAAGATAATTTGGCGACCTGACCTTTGCAAATGAGCTTTGATGTTTAAGTACAAAACGTTTATGAGTTCGTAATAATAAACTAGAATTAATATCAATCACAACACGTATGAAACAAAATTAAGGCATTTTAGTAAACAATTTTGATCTTGATCAGATCTTATCGATGAAAAAACGATGTCATTAAAGCTCTTGGTCTTAAAATCTTTGATCTGAATCCCATTGGGTTTAAGGTAATCGTAAAGAGAGCATGTCCTAACGGAATTTTGTAATGCTATTCTAAATTCTATGTTTTGCAGTAATGAGTTGAACTTTTGAAGATCTCTCCGAGGTTCTAAAGACCATTCTTCTCTTGTTTAGGGTTGTTCGTTTGGATAATTTGGATTTATCCGAACCAAATAGGTGAATTCAAATGAATTTTGGATTTTAAATGTTCAAACCGAACCCTCCAAACTAATTTAAATCCAAACCGATCCGAATCAAATTACAATTTGGATGGTTTGGATTTGTCTGAACCAAACCGTTTTTTTCTTAATATAACTCACAAAGCTACAAAAGTATATAACGTAACTAATATTAAGTTTAACATATACAATTTCAAAACCATAAACTACTTTATACATAAAAACAAGGTCATGTATTTCGTTTTTTGGAATTGGATTTAGAATGAGCCAGTTAAGAAGTTAATAATTTTAGAATTATTTTGGGCCTTAGAATACTTCGTTAATTTACATAGTCCCTATATTTGGTTTTCTAGAAATGAGCTAGAATTATTTTATATATTTGTATATATTTGTGTGTGTGTGTGTGTATATATATATATATATATATATATATATATATATATATATATATATATATATATATATATATATATATATATATATATATATATATATATATATATATATATAAAATTTGCACATATAGTACAAATGCTCCCATTACCACTTCTTTTTGTTATCCCTTCTTTTTTTTTATTAATGCATTCCGTAAAATAGTTGACGGCTTCGTGCATATTACTCGATTGATTAACAGAAGGGTTTGAAATAACTTCTACTTACAAAAAAGGATTTCTTTAAAAATAAGAATCCTTTATGATATAAAATAGATACTTGGTTTTTTTAAACGGAGCCTGGATACTTCAATGTAGTAGTCCAACTAAGCCAACCATAAATTCTTCTAATTGATAATAGTAATTTGAATCCCCCCCCAAAATGGATCTAATTGCACTTCACGCTCCAATTTTTTGATGATTCCATTAATCTTTCGTGGGCGAAACAGAGGATATCTCGAT